>CM021700.1:94640053-94723148 GCA_011074415.1 Stictonetta naevosa | reverse complement strand
GAGAAGAGAAGAGAAGAGAAGAGAAGAGAAGAGAAGAGAAGAGAAGAGAAGAGAAGAGAAGAGAAGAGAAGAGAAGAGAAGAGAAGAGAAGAGAAGAGAAGAGAAGAGAAGAGAAGAGAAGAGAAGAGAAGAGAAGAGAAGAGAAGAGGAGTACTATTTCTTCCACTACTGGCTTTGCCCTTGGCAACCTGAAAGCAGGAGACAGAACATACCACTAGCACAGTAACCATGATAACCATGATCAAGAAGGCTCCTGAACAGCTCATGAAAGTATGGGGGGAATGGCTGTCAGCAAGTTCTCAGGTCAAAAATCCTCATTTCTACTTGGCATTCAAACTC
This sequence comes from Stictonetta naevosa, assembly GCA_011074415.1. Lineage (NCBI taxonomy): Eukaryota > Metazoa > Chordata > Aves > Anseriformes > Anatidae > Stictonetta > Stictonetta naevosa. The sequence goes on along the minus strand of CM021700.1, from coordinate 94,722,809 downwards.
CACCTTGCTGTGGTTGCAAAGTAGCATCCAGCACTCCTTGCTGTGCTGTCTCCAGCAACCTAGCCAGAGATACGCAGGAGTATTGGCTTCCAGAAAAGATGCTGGGATGCCAGCTGCTGCTGGCTGTACTTCTGTTCCTTCTGCACATCTGCACAGCACTGGTAGCATGGAAGAGGCCAATGTCCTTTTACCAGGCATCTCTGAAACAACCCTTTAGCCTGTGAGGTCTATGGGCCCAGACAGCCTTGTAAACTGCCTGGCTGAATCCTTTGGGGTCACTGTGCAAGTGTCTAAATTTGTAGAATCACAGAATGGTTTGGGTTGCAAGGGACGTTAAAGACCATGTAGTTCCAACCCCTGCCATGGGCAGGGCCCCCTGCCCCCAGCCCAGGCTGCCCCCAGCCCCATCCAGCCTGGCCTTGGGCACTGCCAGGGATGGGGCAGCCACAGCTCCTCGGGGCAGCCTGGGCCAGGGCCTCCATAGCCAGTGGGAAATCCATCTTAGTGGACTTCAATGAGCTAGAACTGAAGCTGAAGTTCATAACAGAACCTGGAGTTCACCCTGGCTGGAAGGGACCCCTGAAGAGCATTTGGTGCAAGCCCTGCTCCAGCACAGACACCCAGAGCGGGATGCCCAGGACCATGTCCAGGTTTTGAAGAACTCCAAGGAAGGAGACCCCACAGCCTCTCTGGGCAACCCATGCCGTTGCTCCATCACCCACACATAACAGAAGTGCTTCATGATGTTCAGAGGGAACCTCTTGTGTTCCAGTCTGTGCCCATTGCCACTTGTCCTGGCCCTGGAAACCGCTGAAAACAGCCTGGCTCCATCCTCTCTGCTCCCTCCCTTCAGGTATTTTTTATACATATTGATGAGGTCCCCCGAGAGCCTCCTCTTCTCAGGGCTCCTCAGGAAGCTCTGCCAAACCCCAGGTGTAGGGGCTCAGGAGCAAGGAGGCCCCCTTACTGCCACCACTGCAGCAAGGAGCAAGGTGGCAGGCACGAGCTGAGGTTCAGTGGCACTGCTTCAGGCAGCATGCCTCAGGGACAGCTCTAAAGGGCCAGGAGCAGTGCCACAGCCCAGCCCAAAAAACGTCACCAGAGCAATCTGATGGTCCCAAGGTGCTTTCAATGGTCAAGATCAAGGATGGAATGAAGAGGTCATTGCTGGAAGGCCACGATTCAAGTGTAGGTATGCCATTGAGGACTTCAGGTTTGCTCTCCACTGGGCTGCTAAGTCTGTAGAGCAACCATATGCTCGGCGTGATTTTTTTTTTATCTGTGTTTTTTAATCTTCCTGCTTCCAATTCCCCCGCCCCCTCCTCTGTCAGATCAAAAGAACAATACAGCTCTGCAGTGCCAGGAGCCGAGTGGATGTTTACACAGCGCTTTGAGATCCCCCAGGTAAAAGGTGTTAAGTGCAAAGCACTGTCATTGCAATGACATGGCTGCGAGCGAGTCTGTCAAACCTCCACCCCTGAGCTCATTAAGGAACAGGAATAGGGAGCCGCATTCCTGCCTGTTCTCAACTGCTCTTCCCGTTTACGGAAGGAAAAAGTAAAAGTTTAATTGCTTTGTTTATCTCAAATGCCACCTGCAGCTGGTTCCTTGCCTGCCCACTCTCCTGCTTCTTTGCCGTGAAACTGGGCCCCAGGGAGCTGGCTTCATCTTTCCCCTCTGCATGGGTACAAGTGGCAGGGGCAAACTTCCCCACAAAGAGCTAAGGGGCTGTAGCTCCCCTCCACTCATCCCTGATGTCCTCATCAGAACTTAGGCATGCCCTGCCCCAGCAATGGGGCCTCTGCCCCCGCACAACCCCTCTGCCCCTACCTCCCTTCTCCTCCCACCCCGTCCAGCACCAAGCAGCTTCTGTTCCCACTGTGCAGTGGGGATCAGGCTTCAGATCAGCACCTCCTGGCCAGTGCAGCGCAGAGCACAATAATGCCGGGGCATCACTATCTACAGGCAGACTTGCTGGCACCACCAGCTCCAGGGGGTCGTGCCCCCCATATCATAAGCACCATCCTGTGAGCCCGAGGTAACCCCCCCACACGTTTCTGCCGTGGCAACAGATGAAACTGGGATACCTCTGGTTCGCTTCCTCCGGTGCCATAAATCAGCACAGCTGTAATCTGTGGAACCCCGCTGATTTACTCTGGCTGAGGATCTGGCCCTCTTGTCCCCTTCAGTTTCCTTGCGGTGCTAAAGCAACAAGGACACCTCTGTCCTATTCATTTGCCCTCTGCGTAGGTACCAGTGGAGGGAGGGCAGAGATGTGTAGTCAGGATGTCTCCAGCTGTGCATCATCAATAAGAAAAACAAATGTTTTAAAGATGTTTCTCCACGTAAGGAAGAGTTTTATGACGGGACGGCACACTCTTCCCAGGCATAAAAACTACAGCGCCCTGACAAATTGGCATTTTGCACACACAAAGAACTTTAGCCCACTGTCTCCTATCTGACCCACAGCAAACCTCAAAATTTGCTTGCACTTGCTTACTGGAGGCTGGTTACACCTATATCATCTACTGTGACTTGCAAATCTGATGTTGTTTGGTCTTCCTCTACCAATGCATAAAAGATTTATGGCAGGGTGTAGCCATCCGGATGTCTTAATTCTTTTCCTTTGCCAAATGACACCCATAAAACTTACCTGTCTCCTGTATTTTTCAACAGAAATAGAAGAAGAAAAGATCATAGCGATGAGGAAAATATTATTTGGCACAATAAACTGTGCTCTGCAGAGCCAAAAATGGAACCAGGCCTGGATTTACTATTATTATTATTATTTGCTATTATTATTATTCAATATCCCAAAGTAAAGGCAAAATCCATCTCTAAAGTCAGATGAATAGTTGCACAAACTTAGATGAGAAAAGTGTCATCATCCTAGCCCTAAAGCACAACAGCAGCTCCATGAGCAACCACTCTGGGGCTTCTTCCAAAGGCCTTCTGAAGATCATGGTATTTGCAGGGTGATGGGGTAGAGGCCTGCACAAAAGCAAAGCGATCTCTCTGCCTCTCTTTTGCTCAGAGAATCATGAAGTCGGCGGACAAGCTGCAAAATAAGATCAGAAGTATCAGGTTGACCCTTCAACCTGAACCACTTATATGTTTTGTGGGGTAACTTCTTCACTGCCCCTTCAAGACAGTGCAGCCAATTTGAGAGTGGTGCCCCAGCCCCAGCTCCCCTGTGCAACTGCTTTGCATGTGTGGATGCTCTGCAGCCAGTCCATGGGGTCACCATAGCTGAGAAAGGATGTCCCATTGCAAACTTGTGTCCTGTGAGGAGCCAGTTGGGAAGGCACCTTTCCTAGCTGTCTCATTTTGCCTGCATTCCTCCAAGCCACACAAACACGTACTGTGTGACACAACATGCCAAACGCATACCTCTGCCAGGTGACTCAGCACAGGAGATTTGTTTCATGAGTCACAGGGACAAAACTTGAGAGGTTCAGTAACATCATCGTTAGACTGTGCCCAATAATAATGCATGCTGTAGGAAGGGTTTACAAAAAAACATCAAATAAAGAAATAATGGAATTAACCAAGCCTAGGAAAATCATCATCTTGAACCTCTACCCTTGCCTTCTTCCCTCTGAGGTCCGCTGTTGCATCAGATTTTTCTCTCACGTCTCCTAATTCTTTCTATCTAATGCATCTGAGGGTGGGTCTCATCCTCACTCCACCGGCCTAAAATCTGACGAGTTCCCGGACTCAGCATTTCCTTGAGGCAATGAGGTCTGCAGGCCCAAGGTCGGAGGCACGTTCATACATGATGCCCGGGTTATGCTGAAAGATCACACACACAGCAAGGCCTAGCTCTTGGAGGTTCAGCAATATCCAAATTAAGCTCCCTGTGCCACCTCCATCCAGTTCTTGCAAGCCTTTTCAGCTACACTGAGGTCCTGAATTACTGGGGGATGCCTAACCTCCCAAGAAGACTTTCCCAAACTGCATCCTTGCCTGCTCAGACTGCTCCAGCAGCTGGGGACCATGACCTAGATGATCCATAGCCATGTGCTCCTACAGCAGAGTTGTGTCTGATGGGCAAGAGGACCTTGAAAGGCAGATATCCAGCCTCCAGCTGGGATGCAAACATGAGTAAAGCTTTGCTCCAGCAGTCCTGTGCACGATGAGCTGGCAGACATGCAGTGCAGGACACAGACTAACAAGTCCTGGGCCATGCCGATCATGGTGCAGAGCCAGCCTGGCTTTTCCCAGAGCCTGTCTCAGTCACAAAGCGTCTTTCTCTGCCTTCCTAGGCATTACCATAGCCCCTGCAGCCCAGATTAGCTGCCAAGACCCAGCTCAGAGAGCCATGCTTGAGCTGATGCTGATCAGCACTGCTCCTCCCAAGGCCATACGGCGAGAACAGCCCTCGAATCCTGCTCGGACAGAAGTCTGTGTCACCTGCATGCAGCTAGCTCACAGTTATCAGAGAGACAAACAGGGGACGGGGTGCTGAAACCCCACTTTGGGCATCGGGAGGCACTGCTGCTGCTGAGAAACACGTGTCATCTCTCTCTCTGTGACAACATTTCACTCCTGCCTGCTCCCACCTCCTTTGTACCAGCACCAGCAGGGACTTCCTGGTGGCTTTTCAGCTCAGATTAGTTCCTGAGTCCTAATTCCAGGAGCAAGAGGTTGATTTTTGGAGCCTGATCAAGATTCACCCTGCTGAGAGTCGGGAGGAGAGAAGGCAAACTACATGACCTCTCTTAGAACCCAGCCCAGTTTCACACACAAATGTCTGAGACACAAATGAGTCAGATCCACAGTTAATTTAAATTCAAAAAGGTTTTGTATAAATCTTCATTGCCTTTCCATAAATCATTAAATCTGAATCAGCTGATCTTTTTTTGGTTGTTTTCTTTTTTTTTTTTTTCCTAAACAAAGCAGAACTTGTGCTGTGATACAGAGAGTATATAGACCCTTCCAAGCTAGACTGTGATGGTTCCTGAACAAGAACTACCAACAATTCAAAAAGTCCTTTCCTACCTATCCTGCAAGACCTACCTATAGTTCATCATGGGAGAAAAATGTACCATGCATATAGAGGCAAAAACCCCGTAGACCCCACTGTGTTGCTTTCATGGAATAATATTCCTGATGGATGATAACCTGCACTCCCATGGACAGGACGTTGAAATAGTCACAGCAGAGAAGACCCTGGTGAACCTCACTCCAGCTTTGCACAGAGCCAGTGCATTGTGAAGCAGCACTTACTCCATGCAAAGTGGAAGTATGAGCACCACAAGTATCAAATCCTCCCTGCCTTAACTCAAGACTTCCAGAGATCTGGCTTGAGACACAACTGCAGGCAAACTCCCCTCACCAGTTCTACCTTCTCTCCCATAGGAGTGCTTAGTATTAGTTAGTCATTTATCATAGCTGGGCAAAGCACAGGGCTTTCCAAGTCGTTAACCTGCAGGGGAGTTTAGTCAATGGCACACTCATGATCCAGCTGCGAGTAGGGGAAAGAAAAGATTCCCCTCTTACTCAGATAATTCACCTGCTTCTGTGATTCAGCGCAGTAGATGGATCTAACCAAGCCTCAAATGTGACAGGTAAACCTGCACACACATGCAGGATCATGGGCTAAAACTTGGAGACTCGTAAGACTCCTCAGTTTGCATTTACATGTCAGCCTAAAACTCAACAGCCTGCAAAAATCAAGGTGCCTACATCACAAATTGCATGGTCTCACTCCGTATCTGTGTGCCTGCAGTCCCTCCGGAGCCTTGACCCACATGGCGAGGTGGCAGCTCAGTGGCAGACCCCACAAAAGGTGCTGCCTTTTGTTCCCATGGGACTCCACTCAGGTTTCCACCAGTTGCAACCACATGGTTTCACATGGCCATCAGCCAAACTCGGGGATAGTTTCAGTTGCACATCAGTAACTAGGTCAAAAGAAAATCTAACCTACCCAAAGGGCCTTTTCCTCAGATGAAAGTCATCCTCTACCTCACGAAGCAAAAAGGAGCTAGGAATCATACCACTTGCTCAGGATTCAGGCAGGGAAGGTCATGAGAAAGCATGAAGTGAACCAAGGAACCCTCCACTCACTGCACACCCAACTTAACCACTGAGATAACTGCCCCGTCTCGAGTGTCTTTGGGGTACATGGCTGTGGTCTGGCGAAACACAGCCTGAGAGTGAACTACTGTCCCATTGCCTGTCATATCTGCACATCCCCAAGTGGCCAGGCAGCATCCAGGTCCTCTTTTCAGTGGCTAACACTAGGATACAGTTGGACTTGGTGATCTTAAAGGACTTTTTCAACCTAAATAATTCAGTAAATATGATTTTTTTGAAAGCTAAGAAAAAAAAAATAAGAAAAGTTGGTGCAAATGCTACTGAGAATCCATCGTGAATTAGATCCTAGGTAGACACAAAGAACACTAATTCTGCAGTGGGTTGTGTGCTGCTCTCACACTTGAGGGATTAAGCTAACTGCTGCACTTTTAGACCAACAGACCACCCAGGAAGATCTGATCAGAAGTCCACCTTGCCTCACGCTCTGTCTTCACCCACATTTGGTAGAGGATGACCCAAGGAACACACACAAGGACAGCATAGCAAGGACAAGCACAGAAGCAGAGTTCCCCTGGTGTGTTTGCCTAGCCCTTAGCAATCAACTGCGTAAGGATTCCTGGTGGAGCTTGTAAAGCGACCAGCACCTAATAGCTCCCGTGGATGTCTCCATCTAACTGTCCTGCCTCTGCTGACTGAAGGGATTTTATACCTGCTTGGTGTCAGACTGTTGATTAAATCAAAAAGAATACATAAATAAATGAGAAAAAAATGTATATCGTCTTTTAGTTTCTCTTTGATTTTACAGGTAGAAAAAACAGCTAGATTTTACAGATAGAAAAAAAATACGTTTGTAGAGGTCAGAGGACATGAGTTGGAATAAATTATTTGGTCCATTTTGCATAATTTAACCTTTACCAAATATCAGAACAATGTTTAAACTAAAAATGCCATGGCAAAATTAAATAAGAAAGAAGTTTGTTTAGAAAAGGCAAGAATAAATGTTTTATTTATTTATTTTCCAGATGAAACTGCTTCAATTTTTGGATACTTAATGCCAAATATTTTTGATCCAGGATGGTATTTGGGATAAGAATATTTTTAGTCTTTTTTTTTTTTTTTTTTTAAACCAAAAATGCTTAACTTAATTCTCCTCATTCCCGCTGCCTTAAATTTCAGGGTCTCGGTTCTAAAGTAAGGGACAGAACAGATTTTAAATTCAGGTTCAGATTAAACAATACTAAAATCTCTGAAGTTTTCTCATGAGTCTTTAAGCAGCTGAGACATTGCAGGGTTGTTTTTTTTCTTCTCACTTGGGACACTTCCAGACCTGGAAAAACTTGTTCCAAGTGAAAAACAAAAAGGGAGTATTTCTTGCCAAGAGAACACAAGCATCAAAACCCACCCAAGAATTTCACAGAGGGGCTTCAGACCCCGGATTCCCCTGCAGCCCATATTGAGACTCTCATGTGCAATGACTTTGATTCACCTTTGCACAGTTACGTTTCCCACTGCCAGTATGAGGATTCTCCATTTGATACCCGTCGTGGGTCTCAGCTCCCTTCCCCAGGGTGGAAGTGAGCATGGCAGGAGGCGCAGAGCACTGGAGTTGACATCTGTCACCTTGTCTGCGGAGGAAAGTTTTGCCTGGGGTAAAGATGTTCAGATTGGGCTGGGCTGCCTGTTTTCCAGTGGGTTCCAGTCCCTATCAGCTTCACCCATTTAGTAGGCTGGTGTTAAACAAGTTCAGAGGCAGGTGTGGCCCCTGCAAGGAATTTCTTTGGCTGTGGGAAACTTGCACTGAGAAACAGTTTTTGTAATGCTTGTCCGGGCATGTAGGAAGCCTGTCCCCAAGGTCCCATGAAAGCTTTGGTGGTAGATACCACGTTGCCTAACACAGAACAACACCTAGAGAGAACCAACTGGTGGTACCCAAGGAAAGCTGTGATACTACAAAAGACCAAGCAATCGGTTGGTGTAAATTAGAACACTCATTAGCAATACGGGGAGATGATAGGGTCTTCTTGTATGGTACAGACTGCAGCCACGGGAGGCCCAAGATTCAGAGCCTTCTACACCACTTTTTGTTAGGCTTTTTCTGACAGTTCGCAAGAGCAGGGCTTCCCGGGCAAAACCTTGCCAGCTCCTTCAGCTTCAGGGGTGTAGAAGAATCCAAGGATTCATCCTTCCCAGAATCACTACGTTTTCCCTCATACACATTTGCACTATCCACGTGCCAAACATGAGAAGAAAGCTTCTGCCAGCTCCTTCTTTCCCCAAAACCCAGCACCAGTGTAGGGCTCAGGAAAGGTCTGGATGCCCTTAGCAAACTGCCTCCTGATTACAGTGTATATCCACCCTGCTCTTCACAAGCACATGCAGACCCCTCCATCCCTCAGTCTGAAATGAGTGGACATTGCAAAAACAGTCACTTCCCACTTGAGAAATGAAGCCCATAATCCAGCCTTTGCTTGTTTGGTCCATCTACAGACTGCAAACATCTCAGGCCAAGGAGAGTGTGTTTGCACAGTGCCAAGCACAACAGGACCATGATCTTTGATGGAACATCTACATACTTCTGAAATACTGATCTAATAAAGTCCTCTCGGTGTTCAAATAGCACCCAAGAAAAAACATGCCCCGGTTCATCTTGTCTATTCACCCTGGGTATCCATCCTGGTCACAGAACCACACTGACTACTATTGCAGACAAGGCTGGTATGGCCAGGAATATAATTTGCACGTTGCAAAGCATTAGACCCCACAAACATTTATTTTTGTTTGCTGACAGTGTGAGGAACATTGCTCTTGAAACATAGCTACACCAGGAAGCACCCATACAGAAGCAATCACTTGTTGGCCAAGTGTCCATTTGGTATAAAATAGTACAACTTTCTGTGAATCTACTGCATAATATTCACTAAGTACAGGAGAAATCTGGGTGATTTCCACAACCTTATTGGCTACACGCATCACCAGAAGACCTGGCATCCATTTTCTAAGTATTGTGCTCATGAGATTGCCGAACTAGTTTCTCAGCAATTATTAGTGCTCCTTGGTTATGCATAGCTTCTGCTTTGATGTCCTCACTTCTCAGCACTCAGCACCAATGTCCTGATCAGAGGTGCAGCAGAATAATGCTTGGAGGTGGGTTTCTCCCCTGAGGTTTTGCAATTAGCTTTCTTTTGCAGTTTAAGCTGTTTTGTGTTCTCCACTAAGCCTGATTAGCATCTACAGCCACTTTGCTGTACACTGCTCCTCCCCAGGCTCAAAGGTGGTTCTTTTTTTCTGAACATTAAATTATAGGTGTTTAACATGCAACCTGAAAGATTTTTCTAATCATGTCTCAGCACTCATTACTCCTGGTAAGCAGAGGGGATACCATGATGGCTAACATCCCTCTACTACCAGAGCAAGCCTGCCCTGGACCCTCTAGAGCTAGAATAAACTGTTTAGAATTACAATTGCTAGTAGAAGCCCACCTCCAGCAACACTAACATTCATTTGTCAAATCCCCTTTCTCGGAAGTACTACTTATTATAGGTTTTTCCTCCGTATGGACCAGCTATCTGCAGGGATATAGGGGCAGTGCTCTGTATGGGTGACAGAAGAGACAGCAAAATGCCAGGCTCTCTGCTTTTGGAGAAAAGACTCTTCTCCACCTAAGGCAGATGGAGAACACCTCATGTACAAACTATGAGCGTGTCGGTCTCCTGCACTGCACTAAAATCGGAAGACTTTGCATCAGCCAGCCCAGGTGAATGCAAGAAAAATTCTCACAGGCTTCCCAGGCGAGGCTGAGGGCACAAAGCAGAGGGGGCCCAAAGTCACCAGCTTCGGGACGAGGAGGGACGGATGGCCGTTGGTGGTTGGGAGCCAGGCTATGTCCGCAGGTGGCCATGTCCCTGCGGGTGGCTGTGTGGCCCCACCGCTGTCCATGGTACCGCCGCGCCGCGGGGCTGCCTGCCGGCAGCGCGCCCTCCCCTCGCCTTCCAAAGCCACGGAGAGGGAGAGGACCCACGTCCCCGTCCGGGAGCACCCAGAGTCCCAGAACTGCCCTAAGATAAGTGCTCGGCTCTCGGGGGGCTGCAGATTTTTTAACGTTACGAACTAGTATAGGTTTGAAGTGGACCTGAACATCAAAGCATAAAATCGCAGGGGATTATGAGCAGGAGAGCTGTCTGTGCAACAGGGCAGAGCTGGGGCCTGCAGTCCCTACAGAGAGCATCTCCTGTCCTTTGAGGAACTGCCACCAGTGACCAGGGCTCATGAGCTCTGTCCATCCCAGCTGAGCAAGGCTGGGAATTCCCCTGACGTTAAGGAAAGGACCAAAGGGAGAGACTCAAAGGACGAAAGAGCCAAGAGGAGAAAAACAGATACATGAAGATACCTGAAGATACCTCAGCTCTGCTCATTTTATACTTAGGGAATGACAAATAAGACTTCACAGGGCAGTGAAAGGCCCTGAGGAGGCTTTACCCCCATCAGCCTGAGACAGCATGGGACATGCTCCTATGTCAGATGGCTGTTTCAGCTCCTTTATTTCCGTAGCCTTCCCCCTCCTTATGCAGAACAGGGTTGCACATAGCCTGCATCACTGTGAGTTCCAGAAAACGTTTTCTGACATGCCACCTGAACTAATTTTCATTTTCAGAACATTTCCTTCTCCCCTTACACTCCCAGCACCAACTGCACACCTGTGTGATGCAGGAAACAAAAATCAGGATGCCAGCAGGTGTCTTGCTCCCTCTTTGGTTTCCTTGACTGTGGAGGACCTCTTGCTAATACTGACAGATTAAGAAAAACAGTCTCCTCCCCACCCTAATGCCCCTAATCAACGATAAAGAATGCATAGCTAAAAATCAACCTAAAGATTTAAATGAAATCTCTGATGGGCATGGGTTTCTGCCTGGAGATTACCACTGAAAGGCTTACTGCAATTTCAGTCTTCAGGAATCAATTCCTTCTCTTCCAAAAGTTAAAATGGAAATACAGCTCCATAAATGTTTCACAAGGTTTCCATGTTTGTCAAACAAAAAAGTTCACTAAAAGCTTCCTCCGTAATGGCCACAGCACTATGAAACTACATGCTGAGTAAACGCATGTAGCAGGAGGAAGAAATGGAAGTGCTGATTGTGATCCATATCAGATAACAGAGGAAGGATGATTAATTTCACTGTACAGGTAAGAAACATGCCCTAGTCACAGAGCAAGTCTATGGAGACCTGAACACTGACCCCAGGTCTTGTGGGTCTCCACATTCACTAAATCCAGCCAAAACCTTTACTTCTTTATGTTTGTCACAGACAGGTCAATAACCTTGTCTGAGCAGCTCCCAGACAGCTTCAGATTCATCAGACAATCAGATTTAAACTGTTCCTAAATCCGTCTAGAATCTGAAGAGAGAACAACCATTGCCCTCTGATGTTCCCTGCCCACCACCGGCTGCAAACACCACATCCAGCACCTTTCTCGGGCTCTGTTTGGTCCCCAAACCCTTCTTGGACCAATCCACAGCTCTCCTAAAGCTGGCGTTCAGACACATTCCCCAAAGAGCCCACCTGACTGTGGAACTTGGGGTTTCCTAGTTATGTTCCTCAGGAATGAAGTGGTGGGAAAGCAAAAAATTTTCTTTCCACAATCTCTTTAGTTATGGTTGTTCCTAAGGTTACAGGAAAACAGAAAACCACTGAATACCACACCACCACATCCAGACCCAGGCATGTTTTTGAATGATTAGGGTGGACAGCCTTTCTTGGGCTGACTTTCTTGTGATATTTCAGTGTGCTCCCTTGCTTTTATGCTGTGCCTCGTAAAAAAAAAAAAAAAAAAGAAAAAGAAAAAAACCTCCCAAAATTATAATGAACTAAGTTCAGCCCCTCTGCATTCTCTTTTTTTCCTAATGAAAATGCAGAATCAAGGTAAAACTTTTTAAATATCTACAATCCTCAGTCATTGAGCAAAATACTGCTGTCTTAAGCTCGGTACAAATGAAGCAGATATTTATACATTTTCTGCAATTAAGTTTTTAACAGAAGATTCACAGCAGGAACAATATTCTTCAAAATATGTAAGTTATCATCGTAAGCCAGAAATTTTGGGGGAAAACAACTTGTTAACACATTTTCTATAGAATTCTTCTCAGGATATGGAAAGCACAAACCCTTGCAATACAACACATCTGACCAAGTCAAACTCTACCGTTCATCATGAGAACTCTTCATAAGGGACTGAGAAGGGAGAAGAAAATCCTTGCTTCCTCACTTTCCCTAAGATTTGTTAAAGATTTTTTATTTATTTATTTATTAGTTCAAAGTAAGCAACACCTGGACATTTCTACATTTCATTGAGTAAAAACATTGGAGCAGCTTTTATTATTATTATTTTATTTTTGAATGTTCAGCATTGGTCCCTTTTTTATTATTATTATTTTCAGTTTTTATTGACAGCTGAAGCATGCTTGCTCTGTGATGTTTAATTGCCCATGTGAACACCAAGACCTTTGGATGGCACTCAGCAACATACCCGTCCTGAGCTTTCTTGGGTGAGCTGCTATGAGGGACAGCAAATGTGTAGGAGAGAAGGGGGAAACAACATGAAGCAGAGTTGAATCCCAAAATATCTGCCTAAACCAGGAATTCAGGAATCTACAATGTGATTAGAATAGTTGTGCTTCTGCTCTCTGCTATATTGATAAAAACCCTGAAGAAATTTCATTGACTCTTTGCATTTACTAATGATGCTCACTGATTTGAATGTGCTCAGAAGACAAAGGAAAAGGATTTCCACAGAAGTGACAGATAAAAGCAAGTGCAGGGCTTCGGGCATCCCACAGCCGCTGTCTGCCACTGGTCACAGCCACCAGCCCACCTTAGGGGTGACTTTATTCCAACTTAGTCAAGCCAGCGCAACCAGCTATGGGAACCCTTTGCTTTAAAGTCACTAAACTAAAGCAAACTTGAATTGATATGAGTTGGATAAATGAAAACAAGAAAAGCCACTCTGAAAGTGAGGTAAGCGTCCACAGTGTGTTTTCCACCTGTTTTACTAAATTGGCACATGTTTCTCACGTAGACAAACCTAATTTACCTGACCCCGGGCAAATCCCATAACCTCTTTCTGCTTTATGTTTCCCGCTTTGTGAAAGGAGGGTAACACTGTACCCACTTTTGTGGAGTGCTCCGAGATTTATGGAGAAGGAGTGCTACATTACACTGAGTAAGTAAGAATTATTTTACCATGACATATCAAAAAAAAAAAAAAAAAGGTGCAAAAGGTGCTCCAGTCCAGTTCTCCACTCTTTTACTGGCATCTTGTGACTTAGCAGAAGCAAGAGTTTAGGGAACAATAAAAACAAAGTTAAAGTGTTCTCAGCTCATTACACATTTTCTCAATGTCTTTTCAGTTGCAATTAAACCAAAGAACCCTGAAATTAGCTGGTTTCCAGCCTAAGTAACACTGGAAACATTTATTTCCTACCCTACATGTCTAATTAGTGCCATTTAGTCAAAAGGGAGCAAAACTCCAATTTGTAAGTGAAACTAGACGTATATTAAAAACACACTCTGTAATAATGCCCCAGTGCTTCTGTAATGCTTCATGCCTTCAAAGGGCTGAGCAAGTATGATCTCATTAATTCTCACAGGTAGGTAATTTGGTGTTATTAGCCTTGTTTTACAGCCAGATCTTACAGAGGTGGAAGTGATTTGCCCACAGGCACAGACTCCACGCTTGAGACTGAACTAGAACTTGGGAGAGCGACGTCGTAACCGGAGCTGGGGACCCTCCGTGCCTCCAGAGGGGAGCTCAGCACCTTGCAGGATCAGGCAACAGCTCTTACAGGGTTTAGGGGTCTGCTAGAAAGACCATTAAAAAGTCAGAGGGAAAGCCAGGGAATGTGAGAGCACCAAGCTCATCGGCAGCTGTGCATCAGCTTTTCTCCTTGCTCTTCATCCCTAACACAAGCAATATCAAAGCTTTCCTGTTTATGGCTCCACTGCAGCTTGTGCTCCTGGCTCTCAGAGGGAAACATGTCTTTAGACCATGCCACTATCCAAGGGCTCACTGAAGGGTCGCTGCCATTGGAGACTGCAAGAGCTTTGCCCAAAATAAATCAACGATAAGAGCAGTATCACACAGGATCCCACATGGCCAAATCCAGCATGCTTTAGCCACTGGTGCACAAGATTTCACTCTCACCCCCTTGCTCACCTACCATGCAACTCTGGAGGCATCAGTGTCCCTGCAAAACCCCCAGTTTTACAGCGAGTGTCCCCAGCCCAGAAGCACAGCATTAGGACATGCTCCAAAGTGTCTCAGTCCGTGTAGGCTATGCCTGGCCAACACATTGTTCCTCCCCTGTGTCACCTCCAAGGCCTGGCCCATAGGTGTTCCCATTGCACGCCTACCACATCACACACCGTGTGGCACCAGCAGCTGCCCAAAATACACAGGAGTAGGAGGCAAAACTCATGTACACCCCTCTCAGTTAACAGCTGAAAGGTTAGAGAGCATTCCCCAGGTGTGGAAAACCACAGCTCCCTCTGACACAGGAGGCAGAAATCCTCCAAATCCTGCTGGCTGTGGGCAGTGCCCGTACCCAACAGCAGAGCCTGGAGAGGGGCTCGCAACCCCGTTCTGGAGAAGCCGTGCAGCAGCAAAAATAAATAAATAAATAAATAAATCAAAACCTGAAGCTCCAGAGGGCAAGAGTGAGCATGACTCCACAGCCTTGGGATTGGGGCACTCCCCTGGGAGTGGGGAGACCTGAATTCCAGTTACCAGCACCATGGGTTGTTTAATTTTAAAATACATAAACAGTCCTTGGAGCAGGAACGGGAACTCCGGCCTCCCCGCTCCCAGGTGAATTTCCCCAAGCGCTAACACAGTCTTGCTTGTTCTTTCTTGCTGACCCACTGAGTTTGGTGTTTCCCTGCTGCAAAGTGGAACAACTTTCCCCAAACGGGGAAAAGGGGAGCCAAGAGCCACCTGCCCCCTCCCCACGTAGCCCCAGGAGGCTGGTAACTGAGTGTGGTGGGAGATGTGGCTTGAACCCTTCCTGACCAAAAAGGGACCTGAGCCCACGTCTCCCCCATCGCAAACGCGTGTTGGGGCTAGCGAGGCGAGGAACTGCTGACACAGGAGAAGAAGCCCTATCCCCTTGCAGTGGTGCCAGCACACATATGGTTTTGGATAAAAAGGGTTTACATGCTGTACGTGCCGCCCATGCCTTTTAGTCCAGGGACACAGCTCTGAAGAGCTGCAACATCACACCAAGCACGTGGTAGTTACATTGGTTTTGGAGCACTGTGTTGGCTCTGGAAGGGGGAAAACAATAAAGACTCTCACACCAACATAAAAACTGGTGTGACTTCACTTTTTTTCTTTCTTTTTATTTTTCTTTTTTTAAATTGGGAGTTTGTGAATTTGCTTACAGCCCAGCCTTGACCCTATGGGCCTCTGACCATACTTCTTTCACGGCCTTCAGTATAGTGGCGGAGGAAAGGAAGAAGACATAGCATTTCTCCATCTCTCTGAAGCTGCGAAAGCCCCAGTGAGAGGAACCTTTGGGGGCAAGGAGTAGGCGTTATGCTCCCCTCGCTGTCCCCCTGCACCTTCCCTGACCCCCAGCACACCTTGCTGCCACTCCCACCACAGCAGCGCTGCAGCCAGCACAGCTGCGGCAGCCAGCACGAGCTGCTTAAAATTCGTTTCAAAGCACGGCTAGCAAGCCCGTCTCCTCCAGGTGTCCACAGACTTTGTAACTTTTCAAGATGGGTTGATTATTTTGGGAGCTGGGGCCTGTTTGAACACTGCAGTGCTCCAAAAAGGTTTTCAAAGTGTGGGGATGGAAATGCATGCACACTCTCACACACACCTCACGCCCACGCACGCTCACTTCCAAATACTCCTTTCTCACACCCACAGACGAACTCTGTCTCACACAGGGACACTATCACAGCATCGGCAGCTCTCATTCCCAAGTCCTTGCCTTCTCAGGCTCGTGCACACGCTTTCCCCTTTCCTCTGTCCCACCACGCGTTGGACTGGTTCTTACCTCTCAGAAGGTTCATCTCCAAGGACCCATACATGCAGTCGTCTGAAAGACCCTAGGAAGGGTTCTGGAGGAATTTAATAAGAGGAGCAAAATCACAGTGCAAACAAGCAGACCAGAGGAGCCCTACAAGTTGGGCAGTTCCACCAGGAAGGAGCTTGGAAGGATGCTTGCCTTGAGTATAATAATACAGAGAAAAGCATAACCCATAGCTGAACCTATATCTACCATTCTTATATGGATTACAGGCAAGTTTATTCAGGAAGATCACCCAAGAGTTCAAGTGCTCAACCCCAAAGGCCTGTTTCCATAAAGCAATCCTCAGCCTAAGAAGGGGGTTCAAACCTCCCCACAGAGCACAAGCTGCCTGCCAGGGCACATCCCCGAGCCCATCAGCCTGAGGCCCTTTCTCAAATCTCCCTTGTCACCAGAGCTGCAGGTGCTTCGTGCACCACCACAACCACAGACAGGTTCCCTACGCCCCGGAGCTTTCTCCTGAAGGTGGTGCACACTCCTGTCCCCCTGGCACTGTTGCAGTGGTATTGATAGAGAGGAAGGGGAGGAAAAACAAATTGCGGTTTGTGCGATTGCCAAGGGTGTAGGAAATGGGGATTCCGTTCCCTTTTGCTTGGGAGAAAGACTACAGCTCATACATGCCACCCCCCAGCAGTGTGATCTACTCATCAGTTGAAGACTCAGCTCTACTGTCCACCTTTCTAGACAATCTTGGAGTATTTGTTGATGTTAGAGGTCATCACACCTCCAACAGACCCCTCAGTCACGTATATTTTCTACACCAAAGATGTAAAAAACCATGTGGTGTGCAAGGCTGGTGAGCCGTACTGGGAGGACAAGGACAGGTTTTGAGCAATATCAGTTCCTTGGTCCATCTCTGCACATAGGCATACACATAACTGTGCTGGGAGAAGGCTGAGGGAAAAGAAGATTCACAGTGAGGACAGTCCTCATCAGCATCTGCCCCACTTATCACCTTCTAAAGTGATGAGTGAGTGACATCCCCAAAACACCTTCCTTTGGTGAAACAACAGTGAGTTAGAAATTTATCAGAGCTGAGGGAAGATAAAAGAGAAAACCTGGGGTGAGGTTTCTGTCTGGAAACGGAGAGACCTGCACCCAAAGAGTTATTTTATTTAAAATAATTTCAGTCCAAGAGCAAGGACCAGTAGCAGAGAAGCTCCCTCATTACAACTACAGTTCATGACAACTGTCCTGAAGGACCTTTCCAATATGCTCCACTCCCAGCCCAAGCAGCATCAGAAATGTACTTGTTTAAATGCCTCTGGACACATTCATTTCCCAAATATTAGGACAAAGCAGTTCAAGTCTGTCCCCCACAAGAGGGAGGGAACGCAAGCCTGAAATAAACCTAAACACTCTGGCTAACACTAATGGAGTTTGCAAAATGCTGCGATGTTGCCAAAGGAGCATTTTCTCCAATCTCTGCCACTGCACACCACAGACAGTGGGTTATATTGTTCAGCACAGGATGAGCGTGGTCTCTCCATCTCTTTTATTAGCAGCCTGCTTCCCAGATCCTAGGCCAGCCTTCCCTACCAGGTCTTGATTAACCTTTTGGTGAGCGCCTCTCTCACACGCACGCACTACCAAACAAAGCCACTAGCTCGCATCTTCCAGCAGCGCCGCTTCTTCAAAACATCCCTCTGATTCATTTTTGTGATGTTTTCCTTTCAACCGTGTGGTTTGCCAGCCACCCCTCCCCTCCTTCGCTAATTGATTTCTCAGGAACCACAGATGTAGCTTGGCACGTTGGATCCCCTTGGTCTGTCAGCCACAAAATCACCTCCCTTCTCCCTCCCCCTTTCCCAAGCCATGCTCAGGGAGGGGAAATGCCTTCCTGCTTATAAACCTCCTGCCCCAGCTGTACTCCATGTGGGGAAATAAAATACACATGAGATAAGAGATGCAAGAGGCAAGGGCCATGCCCAGACTAAAGAGAGACAATTGCCAAAACGCCTGAGCGTGGAACAGCCCTGCCTACTCCTCACCCTGCTCCAGCCCAGGTAATGCTGGCAGATAGCAGACACCAGGGTTATCAGGCGCCTACATCCCTTGGGTACTTTTGGAAATTGCTCTTCTCAGAAGTCCCTCAGGGGGTATCTGCCCCATACCGTGACACCGAAGGCAGCTTCAGAGGAGCCACCCAGAGCAGGAGGAAGGAGGGACTCCGTGGAGGCTGATTTATTCTGCTTCTCAGGCGCGTTCGCAGCCCACGCACGTTGCTGCAGATGGGCTGGTGCAGATGTCCAACTCTGCCAGCCGAGCACGAGCTCAGGCCGCAGTCTCAGTCAAGACTGTCCCTCAGTGTCCCTACCCACTCTAGGTACTCACCAGCAACACCTAAACCATCAACAGCTTTGCAACCTAGGTCATGAACCTCTGCTTATCCCTACTGCATCTGTTAGCTTGTTTCTGTCTCCCTGTGGGATGAACCAGCGTCCTCCAAGATGAAGCACAAGCGCAGAACTAAGGACATTTTTCTCCAGGTTTTGCTCCCTGTGCACTGTATAGG
Source organism: Stictonetta naevosa (assembly GCA_011074415.1). Lineage (NCBI taxonomy): Eukaryota > Metazoa > Chordata > Aves > Anseriformes > Anatidae > Stictonetta > Stictonetta naevosa. The sequence goes on along the minus strand of CM021700.1, from coordinate 94,704,168 downwards.
TAGGTCTTGCTCACATTTGGTGCTATCCATCCTCCACAGTCCTCCATCCCTTCTAAACACCTCCTTACAGCCTCATGACACACCTCACAACATGCTATAAAACCTGCTCCCCATTGGCCTGCAACATGGCCCTCACCTATTTCAGGCACTTTGAATTCCAAAAGAAAGAAGACATTAATTGTAACAGGGAGTTGTGAGGGGCCCAGAAGAAACCTGATCCAAGTGCTACATGGGGACCTTGCAGCACACACTAGGGTTGCTTGGTGGCCGGGCAAAGCTACCACGAAGTGTTCCTGCAAATCTTATCTGCAGCAGCTCCTGGGGGAGGTCCCATTTCTGGGGAGGAATAAATAACTGTGTAGATGTTAGTCAGAGATGGGCAGGTTTCCAGCCCTCTGTTTGGGCACAGCAGCTCCTGCTGCTTCCCACTGTTACAGTCACCTCACCTTTCCACTGCTCGTGTTCCCTGAGCCATCGCTCCCCTGGCACCTACAAGCCCTCGTTACTTGGTGAGTTGGCTGAGGTCAGCACAACTCACACATTGTCTCAGGCCATTCAAAGCCTCTTTTTTGGAGTGCGAGAAGAATAAAGGATTATTGCTTTCATATTATTTAATTTGGGACAGATTTTATATACGAGACTCTCATCTTGCAATAGAAAATGTACAAAGATTTTTCTGAAAAGGCACATTTTTCTGAATTTTCGCATTTTTCTGAAAAGGCACATCAGACAGTAAATTTGTCTCAGCATCAGGATGCTGTTTTGTCACCAGAGGGGAAAATACCTGCCAAAACCCACTGCCCATTTCCCACTGGCATGCAGTGAAGCCTTGGCAAAGGTAAGGTGGGTTACAGAGTCTTCACATACAGTCTGCCATGCTGCACTTTGGCATCAGATATCTCTGTGCTGGAAATAATGGAAGAAACCACATGAACCTCGTCTGGTTCATCTGTTGCTGTGTCAGACTAAGAGCTCACTCTCAACACAGCGACTAAAAACAGAAGGGAAGAGCTGTTGACGAAGCAGAGACAGCTTTCATAGTCAGATCCCTCCCTGTAACTAGTAAAATTGGTTTTACATCTGAGAAGCTACATGGGAAAGGAAAATAAAACGAAAATGTTTCAATGATCCAGAGTTGCACGGAGTAGGAAAAGCTGAGTGAGACTGGCTGCATGGTTAACCAGCCGGTAGACGGAGTAGATAGATACTCTTATCTTTTAACCAGGTGCATAAATAAATAAATAAATAGATAGATAGATAAATAAATAAATAAGCCATCACCTCTGAACCTTCGGAGCCTCCCACCAGCCACATTAGCTTGAGCAGAAACACGGCAGCTTCCCAGAGCAGAGACAGAGACCCAGCTCCGAAAAGGCATTTTGGCGTTCAGTCCCTGCTGGTTGCTGTGGGACTTTAGCACCCAGAAACCTTTCTGAAGCCAAGCCAAAGGCAATAGGTATTGCTGTGGGAACAGGACAGCGGAATTGGTGTCTGCTCAGTGCAGATGATTCAGCCTGGATACATGAAGGAGAAGTGGGGAATATTTCAAAGGCCTTCGCCAGGTCTGATAGCCAATGCCTTGAGATGGGAGCCCAGGGGCTAAGGTCTGTTCTCAGCTCTGCTTTGTGACCTCGAACAATTTCTTTCATTATCCCAGACGAGAGGGTGTATATTTACAGAACCTCATCATTCCAAGATGCACAGAAAGACTCAAGTGCAGCATGACCTGACCACTCACTTCAACACAGAGAGGAAATGTGAAAGACCAGCACAGCCATGCTGAGCTGCAAGGTAAAACATCACCCTCATTTCCCTGTTCACTCCCTGGACACAAGGAGATATTCCAAAGCACAACATTCACTCATCTCTGAACAACGCAGATTATCAGCTGGGTGAGGGGTACAGAAAGCTACCCTGAAAGCAATGGATTTACAGCCTTTCTCCATCACTAGATGTCCTGAGGTAGTGTTTCACCTTTCCAAAGCCTGTTGTCTGCTCTAGACAACGGCACCCTTGAGGAAAGCACATCATGGATAAACAGCACCGGTTCCAGAGCCTGAATTCACCATTTCCACCCTGGCATAGCTCCACAGAGAACAGTGAAATTCTCCTGCTTTGGGAATGTAGGTCTGGAAAGGATCTCCTGCCACTGGCAAGCAGCACTTTTCCTCTGCTGTAAATGTAAATGAAACAGGGTCCCAACTTTCACCCCATTAGCCATCTAGCCAGCAGTAAATTGCCCTAGACCATGAAAGCCTGCCAATGGCCTTGCATTCTCCTGTGTTGGTACGAAACCAAAGCAACTCTGTCTAATTCCCAGATCACATTTGGATTCACACCAGTGTAACACCATTAAGTCAAGCACAGTTACACCAATGTGTCGGTGATGGCAGAAGAGATTCAGACCAAAGCGTTTTTGGAACTGATGTGTTAACACAGGCAAGCAAGACCCTTCATGCACTGTAACAGCTTAATATCTGTGCCACTATTCAGGAAATAGTAATTGTGAGTGTTGTTTCTCTTATGGTACTGCATATCTGAAATCTGAGTATTTGTAATGGTATGAAAATTACATACAGAATAGGAAAGTTAGAGCCTAATTGTTACAATTCCAAATACCAGTGTTCTTTCCTTAATCTTAACTATCTGAGACAAAGGAAAATGTCCAATAAATGCATTTCATCTGCATGTCTCATCTGCAGAAGAAAGTAAGAGCTGTATACCTTTTTCATGAAAACATGTGAAATCTCATTGAAAATAGACAAGAGGCTTCATGGACCAAAAGTTCACCTCAGCATTAGAGCTCTAAACTGGACGAATGTTGAAAATAAGAGTGCTGCTATGTTTTCCTTTGTGCCCTAGGACCCAGTAATAGAATAGATCCCGCTGAAGTTTCCCAGGACAAAGCTGCTGCTCCTGGTGCAAGTGACCACCCTCAGCACACAGACATCAACGTGTAGCTCAGCCTCTGATTTTTACAACACTTCACAAAGGTCTTTGTTTTTCTGAACATTTCTACATTTCCAAAGATAGTAAAAGCAGTAATGACAGTTAATGGATCTGGCATTTAATGACTTCCTAGAAGAAGGGCCCTTAAGCTCTCAGATCTTCTAATAGGTCATTAACTGCCAAAAATTATCTAGTCATCTAGTTCAGGGATTTTTCTTAGTCTGTTTGCTATAACATCTGTATATTTCCAAGGGCCTGAGCCTCTGCCTACAAATATTAGTGATGCACTTCTCACTCACTCATTTCAGTAATACAGAATCAGGTACCAGCACCCTAAAGAAACGTGAGTAAATCTCACTGCTTTCAATAGAAGTTAAGTTCCTACACATTCTGCAGATCCAGGTGCTTCCCCGGTGACAGGGAGAGCTCCAGAAGCATCCTCTGGGGAGGAACAAAGCCTTAATGAGCTGAGAAGGTGAAGCTGCAAAAACCCTGTTCCCTTTCAGAGCCTCCCACTCCAGGTGCACGCGGGCAGCCTTGGAGGAGAGGAGGTGATGTGCCCCAGGTCAACGGCTGCTCTGCTGGGACAGAGAGGACAATTTCATGTCACAGCTGGCAGCAGCCCACAGCACAGTACCTGGCATGTCCCCATCAGGAAATGGGGTGGGTTTCTGCTCAGAGCTTCTGCTAGGCAAGGGCTGCTGGGCTTGAACTTGCTAGAGCTGATGGGGAGAGGCTGCAAGGTCCCAGGTTAGCCACCAATGCTGTGTCCTTCGAATACGACCTTTCTCTGTATATGTTTGGTTCAAATAGCAGAACCATTTTTTCCCCACTGTCTCTATATAAAATCAGAGTCTGGAGGCTCCAGAGAAAAGACATTATGAAGCAATGAGTCAACTGTTGCTCTTTATTTTGTAACACCTATAGCAGTTGAAATAAATCCTCAAAGCCACTCCTTTCCACCGATCCACAGTGCAAGTAAACTGGGAGTGACTGCACATCCTTGGCCAGAATCCCAATTGGTAGAAACTAGCATAATTTCCTGGCATTGGCAACACTCTTCTGATTCATGCCAGCCAAGGGCCTCATCCAAGAAACAAACAACAACAACAAAAACCACGAAAGTGGTAATTTTTCCTGAAGAAGAAATGCATGCTCATATTGTCTCTGCCAGTTCATGACGAAGAAATACATCTGTGTCAATACTGTGAATAGACAGTGGTTGCTTTTTCCCCCCCTTGAGTAAATCCAGTGCCTGAATGAATCTATCATGAAATGGAAGACAAGTCCTAACACTCACCGTGGCAGCGAAGCAGCTCGCTGCATCCTTTGGCTTTGCTTCACCTCAATCACTATTTATCAAAACAGCTATTTGTCCCTCCAGAGAGTGCTAAGTCCTCCTGACATACAAAGGCTACATCTGCACTAGTAAATTATATAATGTCAGTGAACATTTCCAGGCACAGGAACACCACCGTCGATATTGTTACACTCCTGCAACAGCCACTGGCATGGTTTTGGGCCAGGCCAAATGATGCTTTTGTAAAAAATGCCTGAATAGGAGACAGCCTGAGCCAGGGACCTTCCCCAGCAGATCGGGATGCAGCCACCCTGCCTCAGAGGACAAGAGAGACCAATAGCATGGACAGTGCCAGTTGGCTGCAGTGCCAGAGAACAGTCCCAAGCACATCTAAGTTACTGATATAGACATAGCCAAAAAGGTTTCTTCCTTTCAGCAAGGGAAGAGAAAGCAAGACACATGGTTTAAGTGCTGGGAAAATAAATAAATAAATAAATAAATAAATAAATAAATAAATAAATAAATGAAATAAAGCTGTCAATTTTCCAGTGAGAATAGGAACCCTGTAGCATTTCCAGTCCCACTTACAAGTTTTACCATAATACTTCAGTTGTCTAAACTGGTTGTCTAAACTGCTTTTCAGTGATAGCCTCGTATACCCCTCGTTTTTACAAGGACAAGAAAAGGCTTCCAAGCAAAAAAGTTCATGCTTCTCAGAAAGCAAAGCCAACCAGCTCCAAGCCCAGAGGATCAGGAAAGCTCAGCTGACTGCTCGCAGGACTATTTGTTCCTGCGAGATACCACAGTCCTTCAGGAGGGAGATTCCTCACCCCACTCCGCCCACCCACAGCCTGTCCCAGGATATAACTGTCCTTCCAGGTCAAGAGCCCATCATCCCATAGTTCTCCTCAGATGTCCTTTGCTATGGGCTTTGTCCTCAGTAGTTGTCCAGCCACCACAGGCAGAGTGGACAGTTGACGAATTTCCTGCTGTTTACAGTAACTTGTATACATGCAATTTGTTATCGGCTGTTAATCCCAAGCCTTCCCAGAGCTGCTGCCTTCCAAGATGCTGTCTCATTCTGTAAGCTTTTTATAAGTGTAAACTTGCCCTTGGCTGCATGAACACAATCAAGAGACGATTTTCTACCAAGTCATCACAATCACCTCGTATAACTGTCCTGTCCATGCTTGACCTTTCTGCCAGGATTGCACCATCTGAAAAAACTTTACCAGGAATTTTGTATTTTCCTCTAGATAATTGGAAGAGATAGTGCGTTGTGCTGGATCACAAACAGATCCCAGTGGGCCATTATTACTGCTGAAAATGATTATCTGAGTAATTGGTTGTGCAGCATCCACATGAACAACACCCAAGGAGGAAATACACATTTCCACAGTGCCTCTTGTGCAGAGAACTCTCCTTATTGATTATGTTACGGTACTGGAAGAGCTTTTTAAACTAGGTCTGAACTTTCATAATGTTTCTCATTAGAGCCAGGTGATATATTTCAGCTCAACTTTTGGCTAAGAACACCTGATTCAAGTTATTGAAATAGTTCTTCAAGTTCAAATCATTTCAGAAAATTGCTGTGATCATGTTGTCTCTCATTAAAAAGAAAAGAAAGAAAAGGAAAAAAAGGAGATTGTATTTCTAAAGGGAAACACTTTAGTTCAAATGGGAATAGTTCAAATGATGTTCTTAAGCTAAAAACAGATTGGATAATAGTTTGTTGGTTTTTTTTTTTCAATTACAGACATTAAATGACTTCCAAAAAAACAACCATATTGTTCACATTTGAGATGTTTGGTTGAACCACCACTTCCCTCGTGTTTTCTGACTTTTCCAACGCAAACATTTTCAGAGCATGTTTGCTTTAGTGAAAGCTCCTGAGCACCAGCTGTGCACACACCTCTGCCCAGGGCTGGGCAAGCAGGGCACCATCCCTCCGCCAGCACCAGGACAGAGCAGGCACCAGCAAAGCAGAAACGTCAGAGAGCACAAACGCTTCCCACAAGACTTGCAAAACACACCCCAGCAACAATAGCCAGAACCTTTTTTGTACTTTCCCCTCGGGTAGGGCTTATGTCCCCCAATCCAAGCACAGCTACAGTGTCATGACGCCTGTCGTGTTTACTGGGATTTCCTCAGCAGAGTTAGCAGAGTGTCAGATCTCACCCTGAAGATGCACATATTGAGTTTCACAGGCGGTGGGGCTGGCCTGTCCTCACCGCCTACTTCTGCTACCCCTGCCTCCAAGTGCTGCTCAACACAGAGGAACATCTAAGACCTGAGTAGGGCAGGAGACCAAACCTTACAATCTATGCTCCCAGGCCCCACTCTACTCACTGAGGTGACGAGCACCTCGTCCTTCCCTGGGTTTGTTGCAAGCCCTGGTGCAGTACGTGATACACAGCCAGAGTCCCTCGTCACTGCTGCCATCACCCACGGGACCTCCTACAGGACCACTGTCCTTAAGGGCAAGCTGGGGAGGACGGGCAGCTGCACATCTCCATCATGGGGCACACACTGCTCCCAGCTGGGCCGCAGCCCTTTAGCTCCCATTCCTGCACACCTCAAACCCTGCTCCAAATATATATATATATATATATGTCTGCCTTTCAAGCTTCATCAGTCCCACAGCAGTGGGCAAGAGCAGTACTGTTTCCATACACTCTGAAGCAGTCGCCAGGGGCTCCATCTTCCTGATGAGCAAGGAAAATGCCCAAGTTCTCTCATCCCCGCCATCCAAAGAGCCGGTTCGGAGGAGGAGAGCAGCATAAGCATGCCCTGGGATTTCATCTGCAGCCTGTCACTGCCTGCTACCTCCAGCAGCCCAAAAGGCAAGTGACCTTTCCGACTTTTAATGAGCGGAGTCTGACGAGCCCCTCACCATCCTGCTTCCCACCCCACCCTTAATCTCCTGCGAAATCTTGTCAGGAACACGACGTATTTGAGTTGTCATGATGAGGGCAGACAAGGCCCTCAGAAAGTCTTCACAAATCCGCTTGTAGTTTCAGATTTGCCTTGAGCAGGTAGTGATCCTAAACACGCGGCGGTGGGTGGGGGGATTCCCAGCGCTGCCACTGCTGCATTGACAGCACCACGCTGATACCGGAAAGGATCAGTGCTCATCGTTATTTTAACAAATTGCTACAAATGCCCCTATCTTAGGGGGAGAGATGAAATCATGCAAATGAGTTTTGTTCCCTGGCTAAACTTTACTTGCAAGCTCAGCTATGGGGAGATGTCTTTGAAATGGATATGAGGTGAAGTCCCTAAATAATACAGAGGCTGGCTTTGCCTCTTCGCTCCCCCAGTTTCTCAACAACAACAACAAACAACAAGAGGGCTTTGTTCATTTTAACACAAGAGAGAAGTAAAAAAGAAATTATCTCTTTTAGCCTTTGCCTTCAGGACACTGTGCTTGTAAATGCAGTTTGCTCTTTGTAGGCATTAAGAAGTCAAAACATTACTCTTGTTTCATTCTTGTTTCATTCCTATTAATTTGCATTATGTTCAGAGATCAGAGCCTGTCTCGTGAACACAACTCTACTCTGAATACAAGATACAGTTGCTGGGGGAAAAAAAAAATTAAAAAAAAAAAAAAGGCATTTCTGACATCATGCAACACTGTAACTTTTTTTTTTTTCCAAGTTCTTCTGGAAATTTCCTGTTTTCCATCCTTAGAACAAACATGGAAATGCAATGCAGGATGAAACATGTAATTTGGATATATCTATCATTCACAGCTGAACCCCTCCTGCCTCCCAGCGCTCACTTTGTCCTTTTTAGAGCAATACCTCCATGGGTGACTCCAGCAGGCCACTGCTTGCTTTTAAAAAACACTCTGCCCTTTTTTTTTTCTCCTCAGAAAAGGGATTTGGGATAAGGAAGTCTTCTCAACACTAGCAAATGCAAAGCCACTCTATTTAAAGTCTGAAGCCATTTCCAAGCTGCACTGCATATACTCCCAAGAGTCCTTAAAATGAGATATCTCTCTCCTTTCCGATAGTGCTGCTTCTTGCAGTCTAAACAAACAAGAAATAAACGGCCCAGCTCGTATGCTGGCTAGCACAGGTGACTGATTAACTTGGGAAGAGAATTCAGCCTTGTCCCAGCCAACTAATGCTCTCGGCATGATTTCAGGAGGGACCATTGTCAGACCCTATTAAACCCCATGCTTCAGCTGCTGCAAAATTAATACGCTGTGACTATTTCAGGCACCACTTAGGAGGCCACGCTTTAGGAGTTCAGCTTGTGGTTCATCTTGGGGGAGCAGGAAGAGGAGGGAAAAGAATGACAAATTTAAAATTAAATCAAACACGAAGAACAAAAATAAAAAGACTCAACAGCCAACCGTTCACAATGGCCTGCTGGGAACCCGGTCCTTTTGCTTCTGATTTACAAGTTACATATGGCGGGTTGTTTACATTCTGTTACTGGTTTATGTTCTTCCAGAAAGGAGAAATTCCTCCAGTAGATTTTGATTGCTTTCCTGTATGCCTCTCCCCCCCAACACCCCCACCCTCGAGTATCTGGTTTCGCTTAATATGCCCAGAGGTTTCCGGAACAAAAGAGGTTGTTGGATTTTTTTTATGGCTAAACAAAAAGTCGACTATTTTTCCGGGATGGTTCAGGCTGATTCATGTTATGTGACTGTGAATCCATACTTCCAGACTCCTCTCTGTGTTCAGGCTCTTACAGCAGCCACGTCTTCACATGTCACACGAATGAACAGCTCCAGCTGCATAGGCTGCATGCAACAGCCAGAGACATCCCACTTCAACCCGTGCCTTCGATCACGTTCGCATTGTGGATTCCCAAAGTCAAAGCAAGACTCCTGGTCTTGTAGTCCTGCCTCAAAATCTGTGTAGACTAGACTAAATAGGCAAAGGAATATCGTCATTAAAAAAAAAAAAAAAAAAAAAAAAAGGCAAAAATCATAAATTTGAATTTTCTATTAATTTACTTCTATTTTTTCATTCATTTCTATTATTTCTATTATTATAAGACAGCTATGAAAAAAAAAACAAGGATCTCCACATGTTGGCCCAAAGGGACAAATAAAAATATAAAAACATAATACATCTCAGATGAACCAAGATGCAGTGGCTATTTTTAAATATACATGCTTAAACATACAGAAGAGATTTGGTTTAAATAAATAATCCTGCTCATGAATTTAATGGAATAGGCTTTTTGACAACCGTCAACGTTTGTGACTTACAGTTCTAGAATAATAAAGAGAAAAAAGCCAAACTGAGTCCACCACGGACTCTTTCACCCAGTACCCTGTCTCCAACACCAGTCAAAAACAAAGGAATTGGGTACTAATAAAACAGGATCATTCTTAGAGCAATACTCCTCAGAATACTTTTCCAGCACCCTGCTACAACAGGGCATGCCTGCAGGTGTCTTTAGGTCATGTAGTCCAATCTCTGCTCAGAGCAGGTCTAATTAGATCAGGTTGCTTGAGATTTGTGCAGTGGAGTCTTGGACACCTCCAAGAATGGAGATATCCCTTGTGAAAGACTCTACCACGAATTTGTCCAGTTGCTGTACAAACATAGGTAAATCCACACCACCCCAATTAAAAGGCATTCTTCATCCTAACTACCTGCAGCACAAAGAGCTACCTCCTTTCGCTTGTTGCTGTTAGTTGCAGTCATTTAAAATCCAAAACCAAGCCAATCTTACATCAGGTAGGAAGAGATGAAGGAGATACTACCATTGTGTTTGTTAATGGTGGCTTCACTGCAGTCACCATGCCTTGAAAGAGCATGAGTGATGGGCAACAGGAGTTACTGGCCTGCCAGAACCTTTTGTACAAAGAGAAATTGAAATGAGAAGTGTCCAAGAAGTATAATGCACCTTTAGAAAATCAGCAGTTTTCCATCTATTGTGAGCCAGGAGCACAAAACACACTTTCTCCTTGGTATGTCAGGGAGAAATTGTTAAAACACTTGAAGATTATACGTTAAGAGGATTAAAGTATAAGAGAAACAGCAACATATAATCTATGTAATTCATTTTCCCAGGTCATCAAAGACAGAAGCAGATTATTTACATACAGGGTCCATACGGTGTGTTATAAGCAAAGTCCACAAAGGAATGTTGAAATGCTGGAGTCCCAAGGCATTTTCCTCTGAACTGATTTAAGTTATTTGAGACGAGTTTAAGATATTTAAGATGAGTTCAGCTGTCATCCGTGGGGCTCTGAGACTCAGGACTGCCCTGGTGGCTGCTCCAGGATTGCCTCTTCAGGAGCTCCCCTTTCACTCCCCATTCCACCCTTACAAGAGAAGTCGATAACAACCACTGAGGTTGGACGATCTTTTCATACAGCTGAATGTTTTCTGAGCAATTTCAGTCTTTCTATCCCAATCTATCTAAAACCGTCTATGGAGTGCTAGCAAAATCACCTGAAGGAGAACGGTCCCTCAAGGCACCTCACTTTGCTCCAGAAAATTTCTGTCCTTCCTGCCTGTGCCATTTATGACACCCATTCTCACTCAGGGCTAGAGTAGCCAGCTCCCTGAGCTGTGTAGACGTACCCAATCTGGACAGACACAGAACTGAGATCCTGTAAAGCACTGGAACACAGGGCAAGGAAAGCAGAGCTAAATCCCAGCTACATAGAAACACACTGAATGGCTGATGAATGGACAAGAAACCATTGAAATTAAGGAAAAGATGGGCTCATCTGTGGAGACGGGTGGCCCAGAAAATTTGTACTCATTTAATAAGAAACAATGTAGATGGAGTTGCATCTACTTCACTTGTCTGGTTTTTATTTACCCTTCCTCCCCTCTTTGGAAAAGCATCACAGAGCAAAACAGCCCAGAAGGGAAACTAGCCTGATAAATAGACCATCAAGAGGAATAATTAGTCTAGATAGGAAAATTAAATGGGGGAGCCACTAATCAGCTGCTCTCTCTGCAAGGAGGAGGCTGGGAAAGTAATTTAAAAAACCTTTTGGAGGAGACTCTGAGGCAAAGCGTAAAGTAAAAATACAGATGGCCAGAAATTAGAGCAAGTCTGTGTGCACAGGAACAGGTGGAATTGGTTAGAGGCAGAGCTCCCTCCCACCCTGCTTACCCCCTCCAATTCTTCTCATGACTTTACCTTCTGCTTGGCAGCACTGTGAGTTGGGAAGGAAAAAAATATCTCCCTCCGAGCTGGTGAAGTCGTCTCCAGCTGGGAGACTGCACTGCTAGCAGCCCTGCTCAGTTCCCAGGGGCTGCACACAAAGCCCCCAGCACCAGCAGACTGATCCTAATTCAACTCACCCTGTGCTGGCCTCACAAGTAGAGGGGTAACTCAGCACCCCAGAGCCCCCACCAGCACCAACTGGAGGGAAGCTTTGCCTGGGCAAAATGATGCTAAATAAAGCCACCAGAACCTCCCTGCTTCTAACCCTCCCAGAACACGAAGTTTTGCTAGGATCAGCCTGAGTCCTTCCACCACCAAAGCACAAGGGAGCAGAGCACAGCACCGCTTCTCTCCATGTCAGACTCCTTTCTGCTCCAGGACCTCACTGCTCCTTCCATGCCTGCAACAAGAAGCTGCAGGCTCTCTCCTTGAGATCACCCTGCTGACCACCGTTGTGGCACCTGGTCACCTGCAAGGACCACTGTTTTACCAAGCAGGGCTACAAGCCAGCAGGTCCACCACGGTGCTAACAATTCGGAGACTGTGTCAGTGTCAGAAACAGTGGAAGTCCTGAAGGGAAATTGGGATAGACAAGGCTTTGGAACACAAATAAAAATTTTCACCCCAAGGAAGTTTGGATCTTCAGCTTCCATTCAGTTTGGGAAACTCTAGCTGACTGAAGCCCAGGGCTAAGCAAACTCATGTCTCCCAGAATGGAATCCATTACTGAGCTGGAATGCCTCTAATTATACTAACACTAATAACGTTAGCTACTAAAATAGCTCAGAAAAGGATAAGTTACAAACGTGGTTTTCAGTCTGTGGGTTTCAAATGCACGGGGATTGCCAGGAGGGGTTGAGAGGAGGGACACAACCTACTTTCTTTCATTTCACTCCCATCTAGTAAGCTCACCCAACGCTTTCAGATTCAGTCACATAACAAACAGGCGTTTTAGTTGCTATGTAAGCACCCAGAGATGCTGCGCGGACTTCAGGAGAGAGTAGCTGAAATATTTTTTCAGATATTAAGGAGAAACTTGTTTACCCTGGACAGCAATTATCGAGTTTCCTTTCCTTTCTGTATGCAAAATCATGTACCTTGTGACTATATGAAAGCTTTAAAAAAAAAAAAAAAAAAAAAAAGAAAGAAAAAATTTTTTTTTTTTTTTTTTTATTTAAAAAAAAAAAAAAAAAAAAAAGCCAAGAAACCAGACTTCTGTCTACCTCATATAGCAAAGGGGAAGTTCATACCAGGTTACATCTGTCAGTGCTCAACAACCAGGAATTCGTATGATGCCTCTACCCCTCACTAAGCAATGCATTATGGAAGATGACCTGGCTGAATGCCTCGCCCCAAGGAGAAAATAGGAGCCTGAAGAAAACCAATGCCATATTTTATAGAGGATTTTCTTTGGCTAACATTAAAGTTTTCCATAGAAAATTAAATTCCCACCCAAAATAGAGCTTACTCTCCAGCTAAATCCCCTCTGATTTATGGATTGGGATGATGGTTGGGAGTTTTTTTTGCTCTTAATATCGGAGTCAGGAACAACGGCCTCTAAATGCAGGTTTCAAAAGGAAGCTCCAGAATTTCTTTTCATCCTGTTTTGGGACTTCTAAAGAATATTTAGTGTTTGTTAAAAAAACTTTAGACTTCGGAACTGCCTTTGTTCAGAGTGTCACTGACAGGTTTCAGACCAATTTGAAAGTCAAGCCCCATGGCACTAGGTATGAATAATATTTATATGTAATATTTTCATGTTAAGGTGCACAGATCTAGTAAAGGACAACAAGTAGATTACAAAATAAATAAGAAGGAATAGACGCATCAAGACAGGGAATTTCAGATCAAGGAATTATCTCATTTTTAAAAAGGACTGCTTCTGAAGAAAATAAATCAGAAGGTTTCTGACATGGGACTGCTGATTCCTAATGTGACCATCACAGGAAGTGCTAAAGAAAGATGTGCACACATGTGGTAGCTTTCGGTAATGTGGATGTGGAGGTCACTGCTAAAAATCCAAGCCCTTATTAGAAGTTAGGGGTAATTACCTTTCTAAAGACATGCCAGTGACCTTCAGCTCCTAATATAGTCTAAGGGGATTTGCAGTCCAGCTGTTCATACACACAGAACACCCAAATTGCAGATGATTAGTATGACTCAGCTTGCTACCTTTCCTCAATTTATTCCCATTGGAAATAAACATCAATTTTTCAAACAGGATGGGAAGGCAGAAAAGAGCCATTCCTCCAAAGCCTAAGGCCCAGTTACACACTTGGTCAAAGATTTATGTGCTCTTCAGCATTGCAACAGCTGGTGCTGTATGAAGTCCTGCTTGCAGGTGCACTGAAGGCAAGGCAGAGGCTTCCTCACCACCATTTGGATCAGACATTGTCAAATCTGAACTAATGAGAGATTCTGCACCCATGGATGGGTCAGTCTTTCAGGGACAATGGCAAGGCAGGCTTTGCCTGTGAACGTTCCTATGAGGACTGGAGCAACGTGCTATCTCCTACAGTCTCTGAAATTCCCTAAGAGTGCAAGATGCAGAACAACAATAGCTATTGCTTGTTGAAATACATTGTTCCCTCAATCACATACTCCCACTGAATAAGTCTTCTCCCCAAAATTACTTTTTTTTTTTAATTTCCCACAATGTATTTTTTCAGTGAAACCAAAAAGAAAAAACAGGACGGTTTGCTCACCCCTTCCTCAGCCCATTTTACCACTGGAAATAAAAGAAATTACAAAAGGAGGAAGACAGAGAAATAAAAATAAATAAATAAATAAAAAGAAGATGAAAAAGACAGCAAGGGAAAATGAACATTCTTCAAAATTAAAGAGATGATTGTTCAAAGCTCTCCGCGAATCTCCTTTTAATGAAGAGCCAATTCCTCTCTAAAGCCTGTGGAATAATTACTCTGAAGCTTCACAGAATTAGTTTCACCTCAAGCAAGTTAGGGAGTGATGAGCCAAGTTTAAATAAATGGATGTAAATCGAGACCCTCTGGCCCCCTTCCAAGCTGGCCAGACACAAGGCAGCTCTGGTCTTGAAGCCTCATACCTCCTGCATCTAAACTCACAGCGGATCGTGACTCTGTCTGTGTCCCTCATGTCCTTGCTCACAAAGCCTCATTACTGTTCTTCGCAAAGCTGTATCACTGCAGCAGCAAGGTGCTTACGGCAACAGGTGAAGGTGCTATAAATGCATCTCTAACAGGTTTCAAACCACTCATTTGACCTCGAAACAAACAAACAAAATTACTTCTCACCTTCCTTGGAGTTCCCTTTCTACGTGATCCACATAAAAGGAAAAAAGCTCCAGGCTTGCCTGGCCTGGAATCAGAAGGCACTTGCATGCGGAGGAGGAGGAGGAGGGAAGGCAGCTCCAGTCCCCTCCCTCCCCTGTCCCACTTAAAACGTTTTCTTTCTTCAGCCCTGAACCCCTGCCAGGATGACTCCGGATCCTGCGGATGAGAGAGCATGCGTGGTGAGTCAGTTCTCTGAACCTTCCTGAGGCTGGATTTGGTGCCAGCGAAGTGCCTCCACTGCAGCGTGAGCTTTGAGAAACCCGGTGCAGGGCAGGACACACGGGGGAGAAGGGGCAGTCAGTGGGTATAACCTAAGCACCAGCTTCCCCTCCCATCAGATGCAAGCCCAGTGGAGTTGGGGTTTGCAACCCCTGATCCAGCAGGATCAATTACGTTTCTGTCAGACCCACAGCCCCCAGCTTTGGGACCTGCATTGTGTTTTTGCGGTGACCCAAGGAAGGTGCTGTTTAAGGGGACAGAATGATCACGCGGTGAAGGTTGTTTGCTCTGGGATGGGGCTGGCAGTCCTCAGAACCAGCTTGGCTCAATGCGTTTGGAGAAGGCATCTTCACAAAGAAAGGTCCAGAGCCAAGCACAGAACTGTTCAGAGAACATTCTGCTCCAGTCTCTCACTTCTTCCCAACGTGACCACGAGATATTTTCCCAGGTAAACATTCGAATGTCACCACATGGAAGTTGAAGTTATGAAAAACTTAGAAGAGGTTATTCATAATAAAAAAAAAAAAAAATACAACCAAGAAAAATGGACACACTCTGAGTTTTAAGAATGATTCCTAGCTAGAGAAGCCCAGCATAGCTTAAACGTGTGACTACATCCAAAAAAAAAAAAAAAAAAAAGTGTGGCCCAGACATATGTAACAAACCCAGAAGTCATCTGGAGGTCAAATAAAGAGGAGGTGGATTAAGACCAAATGATCAGGAAAAAAAAAAAAAAAAGGAAATAAAGGTTTATAATCTGTCTAACCTGCCTAGAAAGCACAGGTCTTTCCTACATCAACATTCCTTAGCAGTTAGTAAGAGATAATAACATGATTATTATGGGGTTTCTAGAGACAGCTCAGGCAAAAGTAAAGGAAATTTATGCTGCCACAGAAGAAAACCACAACAGAGGGCTCTGCATTTGAAGGTTGTCTGCTCTGGACATTTCAGCTATTCATTGAGCAAATATTAGTTGCTGAAGTATTCAGGCTGGCAAGGGATTGGGTTCGAATGTGACCCAGGCGAATGATTAAACCAAGCATTTCTGCAGCTTTCCTGGGATAGACTGTGTCTGCGCAGGCGGAGGTGGTGGCAGACACCCCTCGGTTGGGTTTGACCCATGGACAACACCGGGCTGCGGGCTCTGTGAGCACTGACGAGGCACAGGAGCTTTTTGGATGAATAATTTATTCACTGAAAAAGCTTGGGTTTGGGGCCTACCAAAACTATTTGCAAGCTCAGTGAATAGTTTCCACCAAAAGCCTGAAAACATTTCAGAGAGGCAGTGTTTTGTTTAGAATTTTCTTTTCTTTTCTTTTTTTCTTTTCTTTTCTTTTCAGAAATGCCTCAGCTTGAAACTCCAGTTTGAGGCCAGGTTGCTTGACTTTAAGCAGATTAAACTTGAACGGAGATGCTTTCATTTCACACTGCACATGGTCAGTGCTCTGCTCTGTGGGCCAGCCCAAAGAACTCGGTGATTTGCACAGCTCTAGCAGGAACAGCTGGAACGAGCCTGCTGGCTCGGTTCTCACAGGGAAAGACTGGATTCCGTGCCAGCAGACCCAGTTCAGGAAAAGACACAGTGTGACCTGGAGCAAGCAAGGGAAAGAACATCTGGATTAAGGAAATGCCTGATACGGGCTACCCAGAAACCACACTGGGAAGCCTGGGGCCTAGCAGAAAAGCCTGGAGTCTGCAGAGTTGGGAAGGAGCATGAAGGAGCCCAAGTTGGCACCTCCACAGGGCTTTGGGAAGCAGATAACCCAAGAAATAAAACCCACTGACAGCAGAGAGACCAGTTGAGCTGATTCTCAAGGAACTGATGCAGGAGGAATCAGCTCATGACAGCTCTACAGGCTCCACAAAGACCTTCAGCTTATACTTAAGGGCAATATCTAGCAAGAGGATGATGAATTCCTAAGGAGACGGTCCACCTACTGACACACAGAGAAGAGAGATCTCTCCTGTGGCACATGTAGGCTTGCTGATGGTGGGTGAAGGGGCAGGGAGCAGGTACTCCCACACAACCTTCACCTCCCAGATAGGTGCAAAGTCTTCCCAGAGTTGTTACTATAGAGTAAATTTGTCCTTCAGCCTTGCCTTCTCCACCAGCTACAGGGAGCTTACCTTACCAACTTCTGTAATTAAATTAAGGGCTTCAGTGGAGACAGAGGCAAAACCCCACAGTCACTTCTCTCTGTTAGTCTCCAGCAACAAAGAAAGTATAAAACAGTAGGATAGACACATAAGGATACCAAGATCACATCCCAAAACAGACTCCAGTTATCTGCACCACAGGGACTTCCCAAGGCAGAGGTGACATCCTTATACTGAGCAACACTTGAGGGAGTGTGGTTGCTTGTCACCATATGGCTCCGTGCTGGAGGGAAGTGGGAGAAAAAAAACTAACTGGACACAAGCCAAGAATCGTGTCCTCAGAGAACAGTGTTCCTGCACACATCTTATCTTTGCATTGATGGAGCCTTGCTGAAGGCAATTTGATCTCATTTTGTGTGTTCAGGGATTTTGGCCATCACCACACAGTTATTTTGGATGTGTAAACACACACCTGTGCACACTAACTCCTGCTCTTTTTCTGCCCAATTGCAGAGGGCAGGAACAGGCCCTCAAGCCATAAATCAGGTCACAGTGTTTGTCCTTTCCCTCTGCCATGAAGAACTCCCCGAGAATCCTGCAGCTGAAGGCAGGAAATTCACAGACGAGTCCCATTCCAGCGCTGGAGTCCAGGCAACTGGCAAGTAACTGCAGCGAGAAATTTTGAAGTTATTGAGCTGAGATTTATGCTGCTGGAATCCATCACAAGTATTTCGCTCTCAGCAAGAGGTGGGAAAGAGGGTAAGATCACTTTGCATTAGCTTATTTATGCAGGCCCATCTCTCATCTAGCCTTGGAGGCATCACAAGGCAGAGAGCTGTCATTCACAGAGCCTTTTGGAAGGCAGAGGATGGCTCTGCAGCTCGATTCAAGCCTATCTCCAGCAGTGTCCTGGAAACCAACTCCTCCTCTCTTGATTCTCCTACCGAGGCAACATCAATTGGTTGCCTTTGTGCAGCAAAGGGCCCAGTGGCGGCTCATCAGTGCCCTGAATACACCCCTTCCTGTGGTTTCTCCTTCTACTAAAACACTGGTGAGGGAGGAGAGGACCGTAATAAGGTGAAAGTTTGGCTCAGTCTGTTTGCGTTGCCACCAAAACACTGCAGTAATTGGCCACTGCAAGCCTCGTCACCTCCAGAGCAGCGGTGAGCTCTGCTGACAGCCAGATCAGAAACCGCAGCGATTCTTGCGTGCGTTGCAAGCACCCACGGTGGGAGCGGTTGCTTTACCCAAGCTGAGAGAGATGCCACAGCATCAGGTCCATTTCTATGCCATGAATTAGAGAGATTGGGTTTGCAGAGTCCGGTTAAGCCCTGGGAAAACACACACTTGGGGTTGCTCTTGTGTGTAAAGCACGAGGCGTGTCGGCACAGGCTGCTACAGCTGAGCACGCTGGAGCCACCTGGATGTGTTGGCACAACCCTCTGGGCTGGGACATCTTGCTGAGGGGCTCCAGAGGAGGCTCCGTCACATCCAGCCAGGTCCCCACATACGTGCATTCCGTGCAGGAAAAGCAGCTTTGAAGTACTTGCAATGCCAATTCACACATCCAAGGAGTCACTGCCACCAACTCACACCGTGTGCCAGGTTTGACCTCCCCCAGCACCAGGGCAGCAGAACCGACTGCAAACCAGTATATGGTCTTTACAATCTGGTCTTTATAATCCGGTCTCTGCAAATATTTACTTAACTCACCTTTAGTTTGGGATTTACCTTAATTACACCTTGCTGTGAAAAGCAGTGGCTGAGAAAGGCTGAAGCAAATGCCTGCCAGCAAAATGCCTGAACAGCTCCTGGACCAGGGAAGGGAAGATCCTTTTGCAAGTTTGGTGGTGGGGAGGGTTTAAGTTATTGGCAAAGGGACACTTTGCCCTCGGTGTTGTACAAATTCTCTGTGGGCACCCGGTTCCTGCATTATCCCCAGCACATCTGCAGAGGCCTCCATCACTATAGCTAAATCCAGAAAAGAGAGTGAGTCACACACCTGGCAACTCATCCCAGTGACATTTGCAAAAGCAGATTTCATTCTGTGATCATTTCTTCCTTGTCCTCCTCCCCCACTCCCTGCCTTTAATGAGTAACCATATCTAAATACCTAAACCTGGTTACTCTTGCACAGCCCTTAATTTGGAAGAAAGTTGCTCAGATGAGGCAATACGTGAACTTTGACCTTATAGTCCTTTACAGAGCTTTTCTTCTTGAGTAATTAATATAAAACAAGGGAAATATCCTGAGTACGTCTCCACTACACTGATTCTGTTCATTCACAACACCTCAAGGTATTACAGACATAAAGGAGAGCAGGAGTCCTACTTTATCTACCGAAAGTGTCTTAGGGTTGTGCAACTTGTTTACAATGGCAAATTTTGGCAGCCAGCTACAAGGAGCCCGGGATGAGATTCCAGTTAAGCTCGAACTGCCTCTCAACAAGCCCCGACAAAAATGCGCGCCATTCAAATGTTGCCACGCCAAATTCATCCTCTGACTTGGCTCCAGCAGCACGTGTGGGGGGGACCTTCTCAGCTGCCTACGCTGCCATGTTCCTCCCAGCAGAGCGCCTGGGGTAAGTCTGCCCTTCTGAACCATTGAGATATGCCTGGAGATGAGCAGGTAAGCACAGAGTTCAAATAGACTTTCCACTGCAAGGTCTACTGATACAGTGAGACCAGTAAGGAAGAATAAGCAAAAGGTGCCCATAAATCAACTGTTAAGCTATTTCCTTGTCTAGTTCCTTGTATCCCTAGAAGTGGATCTATATGGTTTGATCACACCTGGACCCTCTCCTCAAGTGGTAGTAACAGAAAAGTTGCATCTGTCTTCCAGCATAGTGACCTTCTCCACAAGCAGTCCATCTATAAAGTCCCTTCAAAAATGTTACAACTGTCAAATTTTCTGGCACAAATTAAAATAACATAACATAATCACAACACTGGAATTTTACCTATTGCCTATTTTCTTGAGATTGGGGGGAAATTATTTTTCTCCAGACACAGAAGAGTTCCTTAGTCACTCTACCACGACACAAAAGTAGAAGCATTGCTTCTTTGCTGCTTATCCAAATACGTGACCTGAACAGAGAGTCTACTATGTTTTTGCTAAGGGTGTCCAAAATGGAACCCATAAGTTTTGTTTCAGATTGAAACAAAATATTTTGAACCATGTAGATCACACTTTGGCTTGATTTAAACAAGTTTTCCTATTTTCTGGCCTGGTCACCAAACTAAAAAGGTTCAGGGTCCTCTCTACCTGTTGCTGAACACGCATCTCCCCACACATTTTCGTTCTAGTCACATAAATGATGGCTCTTTAAGGGTACGAAGTTGTTTTCTGTGTATGAATTCCAAGCACAAATTGTTAATAAGTGGAAACAAGGAGATTCCAAGAGTGAAAATAGGGGAAATTTTTACCCCACCCATTTTCAAAGTATCTGAATTCAGGATATTGGATGCTGATAAAATGCTCAGCCTATGTCATTCATTCCTTAGGAAGCCTGTACCAACAGCATCAATGGACTTAGCATCTAAACAGACAGGAAACAAAGAACAAAAAGGGTAAGTGAAAAAAAAAAAAAAAATGTTTTGCCCAAGGTTGGAATGAAGGCAAGCAGCAGATCAGAATTGAGAAGCGTGCTCTGCAACATCCCATGAGTGCTATGCTGTCTTCACAGTAAAGACTTGATTGGCAGAGGATAACAAGTGAGGTTATTACAAAAGCATTTGCAGAACAAAAAAATTATCCCTTTATATGGCATTTAAAATCCACCCATGAAGAAGGTGACTTTATGCAGACATAATACCCTACTCTAGAAAAGGAAATATGCCAGGAATGTGAAGTGGTGGGTATGGTTTCACAGAAACCCTCTCAAAGATCTCTCCAGCTTTTCCAAAAAAAAAAAAAAAAAAAAGGAATAGAATGAGAATGGAAGGCATTTTCACAAACATGAAGTCATTTAACTTTCTTGTTCATCAGCAGAGAAGCGGTAAAAGGAATGCAAAGCATTTACTAGCAGGGCAGGAATCATTCAAAATGAAGTGAGTCCATTAATTACAGAAGTAAATACAATTAACACAGCCTCCAAAGAGTTTACATAAGCTCCTTTTAAAAAGTATCCCCTTCTACCAAGCTAGAGTTTCTAATTTAAAAGTGAAATTAGGAAGCTGGCTGAAGATAAAACAGCTAAGGAGACAGCTTGCAAAATACAGCTCCTCAGCTAGAAGAGATAAATGCTACAAAGCCACCACGGCCGTTAGCACACTTACCAAACCGCTGAGCACTTGGTAGACACTGTAAGGTAATAGAAGATGAAAGAGGATGCCAAGGGGAGAAAATAAAAAAAAAAAAAAAAAAAAAAAGCATTTTCCCATTTTCCCCAGGATACAGGCACAGTGGCACAGTAAGGTAGGAAGAAGCACAAAAGGCACAGAGCTGGTACTTCTGTTGTAGCACACTTTATACATGTCTGTATTTAGGATCTGTGCACATCTGGGTTTGAAGGACAGTTAAAATGACACTTCTCCCCTCTCCCCCCTTCCAGTGTTGCTACGAAGCTTTGCTTTAATCAATCAAACAGTTTCAGGTCAAGAACTGAACTCAAGGAGACCTGACTTGCATTTTTTTACTGGAGGAATGGAGAAACCTTCACATGGGAACGGAGTCCCAGCGGCTTGCACTGCACATACAGCACGGGGAAGCAGCGGAAACGTGGGCAGTGCTGACTCTCTGCATTTTTAGAATAACTTTGAAAATCTGGAGAGGGTAAAGAAAACCTCTGACCAAGATGTGAGGTGTCTTTTCAGGGCACTCACAGCATCTTCACTAAAACATACGGGTGTCTCCAGAGGAAACACTTCGGCTACTAAATCACACCTCCTTCTTGCAGAGAAAGAGTGAGCAGCTTGATGTTGCAGCCAGGACTGGGACGTGATAAAGCAGATTCAAATTGAGGAGGAACACTTGTTAATCTGGCTAATCCCTGCCCCAGAGGAAGAGTCTGCCATCCTGTGCATGTCTTGCTCGGTGACAGCAGCTGGACAGGAGGGTGGAGGCCCCGGCTCCGTGTCGGCAGCTTTGTGTGGTTACAGGAGTGCAGGTTGAGGCCAGCCCGCGCTTGTGCATTTACCCATCCATGGAAAGGCGCAGCTGATGTTTCACCTCTGTTGGTGTAAGGATGAGGAAAGACACACTAAATCCTGCCACAGTTCCCACTTGGAGACACACTGTGTCTTGGTGGGTAGCAGAGAGCTGAGGAACAAGCCGGTGGTTTGTGCCTTTATGCCAAAATCTGGGAGCCAGCTTCCCTTCTGCAGAGCTGCTTGCCTTCAGCATCGGACCTCCAAGCCTTTCAGTCATGCACTATTATTCCCTGATAAAGAAATAACAGCCAAAAAAAGGCCCCACACCTGAAAATCCATATGGTGCTGGGTGGACTCCCCTAGGATGGGTTAAGATTTTTGCCACGTTTTGCTGGTCCTGAGCGGAGCACGCTGGGGATTCAGCAGGGACTGTCAATCACAGCATCAGGTTAGCACAGCCCAGCCACATCCAGACCTGGCACACCACAGCCCATGCTTTTAACTCGGAGCTCGCACACAAGAATTCGCAGTTGAGCTCTGCCTACACCAGCAAGATAGACATGCCCTGTGGCTATCAGTTTTGTAGGTGTGGGGCTGCACCCTTTAGAGGAACCTATGCACTCAGCTGCCTACAACCATGACAAGAGGCAAAAACATCCGGCTCTTCTAAAGGATGAAAGGGAGCACTCAGAGGATTAAGTCACCAGCGTCTTCCCTTCCTTTTGGAGCTGGTGAACCATGCAGCAATGCATGTCAGCTGTGTTGGTTTTGAGTCGGGAGCCAGAACAATGCAGCCTGTCTTTCCTGGTGCGCACCTCCAGGGAGGATTCCCGCAAGCGTTCCTCCAACCAGGGCAATGTAGGTGGCAAACAAAAGAGAAAAGCCCTTCAACTTTTGACCCTCTTGGAGTATACAAATTGCAAAGAGTTCATGTCATCATGAATGAGTCAAAAGGCATCTTACAGAGCCCTTCGGCCCACGCTGCAGGTGGCTCTACGCTTTGTCACCTCCTGCAAGTGTTCCCACCATGGAGCAGAAGGAAGCAGATGGTTCCTGGGAAAAGCTGCCTGTGGATGTGCAACGTCTGCAGTGGCAGCAAATAAATTAAAGCCCTCAGGTCATAGAATCATAGAATGGTTTGGTTGGAAGGGACATTAAAGGTCACCTTGTTGCAACCCCCCTGCCACAGGCAGGGACCCCTCCCACAGCCCAGGCTGCCCCCAGCCCCATCCAGCCTGGCCTTGGGCACTGCCGGGGATGGGGCAGCCACAGCTCCTTGGGGCAGCCTGGGCCAGGGCCTCACTGGCCTGTAAGTGAAGAATTTCTTCCTTATACCTAATCTAAACCTATTCTTTTTTAGTTTAAATACATTACCCCTTGCCTTATCACTACACTCACTAACAAAGAGTCCATCCCCAGCTTTCCTGCAGCCCCCTTCAGGTGCTAGAAGGCTACCATAAGGTCTTCCTGAGGCCTTCTCTTCTCCAGGCTGAACAACCCCAGCTCCCTCAGCCTGTCTTTGTCGGAGATGTGCTCCAGTCCCTTGATCTCTGTGGCCCTCCTCTGAACTTTTTCTAATACTTCTGTGTCCTTCTTATGCTGGGGGCCCCAGGACTGAACGCAGGCTCCAGGTGGGGTCTCACGAGAGCAGAACAGAGTGGGATAATCCCATCCCTCATCCTGCTGACCATGCTACTTTTGGTGCAGCCCAGAATACAGTTGTCTTTCTGAGCTGCAAACACACAAGGTTCAAAAGACAAGTCACATTGGTAATACATGCTCAGTCTTGATCCACGTGAGATGACAGTAGCTTTAATAAACTTAGAGAGACATATTCCCTGTGTCTGCTTGTCTCCGAGTGACCTCAGGCATTCCTCACACCTGGCACCATGGTGGCCCAGGTACTTCTGGCAGTGAATTCATGCCCATTGCAACCACTGCCTGCACCAGCTGCACCAGCACTTTTGTTTTGCAGGTGGGAAAACCAAGCTTTAGAGACAGATTTGTTCAGGATTACCCAGGAAGCCTATGGCAGGGCAAAGAATTGAGCACAACTACTCCAGAGTCCCAGCCCAACACTTTTGCTACAATACAACTTCTGTCCTGTTAAGGAGAACCAAAAACATGGGACAACAGATGCCTGCATGAAGAAACTGGGAGGATCCTAACACAGAGGCACTTCCACATGCAGACAGCGCTACGTTTTCTGCAGCCCCTATTTCTGTTTCTCATTGCTTTGGGTGATTTTATTTCTTTTTAAGGAAGTTCTCCTGTTACACACTTTGACTGGGTGTTCGCCTGATATGTGCATGATCATCAGGAAGGCACCACATTCAGCTCACATGACTGGTACATGTGCCTCTCAGGTAAAGCTTCGACCCAAAGTATCATACCTCCAGAGCACCCCCATGAATTTCTAGCATGTTCATTAGAAAGCAGAAAGTGCTCTGGAAAGACAAAGTTCATATTTTCATACAAAGAGAGAAGTCATCCACCCTCCTCAGGAAGTTAGGACTTCCAGCATGTTTAATGTGGGCTGGAAAATATATAAAAATATGTATAAATAATGGACAGATATGTAAGTGTACTTATTTATTTCTATGGAAACAGCTTGGACAACAAGTCAGTTAGTACTGACAGTCTGGTGGAAGCACTAATGCCATCTCTTTCCTGAGCCAGTTGGGTCTAAAGGCATATAGCTGCACCAGCCCAAAGGCAGAACACATATCTGCACAGTGCGAAGCCTGAGCTGCTGGTTAGGGGCTGGCATGCAGCTGGCTCGGAGCAAGAACTTACATCTGCATCTGTTTTTGTGAGCTGGAACGGAGAATTAGGACCTCTCAAGGAACAAGGCTGAGAATCCAGAGCCCACTCCTCTTGCCATGAATCCTGCTGACAGAGCATCCTGCTGTACACCTGCCACGCGTAATTCCCAAGCTGACTTTGCAGGACCTTTTGTACCTTCTCCTGCTGCCACCACGCTTATTTACAAGCACGCACAAGCCAGGAGGGAAGGTATAAAACATAAACCTTCATTAAAGATTTTGTAAGAAGTCAATGAGGCCAAAATAACAGAGGATGTAATAGAGCCATAAATATCTCCCACAGCCATAAACACTTCTACCTGCTGCAGTCTGGGCATTTATAAGTGCTACAGGCGTTCAGTGCTGTGTTTGTGCTTATTTGAGCATTTAGCAACCAAGAAGCCAGACACAGTCAGAAGTGATGCCATGCACAGGCTCAGACATCAGCCTAGTTTTGCAATGCCAGCTTAAGAACCTTTCCTGTACTGCCCTTTCCATGGATTAAGGCTCCTGCTTCAACTGAGTGCTGTTTGAAAGCTCTAGCTGAGCTCAGGACCCATTACACTCAGGTGCACGCGGACTTTGAAGTGTCTCAGAAGGGACCTTCTCCGAGCAAATGGGACAAAGGGGAAAATAGTCCTTTTCCCAAAAACAGGGAAAAAAAAAAACTACGAAGTTTTCCACTAGCCAAGACTGGTGTTATGAAAGCCATCCCTCACCTTTGCAGTGGATGTTTTCTTGAGTGCCACAAAAAATCTAAAAGGCCTCTGGAAAGTGGAGAACACTACTAAGGCCACTGAAGAAGGACAAGTGAATTCTCAGGTACACCAACCCACCGCGTCATTCCCCTTCAAGTCTTCACAGGACATTGTCAAAGCAATCTTTGAAGTGGGGTTATAGGCAAGAAGTCATGATTCACCTCCAGAGGGACCTCAAGGTAAGTGACATTTGAGAGGCTTAATCATGACCTTGTGAACAATGGGTGAATCAGAAAGCTGAACTTTACATCACTCACCCAGATTAATGTGACCTTGGACACCTCCTATGAGATCCCAGGCCAAACATTAGTTAGTTCTTCCCCTAGATGATTCAGAACTAAGATTAAGGAGAGAGAAAGCACCAACCCAAGCAGAATTACTTGCAAAGCTTAGCTATGCAGGAAATGTTTCCCTTGCCCATGACTTGAAGATCATGTTATTCCATTATTATGCATCCTTTGGAAGTTTTTCATAAATATGGTGGAGCTGAGGTGGAGGAAGGACAAAGAGGCCAGTTATTAGGGAGCTCATATGAGATATGAGGGCGACTGTACTGCACTGCATGAATCACAAATGGAAATTGAACTCTCATGATCAGTATGCCAACCTCTGGCTAGGCTTCATCCTAGTCCAAGAATGTCCTGCTTGTCCTTGTTTCAACAAATAGGTATTTTCCAAAGAAACACTAAAAAAGGTTTTCAGGACTGTTTCAAACTTATTTTAGCTTTACAAGAAATAAAGAGGATGAGGTCCATATCCCAAAGCCACCAAAAATCTGAGTTTCACAGTGCTCACCCCTGTAATTTACACTATGCCATAGGACCTAGAAGGCAAGCCAGAATAATAATGACAGGTATTCTAACTTTCTCAACAGAAAATGTGAGAAGCATCTGGTTAATCCTCCTCACTGTGAAAAATAACCAGCACAAAACCTCAGACCCTGCCTTTTGTTGCTGCCCTCATGCCAGCTCTGACTCAGATCTCCCAGACTAAAATCTCTACACAGCTGCTACTATCTCCTTAAACTTCTTAAAAACATGTTGATGATTTGCCACATTAATTCAAGCACCTGAGGTCTTCCCAAATCCAAGCTAATGCTAATGTGAAATTTTTAGCTACTTCAGTTTTGAACTATACCTTCTAAGAAGCAAGGTCTGTAAGCAGAAAGCTCAGCAAAATCCAGCTAGGACCTGCCCATCCCGTTCCACACCACCTAATACAGAGGAATTTTCCTTGTAGAATTTAAGTTTGAGAGGAGCAGAACTGAGGGTTGTTGCTGCCTCAGTTATTGCTTATGTTGGAGGAGAGTGGGCCAGGGTAATGGGGTCTGGAGGACTGCCATCATTAGCTGCAGCCTAAGACAGCATGATAGTAGTGCCTAGGGTGCATCAGTTGTCTTCCTCCCCTGTAATAACCATCCTTTTCCACTTCAAGGAACCACTCTCTGGGCCAGTCTTTTCTTTCTGTGCATCCAGGATTTCTAAAAATGTTTTCCCTATGCAGAATACCTCAGCTAGCTACGCTCAGGCTAATCTGAGGACTCAAATGCTTTGAGCTCCAAGCTGCCCTAGCCAGGTTGTTTCTATGACCCCAGTGAGCTGGTATACCCTATCTCTGTGCTGAAAGTCGTATAGGTATTGGTAGCTTCCACATCATTCTCTTTTTCCTTTAAAAGTTCTTTTAAATAGAACACGGCAACAATAATCAATGATATAAAATAGTGTAGCAGAATAGGCTGCCATAAAAAATGCCATGGGGTGGGACTGCAAACGTCTCTACAAAAAATTGCCCAGAGCTCCCCACCAGTTCAAGTCCAGCCCTGTGTTAACACTTCACACAAGCAGTGGCCAGATGACTTGGAAACTAAAAGTGACAGATCCATCTGTCACTCTTAGTGGCCAGCCTTTATCCAGACCTTTGATTTTGTTACACTGCTCTGTTTTGAACACTACAGGTATCATGCAGATGTCCATGCAGGTCTCATAACAATAAAAAGAACAAAAAGAGAGAGGGAGACCACCACTGGCCTGAAGCACATGCAACCACAACAGGCTGATGCTCCTACACAGGGGGCCTGCTTCAAGCCATGGCCCGGCAACATAAAAGGGAAGAGGGACAGAAAAACCTGGAGAGCTACTGACCCTTGGCTCAAGGTGAGTTTAATCCACGCTCGCAGACTACAGAGCAAGCCTATGCAAGCCTCGCAGAACCTTGCAGGAACACAACATTTTTCTGCTCCGGATTTATGCAGCTCATGTGAGAATCAGCGCCAAAATCCATTACTGTCTGCTTTTCTCTCTGCCTTCGATTTCGTAGCCTAATCTCCAGTTTAGCCTACACTGAACCACAGAAGAACAAACAGTGGCCACCCGCCTCTCCCCTCCTCCCTCCCCGGGAGCGCTAGCTTCTATTTATGGGTCCCCTGGGGAGAAAACAGTCGTGGCCATTGTATTTGTTTAAGGGTTTTCTGTAATTTCCTTGGGTTTGACTGCAGCCTCTGAGGTTAACCACAGCCAGCTATTGTGGCTGTGTCTTCATCATTCTCTATTGTTCCGCACTAGGTGGCTCTGCCTTGTTTTCTTGGAAGGTCGAGGGATTGTTTGTCATTTCTGGCCTGGCCTTCAACGGGGAGAGGGTGATGGAGGGGAGGAAAGAGGAAAAGCGGCTCCTTCTTTTTTAGGACTGTGGGTTTCTGAGAAAGACCAGTGTCACTGACCAACTAAGGTCAGCCCGAGGTTGCTTGGATGGTATTTGTAACAGCAGGAGGCTGTAACCGGCTTTCTACTTTGATAGGATTCCCTTAAGGGGTTTCAGGAAAAATGTGAAGAATCCCCCACTTCTGGCTCCTTCCACTGGGCTGTTCTGGAAGTCCTTTCTCCTGAGAAAAGGAGGAGAGGGCCATACCATATAAAGCCTTTCCCCTGCCCCTGCTGCTGCAGGATTAGCCGCATTTGCACTGCATCCTGACCTTTTGCTACTGTAACGCTGAACTCCTGCAACGCTGCCAAGAGGCGATCCTTTTTCTGGCTTCCACTTTTGCTCCCTTATGGGAGGACACAGTCATTCTCCAGCCACACAGAGACAAATTCTTCCCAGCTTGTCTCTGTCAGTGCCTAAGACTGGAAACTTACCTCATCGTCATGGATGCGCCCCAGAGCCAAGGGGCTGCAGTCTGATTCATGCCTAGAGGGAAAGGAGAAAGTGGGAGAGCACAAATCCATTGACTTCACTGCAGCTACACCAGGGAGCCAACAAGGGGACCATTGTGATTTAGTGCATAGGCCACCGGACAAGGAATCAGGGAATTTGGCTTCCAACATTAACACCATAACCCGCTTTTTGATCTGGGCAATGCTACCTTTTCAAAAATATTGAATTCCCCCTTTCCACTCTTTTGCCCCATGTTGTGAGTTGACTCACTGGACTGAGTTTTTTCACTTTCTAACCCATATAAACTAAAGAAATTACCTCACCTCATCCCAAAGGTGTTGTCTCACACAGCTTAAAGTAGGTGACACAGATGTCCTTGTCATACCCCTTCACAACCCTTCTTCTTTTTGTTGGGAAAGTATAAGATGATCCAATCAGACACCTCTAGAGCTAGCAGCTCTTTCGTCACTTGGTATATTCTACTTCAGCTGGAGACCAGAACCAACCTGCTCACTGCCAAAATGGGAGAATTGCCTATTTTGATAGTGTTGTCCTGTCCTAGAACCTGAACAGAAGCAGTTTCAAGCCTGGTAATTAATTAAAATATTAGTTATGAGATACTAAAACTGGACAATTTACACCACTGTGGATTATTCTGGACATTTTACGTGGGCTGTAAGCAGAGCTGAGGAACTTGACTAACTTTTGTATGACTTTCTATTGGTGCAATTCCACTGAAATGTTGCTAAGAGGCAGCCAGGGAAATTAATATAATTTGGGTAAGAAGGTAAAGTTCTTTCATTAAAAAGATGGCAGAACTGAAGGAGGTGAGAGCAAATCTGAAGCAGAATAAAAGTCATGTTGACCATAGGGTTCCCATTTTCCACTGCACAAAATAATACCAAAAGACTAGACTAGACCTGTCAGGCTAGACTTTGTCACTCAAGAAACAATCAAAGAGTTCAGATGGAGGAAAGTGCAATGTTACATACGTAAGTGCTATGCCTCCAAATTCATACCACCTAATTCCAGAAGTTAAAGGTCTCCTCAAAACAAAGCATCTGGGCTGATTCAGTGGTAAGTGGAGAGCAGTAGATCCATCCAGAAGGAGTCGGAGAGCTTAGGTGGGCACAAGCCAGCTTTTCTTTCTCTCTGGAGATAAATTCAAACCAAGTATGAGATTCCAGGTGGTAACATTCACACCAACAATTGGGTTTGGGCAGAGATTAAAACTCCAGGTCCACAAACCATCCTTGTCCCACCAACTGTACTTTCCTCACTGAATCCCTAAGAATAGCACTGGCCTTAGCAGAAGGGACCTGAACAGGCCGTGCACCACTCCAAGCTGAGCCACCAACAACCCTGGCTCTTTCTTGCCCTTTCTCCTCTTTGTGCCTCTCAAGGGTCACCGTCTTCTTAGCGTCTTCCATGGCATGCTGGAGAATGGCTGAAGGCCAAACAGTCAAAGAGAAGGCTCTGGTTGTTGCCTATCTTGCTGAGCACTGGAAGCACAAAAGCAGCTGAGAGGACACTACTGCAAGCCATATGGGTGCTCCCCACCTAAGTGGGCCACTACCTTAAGGCAAGATCAGCATCCTGAGCCCTCTTTTTGTAGAGGCTCCAACTTCCAGAAAGATCAGTCCTGGGGTCAGGGCTTCCTGCTGGGGGTTTCCACTTAATATGTGGGATCTGGGAATACCCCTTTGGCTGAACCAGAAATGGTGACACCTATCTCTGACAGCCTCAATAACCTGACAGAGACCAAGAGGCTACTATTTAAACATTGGGAGTTCCCACAGATCTCATCCCTTAGTGGGAGGATGAGAACTTCCAATATAACATCTCATAGCTGACAGATCACGTCCTGTGAGACCTTCCCTAAGTAAATCAGGTTTGTTTTTGCCTCCTCCCATCAGGACATTTTAGGGATGTAAAGGGAAACATTTCATGGATGCCTAATACCTATTCAAAGCATAGATGAGCTTCCACAGGAGGGTGAGGGGAAATCAGCAACGCTTAGCCAAGGAGTTAAAAATCATCCCAGCTGAGAATATGACCTAAAGCACTCAAATCAGTCACCCCCAGCAGAAATATCCAGAGCCAGACAAAAACCTTACCATCAAACAAGAGGACCTTTCCCCATGAGCTTCTGGGTCTACTTTGAGCCCCCTGGAATAGAAAGCTGGTTGGAAAGTGATTTTAATGCTTTTAGTGTTATCCAACCCTCTTAATCCAATTTCCCTCCCTTCTCCCCAAATCCACCATCACAGCTAATCACAAGATTTCCTAAAGATCCAAGCACTTATTGGCCACTAACACAACTGCCCAGCATTCCCTAGAGCTGCTCAGCTCTGCAGTGACAAGAACCAGTAGGAGCTCAAGTACCTTCATCTGTTGTGAAGAAGTTTTTGCTGAGCACTTGGATGTCAGCCCTGGCATTTTTTGGCCCAGGCCAGCTCCGTTGTTAGCAGCATCAGCAGGGCATACCTCTGAGTGTCAGGGGATTGCAAAGGAGAGCCTGTTAGGAAAAGCCTGAGGCCCAGCCGGAGAAAGGAGGGACAATCTGACAAGCCAAAATCCACCCAGCAAGATGAGCAGAAAACCCAAAGAACAGCCAAAAGTGAAGGTTGTCCCTCTCGTGGGACACCATTGGCCAAACCTCATTTTAAAAGGCTTTTCTATTTTTCCTCCTGGGCCCAGCGCTGATGTGTTCCACTCCTGGGAAGCAGGGGAGATTTATGCCATTTAGTCAAACCACTGCACCACGATACTAAATAAAAATGGATATTAAAGTAAATGCGATGAGTCACCCATCCCAATCTTTAGCAGTCATCAGCCTAGCCGTGTAACAAGCTGTTGACATACCGCTGGGAAATGAATGTTAGCAAGAACAGCCTCTCGTCTCTGCCTCAAGCACCCTTGACCTTGCTTTGAGATCTCAGAAGTGGCCTGCGAGACATATGAAGCCAATTACCTTCGCCTAAGGCTGCCCTTCGAGGGCCTCATTCCACCGCATGCCCCCCCCCACCCTCTGCTCAGCTCCCGAGTGGCATCCAGGAACCAGGCCGCAACCCAAGGCCGCATGAGATGACCCTCATTAGGCATCACCTGACAGCAGCAGGGCAGATTCTTGATTGCTGTTGTTAATTATTAACCCCTTGATGGCTCTAGGGAAGGCCCCAAGGCTGGGGCACAGGTGCTGCACAAGGGGGGTACCACATGGAAGGGGATTTCCACAGAGCATCATCTCAGTTGGCATAGGATATGGTGGGTGGAGATGGCACTGAGCTTTTCCACACTGGGGTAAAACAGATCCCATGGATTGCTCCTTCAATAAGAGGGAGAACAGAAAGAAGGGGAAGAGAGGAGACAGAGCTTTGGAGAACCCCTGAATGCTCCTGGTGAGAAGAGGAAGAGGAAGGGAAATGGAGGAGGGCACCTCCTCCTACTTAACCCTGGCAGCCACATGCCATCCCCCAGCAGCAGCAGCCACCACAGCTTCACAGCAGACTGGCAAAGCAAGACTGCCCTATTTTGTTGGCTTTCCCTACAAAGTGCTTCCTTTGCTGGCTCCCAGAACAGCCCTGGCTTGTACCAGTCTGCACCAGCTGCCTCAAGCCAGGGCTGAAAACTATCATTACAATCACATTTTGGTTCCCTGCCTGAGCACCATGGGCCAGGCTGTAGAGGATTCTGGCTGAATACCAAGGGCTTTGTCCAAGGAGGCCAATTAATGCTGTACTTCAGCACATGGTGCTGGGTCCTCCAGCTGAGCAGGGTGTCCGAAGTTTCACGTGCAGCTTGTCTCAGAGGTTGTGTCTGTGCCAGAGAGGGTCAGGCAGATGCATCTCAGACCGATGAAGATGAAGGTCCATTAGCAGGGAGGAAGGCCCGTTAGCATGAAGGAGCCTCCAGCTCAATTGGTCTCATCTATGCTGAGGTCTGTACATTAAATTCCCACCTTCCCAGGATCTTCACAATTATTTGCAATTTTTCCAGGAGAATAAATGTATCTCAGAGCTGTCCAGGAATGACCAGGGTCTCTCTGCTGTTTACCTCCAGTCAGTTCACCCTGCTTCCCAGCACATCACCTGAGCAACTTCCAGCTGCACCACGGCTGGCATTTGAGCTCAGAGGCCAGGCAGGGGCCAAGCCCAAACTCCCTGACTCCCACCGCATGCCGGAGCTGTGGCAAAGCCCTTCCAGGGCCACACAAGGGACAGCTCCTCGTCACCCGCAAGCAACGGGTGGCATTGGCAGGACGCTGCTAACCCCGAGTCCCCTGCCTGCCACTACCCACAGCAACATGCCAGTCAGCACATGAGCCGGCGTATTATGGGCACCACTTCCATCCCACATTAAAAAAAAAAAAAAAAAAGAAAGAAAGAAAGAAAAAGAAAAGGGGGTGGTGGCAGGGGAAAAAAAATAAAAAAAATCCTTAGTGTGAACTGACAGTGACCTGTCAGAAATATGTTGCATTCAAACTTTCCCATAGAGCACTGAAAATTTGTTCCTTATTAAAGGGGGGGGGGGGGTGGCGTATCCAGTTCAAAGGAGAAGTTGGAGCAGAGAAGAATTCTGTGGCTACTACTGTGGTGTATTTTTTTCCATTTGCTTTCCCCTGCTTCCCCCCCTTCCCCACTCCCTTCCTTTCCAACCCCAAATCCTTTATGGTCTCCCTGAATCTGAAAATTCCTATCCAGATGAAAAAAAAAAAAAAAAAAAAAAAAAAAAAAAAAGTTGGGGGGAAGGGAGGGAAATCTCCAATTTGTGGGAACTGCTGGTGTTTTAGTGGGAATGCAGAGAGGGTTTTGGACTTTCCCATGCTTTTAGCTCAAAACACTATTTTTACAGTTCCATTTAACATTAGAGAAAGGGGTGGGGAAAGATTAAAGCAGTGAAAAAGCAGTAAATAAGCTTTAAATGCCAGCTGCTCACATGTTGCAGGAGCGTGGCTGTTATTATTATTTACTACTTGACTCCTATTTATTCCTCAATGTACCCACAGTAGCCTGCATGCCATGACACAAACACAGGAGCAACCCATGATCCTTAGAAGGCATTTTGTGACATTGCCTGTGGTTTCCTGTGCATTTTGCCTTGACGAGGTGTAAAGAGTAGTGGAGGAATGAAGAAAAGCTTAAAAACCCTCTGTCAGTCATTGCAGCAGTGTCCTGGACACTGCTTGTCTGAGCTGGGTGTTAAGGGGCATCTGGAGCCTTGTAAAGCTTCTGAAATGTTTAGAAAGCACCTCACATATAATTAGACTTGCCATAAATACGACAAGTGATAGGGGAATTAATAGCAGAAGGAGGAAGACTGCAGGATTTGGGCCTTGGAAGATACTCCCCATACATTCATGGGAACATCACATTCTCAGGCAGAGCCCACAGACAAAGTTGCTTGAATGTTACTCTAGGAAAAAAAGATGGGCAGGCCCTTCCTTCACAACTGGGACCACAGCCCCTCCAGAAGTCCATGAACCAAAGGCCCAAGTAACCCCATACCTTGCCTGCAGGAGTGGCCAGCAGCAGATGCACAGGGCAGACATAAGAGCAGCAAAGACAATTAGGTTTTCCCAGCAAAACTGCCCAGCCTCCAACCCCCTGCTCCCATAACTACAACACATCACCTCCTTGAATAGGTTAAGATCCATTTTTATGGTTCCTTTGGGCAGGTACCCTCACCTCTCTTACCAGAATCCATTTCCTGGACCTCACAGCTCTGAAGGTTAGAGTTCACCACCTCATTTACATCCAAAACGTCTCTGTGGCCACTTTATCCCTGACCAAAGGCTCTGAACTGACTTCAAGCACTACAAAAAGGCATTGCAAAGACCTGACAAATAGCAACAAAAGGAGTGAGAAAAACGTGTGTCATCAGGGACACACTTATCCCTTTGCTCTCAGGAAAGAAAATGGATCATTTTCATTTGCTGGCCATCAGACACAGGCTGAAGCAGCTGGATGCCAAGATCAGCACTTCGTCCTTTCTCCAGCCCAGTCCCTATGGCACAGAGATTGCCCTCCTCCACCCCAAAGTGCTGCCAGACCCAGACAAACACCTTATGGTCACATTCAGACACAGGAGGATGCAATGTCCTCACCTGCAAGTAACAAACAGGTAGGTCAAGCATGGTCCGATGATGTCTCTGCAACACAGAAGCCAAGTTTCCTAGCATGAGCTCAAAAACGTAATAAATAAATAAGACATTTTTACACGTTTAGCAAGGAGTCTTGCTCTTTCAAGATCAGCAAGGACTACCACAGGAGCTCAAATACTTCTGATCTGCTTGATAGATAGGGGATGGACAAGGTAGGCTTGGATACAACACATGAAATTGGGTCCCCACCTGGAGGCACACCAAGACGTATCTTCTTTTTTCTTCCAGCAGCATCATCTGCCAGGGAGCCTGATGTTATCACACTGCCCTCTACTTCACAGCTATGTCCTCTGCAGAATGAGAATTCCAGGTGTTTCCCATTGTCATCTGGCTAATTTTCATCCAAGCTTTCCTCATTTTCTATTTTTTTTTAATTTTTTTTTAATTCGGCCCATTCATCTTTCCATGGGGACTAAGTTTCCATTAGCAGGACTTCACCCAGGAGCCAAAAATTTGAAGGTATTAGAGAATCAAAATAAAGGTGGGATGTGGTACATGAGGCATAAGATATGTATAAAGGAGAAATGCCTTGCTGAGTCAGGGCTTAGGCAGCCTGCAAAATAAAATAGGAAAAGAAAGGGAAAAAAAAAAAAAATATGATGTTTTTAGTAAAGTGTTTGTTTTCCTATTTTTAAAAGAGGCTGTTGTTTTCCTATTTTTAAAATAGACTGGAGAAGCAAAATTAGTGGTTGTGTTCTAAATCTGAAGAGGAATTTTCTGATGGGTTGACCTACAGTAATCTGCAGTTTTGGTACAAAGCACTTTCAGCTACAGTAACCTCACCATGATTTACAGCCATTCACTACGTGGTATTTGTGTGAAATAAGCAGGATTGCTCCAGCAAAATTCAATTTATCCATGAAGCTACATCAGACACAGCCAATGCTTCAAGCTTCTTTCCCTTCACTGTGGTGGGAGGTAAGGCTGATCTTGCATTAAAATCATCACCTGCTATTTCAAGCAATTATGCTTAAAGTTTAGCCTTGAAACCAAATTCTGTGGACAAGAGCTGAAGCATCCTATGACCTGTCAGGTTAGGAAGATGCTTCAGCTGGAAATGAGTTCCTGAGAAAACCTGGCCTAGCAGAGGAAGCTGAATACATTTTCCTCTCTAGCCTCAGATTTCTGTTTCTTACCATTAAAATGGAAACAATATATATATATATATATTTTCTCCTCCTGCCTTGTCTACTTTGATGGCACAGTCATTTTTTCTCACAATGTCATTAAATCTTCCGTCATCTGGGGCACTATCTTGTCTACGGCGGCAGACAATACTCTACCACAAATAACAGACGCCAGTGCTGTAATGAATATCACTGATGGCAGAGGACCTCGGATGTGAATAAGCAGCCTGGGACTTCATTTTATGCCACTGCAAAGGCAATAGCTGTAGCACCACAGCATCTCCTTGTAACCTGATGGCACCCTGGGCTCCAACTAAGAACGAGACATTACCACTGTCCTGGGAGGTATCCAGAGCTTCAAACAAGCCCTGACCCCTGCTCCAGCAATCACTTATTAAATCACCACTTCCAGATGCTTTTCTTTTCAGTAGGAAGAGGATAAAGAGTTTGAGGGGCTCTGGAAAGGAGCAAACCAGACTCTGGAGAGTGATGAACACCTATAACATCTTGACATTTAATTTGTCCTGTGCAGAACCTAAAGATTTGAAGTGGGCCAGGGTCATTTGTGTATGCTTCCAGCCTAACTCTCTTCAGAGGCTTATTCCTCCTACTTGTTTATAGAAAGATTCAAAAATGTGTTTTCTAGCTTACATTAACAAACACAGATTGATAGCCAAACAACAGAAGGTGAGAAGCAGCCTTGGCTCAGGGGAGTTGGCTAACAGAAAGCAACTTCCTAAGGGTCTTAAAGAAAATTAATTCATAGAATCACAAAAGGGGTTGGAAGGGACCTTAAAGACCACCCACTTCCAATGCCCTGCCATGGGTGGGGACACCTCTTACTAGACCAGGTTGCTCAGTCTCTGGGCAGCCTGGTCCAGTGCCTCACCATTCTCATAGCAAAGAATTCCTTCCTTATACCTAATCTAAACCTGTCCTTTTTTAGTTTAAAGCCATTACCACTTGCATTATCACTACACTCCCAGGCAAAGAGTTCTTCCCCAGCTTTCCTGCAGCCCCCTTCAGGTGCTGGAATGCTGCTGTAAGGTCTCCTTGGGGCCTTCTCTTCTCCAGGTTGAACAACCCCAACTCCCTCAGCCTGTCTTTGTAGGAGACGTGCTCCAGCCCCTTGATCATCTCTGTGACCCTCCTCTGGACTCATTCTAATACTTCCATGTCCTTCAGGTGCTAGGGGCCCCAGGGCTGAACACGGGTCTCCAAGTGGGGTCTCACAAGAAAGATCAGAGGGGGGAAATCCCCTCCCTCACCCTGCTGACCATGGTACTTTTGGTCCAGCCCATGGTGCGGTTGGCTTTCTGGGCTGTGAGCACACATTGCCAGCTCGTGTTGAGCTTCTCATCAACCTATACCCCCAGGTCCTTCTCAGGGCTTCTCTCAATCCATTCTCCTCCCAGCCTGTATTTGTGTTTTGGATTGCCCCAGCCCAGATGCAGGACCTTGCACTTGGATATTGATAACAGACGCTTTTGGGCAGAGAATGAGTTTATCACTGTGTTTTCTTGACCCAACCCTTCCTCTTTGTGTCCTTCCAAAAACGCCATGGTAGATCACAATGAAATGAATGAAAATAATGCAGTAGGACTTTATTTCTCAGCTGCTCCCAGTGCCTGCACTCAAAGGAATATTCGAAAGAGATTGGCAGGTCTTTGCTGGACAGGTCTCAGGGGTAGCACCAAGTCCCCATTTCCGCCTCTTGGTGAAGAAGACGGCTGTAGGGATTTTCTCATAGTTTTCTCTGTCAACCTCCTCCTTGGGCTGAGGTCACCAGGGACTTGATTTGTTTCTGGGCACCTCAGCAGCACTGGAATGCTTCAAGATGGAGAGAATTCAAAGTAGGACAAAATGGATGATTTAGTGCCTGGAAGGATTGACTTATGCGGAAAAAACAGAAGTAGCTAAATATGTATAGTTTGGCCAGAGGACAGCAAAGGAGGACAACTGTCTGCTGACTAGTTGACAAGCATAAATGTCGGGGAGGGGGAGGAATTGTTTAGGTTAGCCCAACAGGGGAATAACCAGGAATCACAAAATGGGATTAAGGAATGGAAAATGAACTCTGAATATCAGGGGAAACATTCTTAGCAGTGAGATCTAACCTACTGGATTGTAGAACATCCTCCCCAGAGGCTGTGGTGGAAGCCCTGCTCTTTAAGATATTTAAAAATGGACTGAAGCACAGTCTGTTGGGAATAATCCTTCCCTGACCAGAGATGGACAAGATCCGGGCAGGGTGTTCCCTGCAAGAAGCACATCGTGTGATGCTGAGCACGCGTGCACCATGGGACGGTGCTCACAGAGCACAGGCAGGGCCCTTGCCCAAACTGGAGCAAATTCAGACATGGATTAGTTCTGGGGGCTTGCTCTTCATGGCTGGGAGCAGCCCCACTGGGAGGGTCTGCAAAGAAAGGTTCTGAACATCATTTTTTCCTCTCTCAGGCACTTGAAAATGAGGGTAAATTACGATATAAGGGTGGGCACCTTAGGTAGGGAGCACTATTAGGAGTTCATGGTAACATGCCATCGATGTGCTGTGCCCAGGTTTGGACACACACCTCTCACACACATCTATTCCAGATCCCTGATGAATTGTGGAAGTAGCACCAGATCACAGAAGCTCTAATATCCGCGTTACACAGCTGATTAACACAGCTGTCAGACTGGCCTGAGCTTCAAACTGGCCATAAAAATTATTTATGACTTAAAATCCATGACAAGGGTCTGCTACATCTCTGACATTTAAAAAGAAAAATAAACACAAACACACACATATATATACACACACATAAAGAGAAGGAGCTGGTGTAATACTGAAACATACCAGCATGGCAAGAAACAACAGCAACAATCTTAATCATAGCATGGCTCATGTTGGAAGCGACCTTAAAGACCATCTAGTTCCAACCCCCCTGCCATGGGCAGGAATAATAATTAATATTTCCTTATTAACCTGGAATAACCTGAGCTGTTCCAAAGGCTTAAAAAAAACAGGAGGCAGTGGGTTAAACAACCCACAACATAAGAGTGGTGCACTCAACATGAAGTATGGAGTACCCTGAGAAGGTAACAAGTAGGTTCCAAAAAGTGGGTAGCCACTTTAGAGCAATGTTGTGTCCAAGTTCATAGTTCTTTTTTTGTTTTGTTTTGTTTTTCATTCATGCCACACTGATGTGAGTCTGAACCACTTCCAGCCCCAGCTGGGTCATACAGCCAGAGAATTTTTGAATATTGGAATCAGAGAATCATGGAATAATCCAGGTTTGAAGGGACAGACTTCCAAAAATCTGTAAACCATCCCCTTGTTCAAGGCAAGGTCCACTGGGAGATCAGAACAGGTTGCTCAGGGCTTTATCCAGCCTAATATTGAAAATCTCGAAGGAAAAATAAACTCCACTACCTCAGCCTGTCTCTATGCAACAAGTGCTCCAGACCCCCAAAAATCTCAGTGGACTCTGCCGAACTTGCTCCAATTTTCATGTACCTTCATGTACCAGGGATCTTTAACACTGGAGTTAGTAACAAATGCTGAATACAGGAATTATTTTAGGCATTGGGTTCAGAAGCATCCCATAAACACCTGCTTCCTGTAATGCATCCACCCAAAACTGAGACAGAGGATGGCAATGAACATTGAGGGAAGGACTTTGCACTCTCTGAGGAACATATTTTCTCATCTTGTACTTTATTTTCTTTTGTGCACGCACACACCTCCCAACCTCCCAGCCACACAGACTCCCAGGTTCTTCTCCTTGCTCTACACAGGACAGCAGCTGCCCTGGGTAGGATCCCTTTGCCTGGCCATTTCTGCTTCTCTTCTTTGAGTTTTTAAACTACAAGATACATCTAATATTCACATCTATAAGGGCACATATTAAAAGCAGCAAAACCAGGATCAGAATCCGAACAACTTCAAACATACACAAAAAAAAAAGTCCAGAGATTTTACCAGGTCATCTACTCTATTCTTCTCCTAATTCATAGGATCAGATCTACAAAAAGACGTTTGTTTGACATTACCAGCCTCACCCTTGTAAACCCACTACTCTTGTCCAAAGCAAATGTCTTTCTCCTGATTTAGACATAAACATGTCTGCTTTCCTTCAGCGGACTCAGAGAGCAGGTTCTTCTCTTCCTTTCCACCGTACCCTTTTACATACTAGCAATCTCCCAGCAAATCTCCCTGCAGTCATCTCTCCTCTAGACTAAACAATCCCAACTCTTCCAGTCCTTCCTTGGAGGTCATGTTTTCTGGACCTCTGATCATTCTTGTTGCTCTCCTCTGGACCTTCTCCAGTTGGCCTTCTTCTATCTCAGAATGCCTCATACCGGACACGCAGGCTCCAGCTGAAGCCTTCTGGGACTCCTCAGATCAGAGATCTCAGTTCAGTCCATTAGAGAGGAAGGCTTAAGTTACTAAGTCTGGATATGGTACTGAATCCACATTTCCTCCGTGCTTAGGATGGCTCTGCTGTTCCCACAAGGGAACATGTCCAGAATGCAAATATCCAAAAAGCTAAAATACTTGAAAGCTACTCCTGGGCACTGTAGAAAGACAAAGTGGAAACTTCTTACTACAGGGCCTCAAAGCACAGCACACCTCATGGCTTTGCAGACCCATGCCACATGTTGAGGAGAAGAGAATTTTATTGTACCTAAATGCCTCTCTTGTTCACAGACATCTTAACATATGTCCATTTTACTGCCCGGCACTGCAGCTGCAGAAAGCAGCCCACATGCTAGATGGGAAGAGAAGTTAAAATAAAATCAATATAACTAAAAGGATGTTTCCACTTCCCTTAATCAATAACAAAATTGTTCTTCTTAGAAGAGAAACTGATTCCCAAAAAGCAACCTCTCTCTTAAACACAACAAAATTGCTTTAACTGACACTAATTGATGATTAACCACATTACAGCAATCTAGTCTATCCTCCGCTGAATCAATGAAATGCAAAAATGAACAAAGAGCTTACAGGATGAAACATGAGATTTCTGTAGTTCTTTCAGCTTCACTCATTTAAAGTGCTTAACAGGAGAAGAATTACTCTCACATTCAGACACACATTTCTTGCCTTGGCAGAGCCCTGGCACTTCTTTTTAGTTGTATTTATTATTAGAACAAAGTAAACCATTTGCTGCAAACAACAGTTGGATTTGTTTTGCATTTCTCTCTCCACTTACAAATTAGCAGGTCATGAAATGCACTCATTTGTTTTATTTGTAATTAATAGCTTCTAAATCCTTGGCTGGTTCCAGCACTTCATTGTTGCAGCTGTACATCTGTGCCCTTCCAGCACTATCCTGATATCTTTGGAGTGATGCACACTGAAAAGGGAATAATCCAAAGATCACCAGAGGGGTTTCTTTTCCTCACTGGAAAAAGCTGTTCTAGTTGTGTGTATCGTGTCATGTATTTTCACTGAGAAAGTGAGAAAAACACCACTCCACTTGTCATTCATTGTGCACGTTTGAAAGTTACCCATTGCAAACTAAATCTTTGGCATGAGCTGTTAATGAGCTATCTCGTTTGCCCAAGCATAGATAAAGCTCTGCCTGCCTGGAATGAGACCTTGCTGCCCACAGGCTACCAGAGCCCATCTCTAGGAGCCTGCAGCAGGTCAATGTGTCCCGAACCATGCTGCTGAGGAGAAGACCCTCCTCTCCTATGCTCTGTGGTGGCTGGCTGTCCTGTGCTGCTGCAACCCACAGGAGCACCCACCCCAGCTCTCCAGCCAGCCTGGCCGTGCCCCTTCCCCTGAGGCGGGGTAAATCATCCCATATGATCTTCCATCCTCACCCTCTGCACCTTTCTCTCAAATTGACTGCTTACTCCCAAGGCATTTGCTGGGGGCAAATTCAAGACTTCCAGCCAGGGTGACGCACAGAGCTCAAGGATCAAAGCCTGTGGCTAGCTGGCAAACAGGGCGTAGTCTAGCAAACGATGCCCCATTAACAGCTCAACCAAAACCTAACCCATCTTTCTGGATAAAGAGAAGGGGAACAGAGGGGATCTTGGACTTGTGAGTTGAGGATTCATCCTGTGACTTACCTGAAACTCCGCAGACTATGAGTCATGAGAGTCCTGAAGGGGGAACAATGCATTTCCCAACATTTGGAGAAAGGAATGGTAAAACTGTGCCAATATTTTAACAGAAGAAGTGATTTCACCCAGGTAGCTATACACAGGCTAGCTCAACATTAATCCTTGCTCCTTCTTCAGTCAATGGAGACGGGTAGGCTCTTCCAAACAGCAATCATCCTACTGTAAGACAGATGTCTAACGTAGATTAGATGATTCAGCTGCTGGAGGGCTGATCTCGCTCTGTTGACTGCAGAACGAACCTTGGCAGCTGGTTTGGATCAGACAGCAAACTATTATTTGGTTAAAATTAGGTGAGGTGACACCGCTCCACCTTAGAAAATAATTACATTTGCAACAAATGTCAGTCAATGTTCTTCATGGGAAAATAGGCCTGATCTCATTTTCCGACAAAATTATGAGTTCAGTTCATCAAAGAGTCTGTTACAGGCATAATACGAACTTTCATGTGGTGCATGACTGAACATTGCACAACCTTCTTTTTGAAAAGCTTCTGCTGCTCTATAGAAATAAAGCATACATTCAATAGATTGGGAACTGGCTCACTTGCAGAAGCTGGAAGGGATTTTTCAGCGAGAAAGCATCACCAATGGTTGTCAGGATCTACTGCCTTGCCCAGAGGTAGTCAACGTTGTCGTCAGCTTTCTGAAAGTAAATATATTACTTGCAGCTGATGTAAGCTGTTTAGGTCAGAGAAGCTGTCACAGCCATAAGTAATGAGGAGGGCAGGGCACTCAAGTCCATCAGGACTGTCTGATCATATGCTTCAGCTCAAATGTATATTTTAGGTAGCAAAAAGGAATGTTACATGCAGAGGACAAGGGGAATCCACCATACCCACAGAACAGAGAGCTGTGACCTGGAGGACAGTGTGTTGATGGGTTTTGTTTAGTTTTGGAGGTTTGTTTTTTTTTTTTTTTTTTTTTTTAAGAAGGATTTGCATGTCAGGCTGAGCAAGAAAGTTGACTTGAGTTGCCCAAAAGGTGTTGGTGAATAGGAGCCAGGAAGAGTTTTGAAGTCTGTAGAAACCACAGATGTGAAATATTGTGTTCAGTTTGCAATACACATTGTAGAAAAGATGTTGAAAAGCTAGCAAGAGGAAAAAGTCACAAAGAGAAATAGCTGTGATAGAAGACCTTGAAAGCTCAATTTAATTTAGGAGGAGTAAAATGTTAAGAGTGGGATTCATCTCATTGGCATTTAGGAGTCTAAAAGGCAGGAGGCAACCCAGACACTGGACACAGACTTCGTTAAGAATCCATGAAGAGCAGACGCCATTTCCAAAATTTAAGTCATCATAGGATGAGACAGATTGCTTTGTGGAAGAGCCATTTTCTGAAGGGATCTACTAAGCATTTCTGACCTTAACTTTTAACAAACTATGATGAAACCCAGCAGCTTTAAGGCTGCCTTAGCATATCTGTATGTCCTGTAATGAACAATTACCCCAGTCCTACCCTGTCTCCCTTCTCCAGCCAAGGCAGTGCCAGGCATCACAAGAGTGCCCCCAAAAGGCTCAGTCACCAGCACTTTGCCACACGTATTGCAAAAAAGGATGTGTCTGCTTTGAGGAAAGGACTACCTTCACATATATACAGTAAAGTAAGAACCTCACATTTTCCTGTGCCATCCTTCTGGTATCTTTGGCACTAATGCACCCCCTTGCCCTCACAGGGAGAAGTACGCTTCCCTCACCCCAGGATGCAGTAGCTGCATCACCTCATCCATTCAACCAAAGTCTGGCTAACCATAAGGTCAAGAAACAATGGCAGCCTAAGTGTCACTTTGCCAGCTGGTTTCCAGTCCCCAGATAGAAGTCTACCAGATTTTATCTGAAAGGATTTCAGGTCAAACCAGCTCAGCATTTGGGTTTCATTGGCAAATTCAACACATTTATCCCAGAAAGTTCTTTGCAGCTGTCTTCCAGCAGAGCTCTCATCTGTATATCACAGACAAAACTTCTCCCAAAGCAGAGCTCTGGATCATCAGTGCTTCTCACAACAGAGTCCTTAGTGAAGAAAAACAGATTTTGTAAATCTACTTAATACATCATGAAACGATCTCTCCCCCATAAGCTCCTCTGAGACACCACAAACACAAATTCCCTTTATTTATGATGACTTCCCAAGTATAACAAGGATTTGTGGGTGGATAATCTACATAAGCAAAACTCTCCAGCAAAGTATAGACCTTTTTCACAACAGGAGGAATAAGGAACTATTTCCTTTTCCATCCTCTGTCCTACAGGCACTTCCACATTATTTACGCTGACCAGGAAGACGCTTCTCCCAGAAAGCTACAAGTTCATCCAAATTTGGGCAAAACTGTCAGATAATGAGAGACTCTGGTCTGTCTTGGCAAAGCTAGCTT
The DNA here is from genome assembly GCA_011074415.1 of Stictonetta naevosa. Classification (NCBI taxonomy): domain Eukaryota; kingdom Metazoa; phylum Chordata; class Aves; order Anseriformes; family Anatidae; genus Stictonetta; species Stictonetta naevosa. Next base: position 94,659,558 of record CM021700.1, on the reverse strand, counting down.
TTAAAGTGGTGATCTCCAGTAATGGAGACCACATGAGCCATCTCCAAGTCCAAACCACCACACTTCAGAGTATCGTGGTTGACCTGAGCAAGAACCCAGCAAAATAAATAGAGTGCTGTGAGAGCTCTGCCATGGGAACGCTTCGTAGGAAACACGTATGCACACATGCCCTTGTTGGAACAAGGGACCCACATTTCAGGAGGAACAGAGAGGGCTCTGGAGCTGAACTGGTAACTTGGCTTCCCCCTTTTGTATTTCTTCTTCTGCCAAGATGAGACAACCCAGTGCTTTTCGGTCTGGAGCAAAGAGGGGAGGGAGAGTAGGAGGTGCTCTCATCCGCCATGTGGTATCAATAGGTTGGTGGTAAAAAGCCTCTTGCTGCCAAGGAACACCAGAAATAACAGTGTCAAACATGTCTTTGTGAGCAATTACGGTAAATATAAATACACACACACACTTACTAAAGATGAGAAACATTAAAATATATATATATTGGCCTCCTGCTTCTCATCCACTCTTCCCTAGGCCAGGATTAGAAACAGATTGAAGTAGCCTGAGAAAAAGCATTCATGTGTCCTAATTCTCTCATTAAACAGTAGGTGGTTCATCTTGCCATGTGTTTGATATCATGGGGTTCGCTTCTCCCATCTCTTGTGATGTGCCATCGCTCCCCACCCATCATAAGAGAATTTCCCAATGCACTTCATGCCTGTGAGGTCCTTCTGCCTCCCCGTGACAAGGGCACGGGACCTTCCTGGGCAAAGTTAGTGATGTGCACACACAAAACCGCAGGAAAAGGCCTGTGTCTTGTCCCTCTCATAACAGATGAGCAGGTTGGGCAGCAATAATCATTTTGCTCAGCTGGACAAGGCAGCACCAGACTTTTACTAGCGTAACTTGGAATTAAGGACAGTTTGTAACCGGTCTGAGGAAGGAGGTGAAAAATAACATTTCCTCTCACTTTTTCCTAAGAACATGACTGCTCCAAGAAATCCATTTCTGCTTTCAGTTTTTCACCAATGTCTGAACAAAACTCCCAACTGCAAAGGGGAACAAAAGGAAATCAACATGATTTTAGCAATTACAAACCAATGTGAGAAAAATACTAAGCACGGTGCTGTCACCAACAAATTTTTGCCTATCTCTACAGAACCGAAAAATGGATGGCTTCTGGTGCATGGGAAGAAAATGAACTTTCTAATTTCTGTGTACAAAACCTTGTCCTCCTGCTCACCAGCTCAAAGCAGAGTGTTCTACAGGCATCCCACAGAGCTTTATGTAGCGTATAGATTGCCCTGTGCTAACCTCACCCCTCCCAGCAGCTTATTCCAGTGGAAGTCCCTCACGTGTGCCTTCAGAGGAGCAAAGTCACGTCCTGGAGTGGCAGACAGGGAAGCAGAACCTCTAAGTGCTCCCACTCACCGAGCAGCGATGACTTCTCTCCTGGACCTAGACCAAGGTCAAGACTATGATTTAGGGCCATGGATGAATGTCTGTTTTGCTCCCTGAGAACTCAAATCTGCATGGGGCAGAAATCAACCTTCTCACCTTGGCTGGCACAGTTGTGGCCACTGAAGGAATGAGATTTGTCCTCATCGCCCCTGGAGAGGCAGGCAGCAAACAGACAGGCTCTGCACCATACATGTCCTCACTAAAACCCAAAAGCCATGCCAGCATTCCTAAAAGGTCTTTTTGAGCATGGCACTCAAAAACCATTAGCAAAAGGTAAGGCCGTGTATTCTGCTTTAACATCCCTCTCCCAGGCTACTCGCAGAGGAATAGAGCTAGGAGGAGTCGGGTATTTCCAGAGGGTGATTAGCCCATGGATTAGGCCACCCTCTTCCCAGCCACTGCCCAGCTACGTGCTAGCCCCGCTATGCTGTCCCTCCATCACGTGTGCCGAGCACGTCGGCCAGCCCCGCACGCTCTGCAAAGCTAACCTGGCACACGAGGGGACGCGGAATCCCCACGGAGCTCATTTAAGAGTGATTGAGTCCATGTTCTGCAATACGATTTGGGAAATCAGGCTTGAATGAATGGCTCCTCTTCCAGTTCTGGCCAAGACTGTGGTTTTGCAGGGAGCAGGGAGGAGGGGACACATACCTTCAGAACTGTCTGTATGGATGGGAATTCATCATGGTTTATTTTCTCAAGGCTCATGGCTTGTCACAAATCCTTTTAAAGTCATGAGGCCTGGAAGGGGGTGGGGAGGGGGGAAGAAATGAGAATGTTTTGGTGTTATTTTTGTTCAGATAGGAACAGTTAGTAAGTCATTCCGATCCTGTTAAGTGAGCGATTATACAGCCATAGCCCCTTGGACTTTTTTTTTTCTGTTGGTGAAGTCTGGAAGAAGCAGAGTGCAGTGAAGGATCCCCCCTACTCCAGATATCCCCTTAAGTCAACCTCTCCAACTGCTGCCCATGTAGCCTCATGCAGTCCACAGCATTTTGGAAAATCTGAATAGATTTTTTTTTTTTTTTTAAAGCTTGAATGAATCTCTCTGCCTTTAGCACTAGGCATGGTGCTGCAGCATCCCATGCCTTCTGCATTGCTGCCTGTGCCCAAGACAAGTACCAGAGGCTGAAGTCCCTGGCACAGCCCCAAGCAGTAGCATTTTGCTCTTGTTTCCAGCATACTGGCCTGGCTGCACAGACAGCAAGGTGGAGGAAACCCAGGGCTCTGTGCTATGGCTTGGCACCTCCAGCCCTGAGCATGCAATGCAATGATAAAGTTTGCAATCTCTTGCACAGGGGGAAGGAAGGATGCTGGAAGAGCAATCAAAGCTCTGCCTCCCAGGAGGGCAAAAGCAATAAGTAGCATTATGTGTCCTGCGGCTGGGGATCCTCTCACCTCCCACCAGCTGTCGGGGAGCGAGGTGTTAGTCTGACCCGTGGGGGGGAACGGCACCCCCCGAGGTGTGACATGCTCCAGAGGTGTGCAAAAGGGGGGGGAGCAGGGCTGATCGCTTTAACCACTCACCTTGCAGACACCAGCCATGCTGTCAAATCTTACACACCGTCCTTATGTCAAGCCCTGGGGGGACTCACCCTAAGAAAGGGCCTCCTCCTGCAGGGATAAGTTTGGATCCAGGCTCTGGCTGCTCCATCACATACGTGTACCACTGTCTCCTCATGCAATATTACTCAGCATTATGGTTCCTGAGAGAATAGGCTTCCAAACCAGCACTAATAAATCACAACTCAATTGAAGACCGTCCCCCCACCTCCCCCAGCCCCCAGGTGTCTCCCATAGCTTACTGAGCTCGCTGGGGCATCATCCGTTGACCCTGCAGATTGTGAAACAGCATGCTGGAGACTTAATGCAGCAGCTCTCGGCAAAGCAGGAGCCAAGGCATCTTTCTCCTCATCCACAGCAGCAACAGCTGCATGTTAACGGTGAGCACGCAGCCACTGGAGCTGGTGGTTCTCCAAATATTCACCTGCATAAACCTTTCTCCATGACCAACAAGGGATGACTTAGTTCCCCAGCCTTTCCCCTCCTGCAGTAAATCAAGGTATGCAAAACTCAGGTTATGTCAGGAGGAACAGTATGCAGACAGAAGAACAGATGGCCATTTGACCCTTCTGAGCTTGCAAAACTGAGCTAGTGTGAGATGCCTGATGAGTTTTCTGGGGGCTTTCTATAGAGCAGAAATAGTGGAGAAGATAAATAATGAGAAAAAAAAAAAAAAGCACAAGCTAACATTTCCACCCTGAGAAGTGTTCCACCCCCCCCCCTGCACCCTGCCCCCGAAAATTTTCTGTAAGGTTTATGCATGAATGTAAATGGGAAAGTCTTTAGGCAATACATCCTCGCAGGCTCTATGCATGCAAAGCTAATGTAAATTGGAGGAACATGTGCCAGTAAAGGGGAAAACATTGGGTTGAGTACCATGATCATAGGACCATAAAGAGCTGCATCTATTCAAGTAGCTTGACCTCCTGCAAAAGCCAGGCGAGAGAATCTCACCCAGAAATTCCTGCTTTGGCCATAACTTGCAGGTGATTTATGACATAACCCTAACAAAATCTCCCAAACTGCTTCAAAGACCCGAAGCAGCTACAGACCTGGCACGACCTTAGAATAACCACTTCAATTCAACACACAATTCAACAGACAACAGCTCCCCGAGAGAAAGCACAGAAGACGTGACTTACAAAAGCCCTAACGGATGTACAGGCAGGGAAGCTGAACGAGAGGTAGAAGGCCTGGCCTCTTTTTTATTTTATTTTTTTTTTTTTCTTTTCAAAGCCATGGTGCTCAGCCTGAGGCAAAGCCCTCTGAACTCAACAGGAGCCTTTCCACAGTCAATGGTAGGTCCATTCCTCCCACCTCCCGTCACCTACCGCCCAGAGCTCGCTCTAATTCTCCTTGCCAGCACTTCCCATCGCTCTGGGAAAGCTCCTTGCAGGCCCACTTAGCTCCTGAATGTTGATTCCCGTTTTTAACAGGCCAAAACCGCAGGATGCCAACTAATTGCTTCGTGAATGACCCCAGTGTTAGGGGCTCCGCCGCCATGGCTGGGAGGCCCTTCCACACGTTAGTGGTGCCTCGCACTTCCTGACATCTGGTTCCAATTGGCGCTCCCTTTAGCTGCTGCCAGAGCTCAAATGACCTCTTACCTGTGCTAAGGTACCAGTGAGCCACAGGGCAGGCATTGCACAGGGTTCTCACGTCTGCTCCCTCCTCTCCCTCTCATGCCAAGCCCTTACGCCATCTCGGATCCACCACTTCAGATCCAGCATCTCAGCCACCGTGAGATCCTCCTTGTCCTGGCCATCCTTTCTGCAGCCTTCATCCTCTTTTACAGATGGAGATTTTTTTAATCTTGAGGGCCCTTATCTGCTTCCCATCTGTGGCATCTCATTAGGTGCTCAGCTTTATCGGATCTTTATGAACTAAAGCAGAGCTCTAATGCCCCTCACAAATAGGCTGCCATTCACAGTGCCAGCCTTGGGCATCAGCATGAACACTGCAAAGCCTCAGATGTAACCACCAGCTGATTCAGGAAATGGGTGACCCAAAATGTAGCAGTCAGCTGAACACTGGCACTCGCAGACCTGAGCAGCATGGAGGAGCAGGTCTTCTCAAGCAGCTTGGTGCTCAAAGCACAGACACAACCACGCATGCCCAGGTATGCAGTCTGCCCCTTGCTTCAAAACAAGAGGAACACACACAGGAAGGAAAGGCAAGGAATCAAACCACATCTCCCCTCCCTAACCATCAGACTGTCCTTCCCACTGCTTGTCACCTTGTCCAAATACGCAAGAGTCCAGCTGTTCCCCTCATCCCATTAACTCTTTTTTTAAGCCAAGGTTTAAAGCCCAGCTATTCCCTACTGTTCCTGGCCTGTGAATGACTAACAAGCCAGTTCACTACCCCTGTCCTCCTCCTTCTGGCCCAGCTGCTCCTGGTGTTCAGCCTCTCCATCACGAAGTAGAGGTAGGCTCTGGCCCTGCCACCTCTCATGTTGGCAGCACAAACTACTACAGAGCAAGGTCCATGTCCTGCTGAGCAGTGCTTTGGTGCTCAGACACCAAAAAAAAACACCACACTTATAAAAAAAAAATCCAGTGCATGCAACCTCCATAAGAAATGCTGAACTCCAAATCCTGGAGGGTGGAGCCCTCAAGCCTACAAAGCAGGGTGCAAAATCCTCATCTTGCTGGAGACCAAAACTGTGCTCGGCATCCAGGTGCTGCGCAAGATTATGTTCTCGTTATGTAGGGCTGTGGAGCCTGGCAGTCCGAGCAAGGTACGATCAATCAGGGCTCCCGAGCTCCATGTGCAACCACAAATTAACCCGCTATCATGTTACTCAGCTGCTGTTTTGCAACAGTTATGGAGTGTCAGGCTGAGTACGGGCTCCAGCAAAACGGGCTTGCTCTTGGAAAGCTCAGCAGTGATCCCATCTTCTCTTCCCTTTAACTCACACATTCCGTGAAGAGCAAAGTGCCTTTACCACCTCATTCTCGCCTCTGCCACTGGGTAGCCCTGGCGAAATCATGCATCCCACCTTCATTTTTCCATCTGGGCACTTGGGATAATTACAAAGCCCCGCTTTCCTAAGAAGGTGTTTCAAAGTTCCCAGGTAAAAGGCACCGTGGAATTACCAAACTGCATGATTTTTGTGTGTTTTGAAATTAATTAGATGCCAAATTTAAATCCTGCCCAGAAACTGAAAAATGAAGTGTTGCAGAACTGGGGTGGTTTCAAGTTCTTCCTTCTTTTTTTTTCCTTTTTAATTTTTTTTGTTTTCATTTCCTCGGTGCACGCAGAATCCAATCTGCCGGAGGATTTTAGTCTGGGGCTCCTCTGGATCCCATCAGATCACAGCTTCCGGAGCCAGTGCTAATAAATATCTGAGTCCAGAATCCCAAAAAGCTGCTGCTTCAGGTTAGGGACAGACTTACGGACATCCTCACCACAGTCTGGGTCAGAATACAACTGAGGGCCAGATATTTCAGGTTGGCCCAATTTCCAGCTCTGCCTCCAGGGCTCGAAGAGATCACGGGAGGAGAGTGAGTGAGCCCTGTGGGGCCGTGGTATGGAGCAGATGAGGACCTGCAAGCAGGTTGCAACCTTGACTTACCCGACAGAGAAAGAAGAGGAAAGAGAAAGCCTCGGCACTGGCCACGGTGCAGTCTGTGCACGTAAAAAGCAGCTTCCCAAAGCAACCCTCCGCATTGCCTCTGCACGTAGGCTCCTGCAGGAGTAGCTGCCAAGCAGCTATGCTCTGCCGCTCGCCTGTGAGGCTCGGCAGTGACTCACATCACCACGTCCTACGCTCTCCTCCACCAGCCAAAGCCATCGCCGAGCTGCCCAGCTCAGCCGCCAGCCCTGGCCAGGCGTGCGGCTACCCTTTGGCACAGCTGGCGGCGAATCCTCCACCGGTGCCCGGCAGCGTTTTATAGGAGCATGGTTATTTTGGGGTACGGTGGGGTGAAAAAGGTGGCGACGAGGCCGATGGTGTTTTTTCGGTGGCTGCGTTTGCTCAGCGATGCTGTGGACAAGGGATGGTTGCCTGCAGAGGGCAGCAAGGGAGCACGGCCAAGCACCGCGCTGGTGTCCAGCGTACAGCGCTGGACCCTGGCTCTGAAGGCTCTTGGAGGGGTGTGAGCAGAATTAGGGCCCACGCACCCCTATCTCACCCAGCAGCCCCCCAAAGGGCCGCACACACTCACCAAACGCGTGCAGATGTTGGGTGTGCTCCCTGACGCGCGCGAGTTCTCAGCAGCACCCTCACCTACACGCACAACCACACACATGTGCCAGGCAGCCCACGGTCACTGCACTCAGGCTTGCACCAGCACCGAGAGAAGCTTTGCACAAACACCCCCCAGCGGATGGGTGCCTGGGTACAGCCTCACCCCAAAACTCTGAGCAGGGCTGGGACAAGTGTGCCTGTATGCCCCAGAAAACACAGGCTGCCCCACGCAGCCCCCAGGACAGCCCGCACCAAGCTGCTGAGTATGGGTGCAAATGCACAACCAACAGCAAAGGAGAGCCTGTACAACCACAGAACAAATTTGCAGATGTGTAATGAGCTCACGGGTCTCAGCAGGAGCACTACAGTCTGTCCTCCCCCATTCACAGAGCCCAGAAAGGGGACAGAGTGCTTCCTAGGGCTCCACCATGAGCCAGGATCAGCCCCCCTTTGCTGCAGACCCCCACCTGTCCCATCGCCCCCAAGCACCAGCCACCATAGCACACCACTGGTATCGGTACCCCTAAAGCAGTCATTAAACGGGATGAAATTCCGCTTTATTCTCTGCCTTAGTGCATACCAACACTGAATGCAGCTGGAAAAAAAAAAAAAAAGTGGGGAAAAAAAAAGAAAATTAACCCTGGCAGAGAAAGTTTAGAGATGTACAAGGAGAACCTCACGCCCTGCCATCCTCAGCCCTTCCTGCGGGGCATTCAGCTGGTTGTAAACCTCAGGCAATCCTCCAGCATCTCCTGCCTCTGAAGTGACCGCATGCAGAGCGGGAGAGTTTGGGAAGGAAGATGCCAGGCAGGAGCTCAGAGCTGTACTGGGCATCTGCTTGGGAAAGCACAGCCTGAACACAGCCCTAGGTAGGGGAGCAGGTGAGGAGGACAGAGCCTGAGCAGGTCCTGCAAACACCCTGCGCTCAGGCTCAGCCCGTGACCACCCACTTCAGGGAAGTGTCAGCGTGCCAACCGTGCCTCAGTTTCCCCTCTGCAAAGCGCTTCCAGCTCCCGGCGCTGTGCTGAGGGGACGTGTGTGCACATTTGGGCAGCCACTATGGGGCAGGGTCACTTGGGCAGCCCCAGACAAAACTGGGACCAAGCATTGGCCTAAAGCCCAGCAATCCACAGCTGCTCCTGGTCAACAAGGAGAAAACCAGTTATTAAAGAGCTGTTCATTAAGCGAACACCTTCCCTTTGATCCACAGCGTCTAGCAGTGCCACCGTGCCTGTGACTGTGCCATTTAACACAGGAGCATCATTTATTCACCAAAAGGAGCTAAACAAAAGCCACACAACCACAGTTTAGCTTGGGGTTTCCCAGCTTTTGCAGCCACACTAATGCTTCATTTCCATATGCCTTTGAGGGTTTTTTGTTATTTTTTTTTTTTCCTCCAAAATCAGCCAAATGGCTGTGAGAATATTGGGGCACCATAATGTTCCCCAGATTCATGGCAGGACTCAGGAGCTATTGCTTGGCTCACGGACTTTGACTGAGCAGCCGGGGACAGTTGTGTGACACACACTAGAGGGGACCAGGACATATTCCAGATGGGGTCGTGGTCAGCGATGCTCTGGCGGCTACAAGGGCAAACAAAGCAGAGGGCTTCAGGGGTGAAGGGCTGCCTGCAATCTCCTCAGGCAGTGCCAACAGAAGCCAAAGGCATTTGGGCAAAGATAATAGCAGCGGAGCTGACCCAGGGAAAACCTTGCTGGAAATAGCACAACCCAGGAAATCAGAGATTTATGCACTTCTGTTCCAGAAGTTGCATCTGCACATACTGTTCTTGCATCTTCATACTTACAATTAGCCTGTGATATTTCATTCTAGAGCCAAGCTCCTAAGCAGAGCATTTCATTTAGCACTTAAGCTTAGGAACGCTGACTTCAGGCTGATTGTCTGGGTTGCAGTTTTACTTGTAGAGGCATAACATGCAATTAATGGCTCTGTTCCACCAAAGCAACCAAAGGAGACCCTCTGTGTGTCCATGCAGATGCACAGGACACGTCTCCAATGCATCAGCACCCCTCTGTCATATAAAGAAAGAGGCCACATTCAGGTTCTCCCCTTCCATTTTCAGTGTCCCAATAGGAACTGCTGATGCACAGGTGCCCTACATAGACACAGACATTTGGTTTCACCACTCACAGCAACTCCTGAGCTTTTTCTATATCTAGAGATGCATGAAAACAGACAGAGCCAGCACATCCTTCTCTTTCCAGCTACACTGCTCAGTCAGTCCTGGGATATTTTCCCAGCTCACCGGTAGCACCCAGAGTAAATAAACCACAAACTGCAGAGCGAGAGCGTGCCTCCGAGTCACGCTGCAGGGACGCTGGCACTTCCGAGCTGGGCAGCTTGGAGAGCTCAGCTGGTATTTTGGGGTCATGGAAACACCGCTGCACATTTGCTCTGTTTGGGTGTCTGCACCACAGGGCTGGCCACGTCTGATGTCCTGTTTCCACTCTCTTTTAATAGAGCAAGCACCTGGCCCCATGAACCTGCCCCAGCCACCAGACCCACCACAGAGCTCCTCTGTCAGGCCACCGCTGTCTCCAGCTGCCTGCTTCTTTCCCCCTCTCCGAGCCAGGTTCAAGGAGCCAGCCAACTCATCTTTAGATGCAAGGACAAGATAAAGATTTAACCATTACACCATTGTTTGGTCCAAGCATCTATGCTATTGTAATCCTTTACAAGCACACGAGCACGTTCTCAGCATGGAAAAGCCTGCGGAGCCTTCCTAAGGGTGAACATAGGAACTCACAGCCTGCTGGAAAGTCATTTCTGATGGGCTTGTGCAAGTCTGGGAACCAAACTGTGCGGTGCATGGGGGAGACACCCTGACCATCAGGCCAGCAAAGAGCAGCTGGGGCATCAGCACTCACCTCTCCTTCAAGCGGCTCCCAGCAGCTGAGATGGTTTGCACCAGCCAGTGGAGAAGCTCTGCAGCACCTACCTGATGCAGCTGTCCTGGGGGACACAGCATGGGCACAAACATCTCCAGGGCCACTAAGCACCTCTTCCTGCTCCAGCAGCAACTACCCATCCTCTCCTGGATTTCCAGCAGCCCAAGCAAACCAAGCCCAGTCTCTCTCAACCTTTCTGCTCCTCTGACAACTCAAAGAAACAAACCAGGCTCCAGGTTACGGTATATTCTCCCATAATATACAAAAAATGCTCAGATACCTCAAAAAGCCAGGAAGATATATAAATTGCAACAAGAGCAGGCAGCACGAGGAGCAAGGAGTTGTTGGCAACCTGACCCCATACAAGTAATGGGTCTTTTTGCCCAGCTCCCACACCTGCCTCCACAAAGCCAGGCTGCTGGACAGGTCTCCCCAAAACTGATGCTCCAGCAGGGATCTAAGGACAAAGGGATGGAGCTACCCAATGGTGGGACCTACCGTAAAGTCGTGAGGGAAATGGGGGCAAAAAGGAAACCCAGAGTGACCCATGAACGCAGATGTTTCTAAAGAAAATGAGTTCTCCATGGTGATGCCTGCACGGATGGGGAAGATAAGGGAAATCTGGGCAGTTTGTGTCCTGCATTTTTAAAAGGATGATGCATAATTAAATGATTGTGGGCAAAGCACACAGAGAAGTGATTCAGAGGCTGAAGCCAAATACCTTGCAGCAAGAGGCTTCATCAGCTCACTAATTTTCGCTTAGCTTATCAAAAAAGAAGACCGCAAGCCGTTCTGATTACGTTGCCTAAGCCTCTTCACAAGGAGGAAAATCTGGGTCCTAAAGGGCTCTTTAACCTGGTGGTGAAAGGCAGAACAAGAATTAATAGCTGGGAGTCAGACAAATTACAAGTGGAAATAAACAGTGAGGGCGATTACCCAGATGAACTGCTGAGGGAAGCAGTGGATTCTCCGCCGCCTGATTTCTTCAAGATGGGATGCTTTCCTGGAAGACGTGCTCCCACCGAATTCACGTGGCAGGATGCAACACACAGGTAAAAGGATGAAAATGAAGGACTGTGCTGAGGAGATGAGACGGTGTGATATAATGTCCCTTCTCGGTCATAAATCTGATGAATCTAGAAATCTGTGAAAGTTGGCAGAGACATGTTTTCCCAGCCTGGTCCTGCATATTCTTGATTTAATAAAACCTTGTATTAAAACCATCTCACTAATTTTCTGTGACAGCACTTCTTTCGAGAGCAGATATTGCACAAATGGTAACAAAATCCTTTATCATATCCCAATCACCCCCCAAATACAGTGTGATGTCTCAGGTGAGACTGGCCCAGGGAACCCGTATGAGATTCAGAATAATTTATTCCTCTTTCTGCTACGGAAAACATAACGGAAAACAGAGCAAAACAAAATAAAATAGGAGAAATCACTGGGGGTGAAATTCCCACACTTGTGCTTTGTATAAGCTTCTTTTGTTAGGTCTTAACAAGGCATAGCCTCTTGCCTGTAGCATAGGAATGACTCTCTCCAACAAAATGACACCAAATGAACATGTCTTGAACATGACATTATGGCAGCCCATAAATAAAATATATTTTACATAGTTTTAATGGAAAACAACAGGATAGAAGCTAAAATGCAAATTGTCATTGTGTTAATATCACCTCCTTTCCTTTTTTTTTTTTTTTTAAAAAAAAAGGCTTAAAAGAAGAAACAGACCCCAGTAATCCTCATGGATTCTTCATTTGTGGGTTCAGGGCCATGACATCTGAAATCATTCCATTGACTTGGAGAGTCAGATGTTACCAGAGAGGGATGTTAATGCACTTAACACACCGTAAGACAAGGTTTGATCCCAAACTGCTGCCAGGGAGTCACAGTGACTTTGCCTCTTCCAAGACCTGCTCCATCCCCTGCAGAGGAGCACCTGCAACAGCAGGGAACTGCTGGGGTGTTCCACAGGACAGAGAGGGAAACTGAGGCATTAAGCAGCTCAGCAGGACCTGGCCAAATCCTGGCAGGTAGAACACGAATCCCATACATGCTCTGTGTGCAGGGAAAAAGCATGTGCATGTTTGCAATGATGATGAATTTTGGGGAGAAAAAGCCCGATAGGATTCCCTGATGAATTACTCCTCGGGGTCTCTTAGCAGCCATATCAGCACTGGCAGCTAGTGGCATGCTTGCTGAAACTCTGCTGGGTGATTCAGACATGTCCAACACTTCAAGTCCTGTAAACCTCAAGGAACTGATCTCAAGGGCACTTCTTATAAATTAACCTTAGCCAGGAGATCAGTTATAGCAGGCCCTCTGGTCCTTCTGGCTCCAGTTCCTCTAGCTTTCTGTGAACAAACACTGGTTTATTTTCTGAGTAAGCTGACGTTAATTTACTTGGTCCAGATTTGCAGCATGAGGCCCTTCCACTGCCCCATCGAGCGTATTCACCCAGTGATTAATATTCAGCAAAGGAAATGTTGTGCTTTATTAATAGATGTAATAACATCTGTCTTAACGAGGCTCCTGCAAAAGCAATTCTAGGACTCAAATGCTTCTGTTTTTAAATAAGCTTCTGTAGAAGAAGCTGGCAGCCTCAGTCCAGCTAGAGACAGGGCTTCAGGCCAGTTGCTTCTGCTGTGTTAATGCTGCCATAGCATCCCATTTTTCCACTATTTTGGTTTGATTTCAGGGGAAGCTGATGTATACAATCTGCAAGAGATGTGCCAGACTCAGCTACTCTCTCCACTTGTGTTTTTGAAGACCACATCCTGCAATTGACCTTTCCTGGTTTTACACGCCTCCAGAGTAGCCCCACAATGTGATGGGAGCCCAGGACACCACGACACCCACCTCTGGGCTTGGGACAAGGCTCAGCATTTTGGTGGTCTGCAGCCCAGTCCTTGGAGTCAGCCAAGCTCCGCCAGTGGCACTGGTCGTTACCTTGGGCATCATCACACCCCCACCTTCCTTTCCCATATCCATCTTTCCCTAACATGCTTTACAGACCACAACACCAAGAGAGAAATCTGCTTTGAAAGGGCTCCAAAAGAGGTCAAAAACAACTGATGGAGAGCAACTTCACCAGTGACTACAAAATGACCCTGGTGCTCCATCAGGCCAGGACCTTCCTGACCAGTCCATAGCCCTAAACCTCATGGTTAGCCAGAAAAATAAAATAAAATAAAAGTTCAGTCCTGATTCTTTCAGCTTTTCCCTTGAAATATGTTACTGGCCATGCACAGAGACAGGTATATAGTAAGGTGGAGCATGATGGCTACTCTTATATTTCATGAGCACCCAAGGAGCACATCTTGTTGCAACCCACCACCATCACAGGCAAGCACATCCAAAAAACAACCTTTCCCTGCTGAGCAAAATGAATCTGTGCAGCCATAATTAGACAAATATTGTTAAAGGAAAAGCTATACGTGAGCGTAGACTAAACATTGCTCTTATGCCAGATAAAACTGTGTTCATTACACTGAAAGAGAAAATGTTCATGCCATAACAAATGGTCAAACATGATACTTCAGAACAAATATACATATATATTCCATCTATGTTTATAATATTGAAAAAAAACTATAAAAGCCTGATCTAGCTTCCAACACAGGCACAAGAAAGACAATCATTGACTTCACTGAGTGTTGGAGAAGGACATGAAATGGTAACATGACCTGGAAGATGCAGGTAAGGTCATTTGGGTACTGGTCTTAGGCCATTAAAAAGAAATATTCTTGGGATGAGCGAATTGACTGCTCAAGCTGCTGCCTGAAACACTTAGGAAACATTTGGTTTTGCAGTTCATACTCCCTAGCATTAGTAAGACATTCAGGTACACTTGAAATGCAAAAGTATCTCTCTAATAATTTAATTGAGAAACTGGTTAAAGAAGAGAGCACTGAAAGTTGTGCTGTTGAGACAGAGCTGTGCAATCTGGGCTAATTTCCACCAGGGAAGATGAGGATGAAGCAGATAAAATGCACTTTCCCAAGTGTGGTGCCACTCATCTTTTTTGATCTTCCACGTCCCTGGGAAGGCTCAAGCCACAGTGCAAGGACCATCTCTTGACTTCAGTGAACTCAACAATCCTCTCATGAAGCCACCCAGCAGCAAGCAGTGAGAAGCCTCAGAGGGATGTGTTAGCCAAAGCCACTGTTCAGCCCACAGCTTTGCACCTCTGACCTGCAGGCAGTTTACAAGAAAATGCACTAGTGGACACTGAGACTTGAGACAGCCTCACAGCTTCCCTGCACTTCTTTTTCTCACTTTTTTCCATGCAGACCTTTATCATTTGTATTTTATCATATCAAAATTGCACATCAGCAGTTTAATCAACAATCAGGAAAATGTCACAAATCAGAATTTGAGCATAATCACCTGTGCTAGAGGAAAGTTTTCATTTCCAGCTGGGATAAATTGGAAATCTATCCCGTGCAAGTGAGAAGGGAGACCTTCAAAGAGAAATATTTGACAGCAAACCATTTGCTGTTCCACCACTTTACATCCTTTTTGCTGTCACAGTCAATCATTTTTAAATGTACAGGTTGGACATTTATAAGATAGCAAGGCTATCCAAGAGCTATAATTTAATATTGCAACATTTGGAAAGAGGTCATATAATTTATATTCAGGGTTCTCAGACTGTTTCTCTTTGGAGGCTGGCAGGGGATTGGATGCACACAGCATACTAACCTATTTCACCAAAAGACCCTAAAACTAGTGTCTGAAGCCTCCACAGCAAGAGAGGAGAGGAGAAGCCATAAGCAACCCCAAGCCACCCAGATTTCAACTCCAGCAGAGACTGGAGATGAGGGCTCCTAAAATTATCTGAGAAAAAGCAATGCCAAGAAGCCATCCACGCCACCTGAAGACCCATCACTTTCTCCCACCTCTCCTTTTTTAAAATAATTCCTGTAAACATTGTTCTAGTTACAGTTCAATGTTTTATAATGCCCCCTTTAATTTGGCACTGCCTCACCACCCCCTCACAAGGACCTCAGCACCCAGCCCGCTCCTGGTTCACGCACCAAAGCCACGCTACATTTTGCGAGGGATGTTTCTCTAGGGGCTGTGTTGAGAAGGGGAAAAGAAGAAAAAGAGAAGGAAAAAAAACACTGTGTCAGCATACTAACACACATTTTCTACACTCTCACATGCCACCTTTGAAAGGAAGCTTTTCAAGAGTTCAGCTGAAGTTAAAACACAGCAAGAAATGTGAGCCCGGGTCCTGGAGCAGAATGGAAAGAAGTGGGAGCAGGGATGGAGCACAGGACATGCTCCTTGCTGTGCCTGGAGCCCAGCAAGCCCCCTTTCAGGGTGCAGCTCCACACTGAGGCCATGCAGTTTAAAACATAAATGAATAAATAAAAGCAAAAGGAAATTGAAGAAAACATCCCAAAGAGAAAAGGTTGGAAGGAAGTGACCTTCCCTGCTATTAAATAGGTGACAGAAAAGCGTTATAAATGCATCATGGGCTGGAAGGGAACAGAGGTGACACATCAGCCCCCTCAGCTCAAGGAGCAGCCAGGAGCAGGACAGGACCACAGCTGAGCACAACCACAGTCATTTTTAGCAACAGCCTGGACGGACACAGCAAGGCCACTGCTGGCAGGACACATCCAGAAGCAGGGAAAGAAAGCAGCCACAAAGCTCCAAAGGGAGGGGAGGGAGCCTCCAGCTGCACCGAGGGACACAGGCTGGAGTCACGCTGTCATATTTTCCAACCAACTGCAAAGGACTCTATTAATTCCTCCAGCTTCCACTTGCCTTTCAGTGTGGTCATAGCAAGGGCCCACAGAGCAGCAGCATCCTGTTTTCCACCAGAACCCTATCAGAGGATTTTTATGGGAAGAAGAGGAGTGAAACAGAAGCTAATTACCTAAATAATTACCTAACGAGTCATTAAGCACTCCCAACCCACCCTACCTCCACCCTGGGACGGGTACAGCTGCAACTCCCACCAGTAGCTTTAGGCTGTCACATCTCATGCAAAGCCCTGCCTAGGGCTGCAAGTTCTTACAACTTTTTGGATGAAGGAGGTTTGAGGCAAGCTCTGCTCACACCAGACTCGGTGTTCACTTTTCCTGAGGAGCATCAGTCACTCCGTAGCCCCAAACAGGAGATGGCAGGAGGGTTGGGGACAACGTGGCCTGTAGCTCCGCAGCTGCCATCACTGCCTCTGCCCACCCTTGCAGAGCATGTCCTGCTTTGTCTGGTCCACCAACAACAACCTATGCACGACAACAGCTATACAAGCCTTTAACAGCCAGCCTGTCCACGCAGTCTGGTGTTGGGTGCATGTTCTTTGACCCATGGCGGTCTCCTGGGCCATCAATGAGCTCCTGAAAGAGCCCACAGCAACAGCCAGGCCCCATGTGCACCTGGAAACAAACACCTCTCCCTCCTCTCCTGCTTGGGTTTGCCCAGCCTGTGTCTCGGGCTGGGGACAGGTAGAAGCTTTGGGCAGACACTGGGTGTCCTGGAGCTCACTGGAACCTCTGGGGGGATGTCCCTCTGAGCTGGGGCACCTTGGGCAGGTAGCTCAGGAGCACGTCCCGACAGCATCACTGGGCAACTTGGTTCAATGCTTGTCCATCCTCCCCATAAAATGCTTTATCATATGTTGAAGGGGAATTTCCTGTACCTCAGGCCAGCCAGCAGGGCCTCATCCCGGCCATGGAGATGGATAGGTCCCCAGATTGGTGCAAATCCCTCACCTATGGGGGCACCAAGCCCCAGGACAGCAGTGTCACCTTGAGACCCCAAATTCTCAAAGGCCGCAAGCCCTTCGAGTGGCAATGCAGATGGGCATGAAACAAAAGCTTTGGAGATTCAACTCTTTTTATTATGGAAGTCTATAAAATAGCCACATGGATTATTTTTTTTTTAAGATCACAAAATACACAACATTCATTTTAATATGCAACACATGATATTATATACATATTAAAAACCACATGACTGAAACACATGTTC
Organism: Stictonetta naevosa; assembly: GCA_011074415.1. NCBI lineage: Eukaryota > Metazoa > Chordata > Aves > Anseriformes > Anatidae > Stictonetta > Stictonetta naevosa. The sequence continues at coordinate 94,642,452 of CM021700.1, read as the reverse complement.
ACACAGCACCAATTTCATAACGAAAAACCCCACAAGTGCTTTTTCTTTTTTTTTAATATTAAAAACAACTGTGATAAAACATATTAATATTTTTCCAGACAATGTTTACAATAAAGAGAAAAAAAAATCATATTTTACTAAATAACAAATATTTAACAGCAAAAACTTTATACTAAATATCTATTTTGAATTATAACAAAAATAGTACTTATAATAGTTTATAAAGACAGACCAAAAAAATTTGTGTATAAAATAATATTATAGCGAATTGGACTGTGCTAAGAAAAAAAAAAAAAAAATAACACAATTCTGAGATTCAAAGTGCTTTATTCTGCAAACCCTCTGCAGCAACTTTTTTAGTCAAGTTATATTAGTTAGGAATGGTAAAACAAAAGCATGACTTACTTATGCCTAGATTAAATACTCACACACACAAACATTATATATACACATGATGTAAGCATATGTATATAATGGATGTATGCTTCTGACATTACAGCTCTCCAATCAACCACTCATTCAAAAGCATGTTTGGTTTTTCACTTTGTAACGACATTGGAAGTTAAAATAACAATTTCAGCGAAGCCCTTCACTGAGTGCCCGTAAGAGCGAGCGGGACTAAATCCTTTCTGAGTCTCCCCGAGAGATTTTGCTCCTGGGAGCACGGCATGAAGCCACCGGCGAGCTTTGAGCAGACCTCCCGACCTTGTTAGCCATTCCCCTCACCAGTGTTCCCCTTTTTTCACCTCCTCTCTCCCCCAGTCACAGTTTTTGCCCCCAAAAGGTCTCAGCTGGAAATGAGGGTCTCCTGGACAGCACCGAGCAGTGGGTCCCTGGTGGGTATTCGACCTGCGTCCTCCACCTCCTGCCCCATCCCCATGCCCTACAGATGTTTGTCGTCAGCCAAGATCGTGGATGGCCTCAGGCACCACAAACTTCTCCCCAGACTCTTGCCTTCAGGGGACTCTCCTCTTCCCACTGCATTCAGGTTATGTTCTCCGTTGCTTCCCTTTGGGACTCAAAATGTGATTAAGCCCCTTTTACCTCTAGGAACGTTTTCTCTCCGTCAGGGACAAGAAAAATGCCTAAAATCTCACCGGTGCCTGAGCTAGTGGTGTTCCTCTCAACATTTCCAGGCTGGCAAACTAGCTGAGCCTCTGTTCCAGGGACGCGGTGCCAATGTAGCACAGTGCCAAGGTAGCACACAGCTCCGAAACCTCGCTCTTAGGTTTGGCACGCTGCTTACCAACCAGAAAGCGAGCTCTGGATCTCAGCGGCATCCCTTGGAAGGCTGGGAGTTTTATTTCAGGCTAAATCCACCTGGAAATCAAGCTGTGCACCTTGGCTTGAGTGGGGACCATCCACCGGGATGCTCCTGGGGGGCTTCTGGCAGCTTGGCTGACGGCAATCCGACCTCGAGAGCTTCCCCTGGCTCACGGCCTGCCTCCCTCCCCACCGCCCCCACCAGACAGCAGCCTGGCAGCCACCACCATCGCTCGCTCCACACTTCCTTCGACCTTCCAGAGAGGCACCCACTCATCAAAAGCACAACCTGCAAAGCAAGCTGGTAAGCAACATCTGCCCCTTCGTCCTTCCTATTTCAGCCCCTCCGACTTATCTGGACACCTTTAAAGCAGAAAGCCAAGCTGCCCACCCAAGCATGAGATCTTTCCCCACCATGGTTAGGAGAGGTCCCAGCCATGGTCCTTGCCTCATCCTTTCCACCATGGAGGGCAGGAGCTGGGAGAGGAGCAGGGCTGTGCGGAGCAGGGATGAAATGCCTCGAATCCAAGAGGGATTTCCCAGCACTGGTCTGAACCAAATGCCAGCCAGAGCGCTCGGGGTGTCTTTGCTCTGCACCTACGCATGAGGCAACATCTGCTTTCAACACAACGTGCCCATCTCACACTCAACCTGGAAGCCTTTAGCATGCAAAAAAAAAAAAAAAAAAGAATGAAATTAAAAAAAAAAAAACAATACCACCCAGCAAATGAAACTCAAGATACCTTGGTGGCCGCTTGCTTGTGCTGGAGCTGCTTTGGGCAGGGCCCCTCTCCCAGGTGGGCGGTGGGACGAGGCCGATGGCTTGCAAGGAGCCCACCGCTTGCTCTCCTTCCTGCGGAGCTCTCCCATCGCCAAACAAAACCCAGACACGAGACAAACAATGCGGACGTTGGCTTATTTATAGAGATCACCTTTAATGCAAATGCCTCCTGAAAGGAGCAGCTCTGAGCGGGGCAGTTTCGCTGGGCACCCCAGTGCTTGGTGCTTGCAGAGCCACGGCAGGTTGGGGGGGCTGCACGCTTTGGAGGCTGGTGCCTGCACCCTGAGGGAGAACAAAGGCACCAAAATGCCCCCAAATGGGTGCCTCTGCATGGAGAGGGTGGGGGGGGGGGGGG
>CM021700.1:94623850-94639953 GCA_011074415.1 Stictonetta naevosa | reverse complement strand
CCCCCCCCCCCGCCCCAGAGCCCATTTTGCAAAATGCAAAAACGCACTTGTCTGAGGCCTCCGAGAGACATCTCGCCGTCTTCTCAGTCCCAGACAAGGCACCACAGGGTTTTTCAGTCCCGCAGAGGAGGCGAAACGGCAGCACCTCCCCCCAAACCTGCCCAGGGGATGGGGTGGGAATGGGCATCGCTCGTCTGCCCCTCACCCAGGGAAGTCCCCAAAGCCCCAAAACAAAAAACACAACTGAACAAACAAACAAAAACAAAAACAAAACAAAACAAAACAAAAAACACTGTTATCACCAGCTAATTTAACACTGTTAAAAAAAAGCCCAGGGGCCACCCAAGAGCCACCCTGGGCCACCAGACCTCTGGTTGCCGGCTGATTTCCAAAGCCTTTCCCGCAGTCGGGGCTTTGCAGCGCTCCACCTCGCAGCAGAAGTGTTTTATAGATATTTATATATATATATTTATAATATTTAGATACTGTGTATGGTCAGACAGTCCCAGTTCTACTCGGGATTTGCGACTCTCCCTCTTTTCGAAGGAAGCGAGAGGCACGACGCCACCCCGACCTTCTCCACGCCCGGAGCAGAACGGTTTTGGCAGCTTCACCGGCGGAGAAAGCAGTCCCGACCCGGAGGCTCTGCGAAGCGAGCGTCGTGGAGAAGCTTCTCGGTCCTCTCCCCAACCCTCCTGTTCGTCCCCGTGTCCCCACCCCACCCCGCCGTCCCCAGCCGCCCGTCCCTCGCGGGCTCTACACCGTGGCCCCCAGCATGGCGTCTGTCCCCGTCAGGATCTCGTTCTGGTTGGAATCCAGTCCGAAGAATTTGACCTTGAGTCCGTCGACTGGGTGGACCACGGGCACCAGGGTGATTTTGGGGAAAGTCCTGGTGGCGAGCTCGAAGCGGCTGGTGCTGGCCAGCTCGATGGCCAGCGCCTTGAGGAAGAGCTTGGCCAGGTGCTTCCCCAGACAGGTCCGTACGCCTCCTCCGAAGGGGAGGTAGTGGAACCTGCCCTCCTTGTCTTCGCTGCGGCCCTGCCCGAAGCGGTCAGGGTCGAAGACGTCCACGTCCTTGAAGACAGGGGCGGTGTCGTGGGTGTCCCGGATGCTGTACATGACGCTCCAGCCCTTGGGGATTTGGAAACCCTGCAGGGAAGAGGGGGAAGGGGAGAGACAAAAGCAGAGTGGGTCAACCGTGCTGCAAGGAGAGAGGGAGAGAGGGGACAGCGCAAAGCCGCTTTGGTCCCCAGAGGAAATGCTTTTCTCTGTTTTCTTTGGGGTCATTAATTGGATTTATAAAAAAGCAGAGAGAGCGACACAAAGTGCTAGGAGATGGGAATGCTGCATTAATCCCCGCCTCTATCCTAGCCCGTCGGGTGAGCCATTCCAATTTATTTGCTTTGTGGTCACTTGCAGCAGTCGCCTACCTGGAACCCGGCGGTGCCCGACTGCCCCATGAGCCAGGCAGCCCGGAGGAGCCTCACACCCTTCAGCACTTTGCTCCCACCCTGCCACCCAACGCTCACGTCAGGGCCTGGGTGGTGTGAGACGGGGAGGATTTCTCATCCCCTGAGCACTTTAAAAGTTTTCTGACTCCAGTCATCGCATTAGCAGGATTTGCGGTGACAGCCAGGGCTCAAGCTTTTGTCGCGCTGGTAGGAAACTCCAGCCATCGCGGTGAGCAATGCGCCTGTCATCTGGCAGCCTGGAGGTGCCCTCTGCAGTAAACCTTTCCCTTGTCACACCCCAGCTCAGATTTTTGGCGTCAAACATTGTCACGATTTGCTCTTTGAGGCGTCGTGGCTGTCTCCTCTTTGACAGCCCGAGTGTGTCTCTTCCCCACCAGGGGCCGGATCCCTGCATCCTCCCGTGAATCTGCAGCACTTCCACCCACCACCACCAACAGGGCCGAATTTATCCTTGCCGGCTCTCATCTCAACCAGGCTCGGGCGAGCTCTGCACAAGGCACAGAGGGCTTTTTTGGGGAGGTGACAGTGCAGCAGCACCCCGCCGCCAAAGCAGTACTCACATCCAGCTCGAAGGTTTGCAGCACCGTCCGGTACCCCCCCGAGATGGGGGTGAAGAGGCGAAGCACCTCCTTGATGACGCAGTCCAGGTAGTGCAGGCCGTTGATGTTGTCGAGCCGCAGGGAGCCCTCGCAGATGCAGCCGTTGTGGAGGATGCCCTTGCTGCGCAGCTCCTCCCGCAGCTTCTCCAGCACCCGCGGGTGTTTGAGGAGCTGCATGATCAGAGAGGTGCTGGCGCTGGCGGTGGTGGCGTAGGCGGCGAAGATGAGCTCCAGGGTGCCGTCCTGAAAGGCAGGAGGGAAGCTGGGGTGAGACACAGAAGGGAAGGACAGACGGACGGACCGACAGCCGTGGCACGCAGGGGCTACGCACGGGGCCATAGCAGCCTGCCTCGGGGCACTCCTTTCCCCTCCATCTCAAGGCGTGCAGCTCCAGGGGGCAAAGAGACATTCCCCCCTTCTTGCCCTCTGCATGGGGATGTTCTCCAGCTGCTGACAGCAGGAGAGCAGGATCTCTCCCACCCCTGGAATATTATCTCTGCCCTGCTCAGGTGATGCTGCAGCAGTCCCCCTAACACCCCACAGCTCTCCAGCCCTCCTGATGTCCCTCCTGGTGTGGGCACAGTCCTGCTCCCACTTGCTCCTGCACTCAGAGGAAACGAGGAACTTCCCTTTTAAAAGGGAGACACGGGTGGCTGGTGTGAAAGGCTGGACACACCATGGGATATTTCCACAGAGCCTCAGAGGACGCAGTGACAGACAGGAGAAAAGCCCCCAGGGATGGGTCTTGATTAATCAAGTCATGCCATGAGCCTACTGCAATTAATAACCTGCCAAGGGTTCATACACCCTGCAGAGGAGACACCTGAAAACTGCACAGGTGGAGGTGTGAGTCTCCTCAGGGCTGAAAGCTTCAGCCAGCTTGCACGGTCTTTTGGGATTCCCTGGAAATGCTTTTAAGCAAGGATCAAGTGTGATAAATACATTTTGAAGGACAGCAACTGGCTCGTTGGCATCGTGCTCCACCAGGCCAGGGTTCACCTGCAGCTCCGGCGACACATTGGGGACCCCCAGCTCTGATCGACCACCTCAGGTGTGCCCCCAGGAAATCCGCCCTGCTCCAGCCCACGCTCCTCTGCGCAGGGAGCCCAAGCCCAGAGCACAGCGAGGACAAGGGGGTCGCGGGGAGGACCTTTACCTTCAGCTCCTGCATGGTGAGCTCCTTGCCATGCTCTTTGCCGCTCTCTATCAGGATGTCCAGAGCATCAGCATAGTCCTTGCCCTGCGTGTTCTGCAGCTTCTCCTGGATGGCTTTCTCCAGCCCTTTCTGCAGCGTCTCACGTGCCCGGATGCCCTGGGGAGCAGGAAACCATCAGATCCCGCAGGGCACAGCACTACCACCACCACCCCCCCTGCCCTGGTGCTGCCCGGCATCCCCAGAAGATGGAGGCTTGCTGAGGAGGACACAACTATGGAATCCAACTCCACTTGCGGGTGCTCAAAGAGAAGTATAAAAATGCTGGAGTCACTCCCCGGCCAGGAGGAGCAAGCCCCGGGCATGCACGATTACAGGCGAGGGTAATCGGCACCTAGGTGCGAATGGTAGGTGGGATGTGGGAGCTCCAGTGCTGCACCAGTTCACAGGCCTCCCCCTCTCCCCGGGATATACAGCAGTCCCTGGGAAAGCTGTGTCTCGGGGGAAAGCCAGTTCATCCAAAACGATCCTATTCCCAAGGATGACATGGGGCTCCCAAGCAATTTTATTGCTGGGCCTCACTAAAGCAGTCGGCATGGGAGTGCAGCCCCACTGAGCTAACCTGGGGCTGCCAATGTCTGGGCTCATTTGTGTGGTCATATAACATTACTTGCAGTGATAGCCACAAAAATAATTAAAAAAAAATAATTAAAAATAATTAAATAAATAAATTAATTAAAAATAATTTTAAAAAAATCTATTACCAAAATTCCTGATGAAATACAACTATTTTTTGTTATGTTTTCACTTTGCATCTTCCACAGAAGAACTGGAACAGTTCTTAGAATCAGAAGGGCTGCTGGCCTCCCTGGCCCTGCAGACAGGCAGTGCATTGATAGAAGGGTCCCACAAATAAAATAAAAACAAATAAAAATAAAAATAAACCAGCAAAGTGCCATTGCAAGGAAAAATCACCCATTAAATCTGAGCAAACGCTGACTATGTTCTCCATTGCACTAAAACAAGGTGCTCTGAAAGCCTATGAATGTCTCCCTCTCTACTCCCCCAAAACAGGACTTTTAAGCCCAAAATAGACCTGCTTCTTAGACATCAGAGGGTAAGAAGACATCCCACCAAGAACACGCAGAGAGGTTGGGATTAGCCACCACCTCCCTAACTCCAGACTGATGTTATCGGCTGTGGAAGCCTCAGCCCAAATCTCTTACCCTCCTGTAGCCGCTGAAGGGCAGGTCCATGGGCAAGGAGAAGACGTTCTCCACAAACTGCTGGTAGACCTCGAAGAGGCGGCTGAGCTCCTCGTCGGGGATGCGGAAGCCCAGCAGGACGCGGATGGCCATGCGGAAGGTGAGCTTCTGGGTCTCGTGGTAGACGTTGATGGACTCGGGGTTGCTGCTCCAGGCCCGGAGGGTGTCTTTGATCACCAGCTGGATCTTGGGCAGATAGCTCTCCAGGGCCTCGTGGCTGAAGATTTTGGAGAAAACCTATGAAAGAGAGTGAGCAGAGATTTCTACGCAGCCCCAACAATCCTTGCGTTCTCCAGTAACCTGCTTCTGCCCACCAAAATGAACATCACAAATCTCCTGCACTGAGCAGAAGGCTTATTGTCATCCAGAGTTCGTCATCCAGAATGACCAATTTCCAAAATCACTGCCAAAAAGGGCTGATGGAAAGCCAGCAGCTGAGGGAGCCTCCCCAGGCCAACCCCACCACAGCCACCCCAGACGACTGGTGAGATTGTGGTGCCCCCAAGCCCTTCTCCAGCAGCTAACCAGAGATGGGGGGAAACAATTCACCTCGTGCACGGCGGGGTGGATGGAGACAGCTTTCCTGCAGCTCCATGTGTCCTGCTTCCCACCTGCATTCATCCCACTAGCTGGGTGCTAATAACACAGCCCTTCCGTGGGGCTTCTCTGATGTCTAATAGTCTGGTTGTGCACGAACACACACACAAGCTTTTCTCTCAGTGGGAAGCATTGGGAGTTTCTCTCTCCTAACAACCAACCGTTTTAAATATATACAAAAGAAAAAAAAAAAAAAGTAAAATAATTAGTTCAAGGCCTTTAGGCTCTCTGAAAATCTGGCTGAACTCAGACAGAGGTTCAAGTGCTATTGTGGAAAAGAGGCACACACGCATGCAGACGCTGAGATCGCACACATCTCATTTCCTTGGGAAACTGGGCTAAAAACCTGATGTCAGCAGACACTATTAATTTAAGTTCTGCAAGTAAACACTGCGCAGGAGTGGGCCTCCCCAGGTCCCCGATGCTAACGGCTCCTTACTCCAATTTGGGACTGAGCCCGCGTGTTGCACGAGGAGCTCAGAAATGCCAGGAATGTCCCTTGGCCTCCCCCCGGCACAGCCCACAGCACGCGCTTTCATTCGGCATCCCCGCCGCATCCCTCCCAGAGTGCACCGGAGGAAAAAAGTGCTGTTTGTTTATTTTTTATTAACCTCCACACACGGCGGCATGCACACACGCACCGCCACATGCCAGGCCTCCGGGAAAATCAAATTAAAGCAGGCTCCCAAGGAGAGAGCTGCAAGCCTCCACCGGAGGCTGATTGCTTGGGGTGGGGGGGGTGGGGAGGCTGCAAAGTTATCAAAATGACTAGAAAAGGAGAGAAATCAAAGCCGCCCCCTCTTTTGACGAGTGCTGAATGCACCGGAGCTGTAAATGTGGGAATTTCCTCTGCAGTCAGCACTCGAAGGGAAAGGTAACATTTTCCTGGCGGCGACCCCTCATTGCTAATGCACATCGATCGCCGGGAGTTTGTTTGGTGAAATAACACCTCCGTCCCCTCGCAGCCCGGGCGGGAGGTTCGACAAAAGCTGCTTCATAACGCACCGCATGCGGGCTGAGCCCCGAGGAAAACTCATCACACCACACACGGCAGGGCAGAGCTTGGCGTGGAAATCAGTGTGCAAGCAGGATGCTAGGAGGGCTGGGAGAGAGGGGGAAGATGCACACAGATGGACAGATGTGCTCGCGGACAGACAGACAGCCCCAGATGTCTACAGAGAGCTGAGGAATGAATGAACGGAGCGGGGGAATGAATGAACGGCAGGGCTAGGGCGAGGGTGCGAAATGGTGCGGCTGCTGCTCTCTGTGCCTCCCTGCACTTCACGGGCTATTTTTAAGCCCTGAAAGGACAGCGGTGCTCTTGCTGACCTCCCCGGGTGTGTGCAGGGGGGTGGGAAAAAGAGTCTGAAGCCCTGTTTGGGGTCACTGTCCTGACGGAGGTGGCACATGGGGCTCCTGACCTGGGGCGAACCCTGGCCTCCCCCATTGCTGCCCAGCATCTTCCCCAGCAAGGGGAGAGGACCCCCCTGCTTCCCACACAAAGCAGAGCAGACTCAGAAACACCTCTGGTCCTGCTGTGCAAAAAACAACCCTCCAGTGCAGAGAACCAGCCTGGGGCAGGATCCACACCTTGCTGCCAAGCCAGGCTCTGAGGAGGAGCGCACCCATCCCGAGGAGCAATGCTCAGCAAAGGCACAAGGTAGAAAATGAGCCCCCGTGGAAGGCAACAGCCTGGAAATAGGGAGCATTCTGCACTGGGGGGATCTGGTCTTTTTTTGCCCTTTTTTGAGCTGTCCTTTTGCTGTCGGGCTCCTCCAGCCCCATCCGGCTGCAAAGCCGGCGTCACAGGTCCCGGCTGCTCGCCGCCGCTGCGCTCCACGCCGCCTAATCCCAGATGTCAGCGGATCCTTCCCCAGCCAGACACAAGTCTGGATCCCCTTCCAGTCACCTCCAGTTCAACCCTGCATCTTTCCAGTTGATTAAAAAGGAGGAAAAGGCAGCCAACTTTCCCTGACAGACCTCGGCGCGTTCCTAGCCTAAAATCCCTGCGCCCTCTAGTGAAGCCCAGCCGAGGAGCATCGCTGCGCAAAAAACGAAGTTGATCCCGAGCAGCCCGGAGGCAGAAACAGCTCTAAGGGGATGCCCCTTACAGGGGAGGGGGCCCGTAGCAGCCATGGGGCAGCTGGCCAAGGCTTTGGGGGGTGCTGGGAAGAGCCCTCATCTCTCCACTTATTTGGTGCGCCCTAAGAAAAGGCCGAGTCTGGGGATTTGCTCTGTGCATCTCACACCCGCACGCGCTCGCCTACCCCTTGCCCGGGGAGACCCCCACCACCCAGTTGGAAACTTCCGAATCCGCCTCACAGTGGAAACAGGATATTTAAAGATTTATGGGCTTCCTAAGGCAGAAAATTCCTTCCCGGTGTCTCAGCTCCGGGATCCCCCGCAGAGGTCCAGCTCTGCGTGACAGTGAGCAGCCCCCGGTCCCGGATGGAGTGCACCCCAGCCCCATTCTTAAACCTCACCACAGCAGAGAGGACGTTCAAGTGAAGCACCTTCAGTTTCAACCCACAGCATTTTTATGCCTAGAAAAAGCTTCATTTGGTAGCCGGGGTGAAGTGTATTTATCAGGGATGATGCTTTTCATCATTTTACCCCTCCTTGGTGCCAGCCAAACTTCCCCCTCCAAGCACAAACCTCATCCCCTGCCTTTCACCACCACGATCGGTGGGTCCACTGCTCTCCAGCACAGAAAGAGGGAGCGGAGATTTTCCTTCCCACCCTCCAGGAGGAGAAGCTGGGTTCGGACACCCGTGCCTCATCCAGCTCAGAGCTGCTGGCCTGACAAAACAAAGGCACGATCAGCGCGGAGACGTTTTCACAAAACAATTTGGCACCAGCAGTACGTGTCCTGGAAGCATCCAAAGCAGCATCCCAACCTGGAGACGTGTTATTGCTTCCTACGTCTCAAAGGCCAGGCGGTGTTTGTCCCAGCCCTGCCCTGTCACCACCTTGTAAAGGATGTCTGCCTCTCTCTGCCAGGAGTGGAGCCCACTGCCGTGCTCCAGCGGGCTTGTAAACTGGAATATTTTTGGAGTGAGATGAGAAGGCTTGTGGGCAAGAGGCTGTCCTGGTGCCAGGAGCATGAGAGAAGGGAAAATGCAGCAAAAGTGCAGTGGGACTGTGCCACCGTGCCACGGTACTGCCAAGAGGAGAGGACATCCACAGGCCCCTGCCACTGCCCCAGCACGTTGCTGCTGCCACCCCTCGCCACCAGCAACCTGGCTGCAGGAGCGGGGCACGGAGCAGAGCAGGGGCCATTTCACCAGGCTTGGCCCAGCTGGAAAAGTGGAGCGTAAGAGACTGCTCTGCAAAGGGCAGTTTCACCAACATTCAAATGACTCGCAAAAAAAAAAAAAAAGGTACCAGAAAGAAAACCAGAGAGATCATCTCAGCCTCTTCGGGCAAGTTACAATGATCGTGCACCTTTCAGGACTGCTCATAGCCCTAATTTTTACTTTTTTCTTTTTTACGTATTTGGGGTTGTGAGAGTCTCCAGGATTTCATCTTTCTGTTCCAATTCAGACTAAAACCAAACAGCCCAAGCACCCCGGTACCCTGTAGCACAAAACCTCCCTTTCCAAGCAGTTCTACACTTTGCTCGGCATGGGAGGCTTTGCTTTCCAACCCTTTAACAGGATAATGGGGTAAAGGGATGGCAATGCAAAGGGGAGAGGGGGAAAGAAGCAGGACACCCTACATCTATCTCAGCACCCCATCTGCAAAACTGTCTCATCTCAGAAAAATCCAGCTCCAGCAAAATGCGACCGGTTACCTTCAGCAATTTAAGTTGCTTGTCCCCCTCTATGGGGTTACCCAAACGCACTGTGGCTCCTCAGCACCTCTGTGCCTGCACCACCCCTGAAGTGCTGCTCCCCATCCCTCCCATCTACTCGTGGGGAACCAGCGCATTCGGGGACTGAAAAATTCACCTTACATGTTGTCACTGCTCCTCGAGTGGGAAATTGAACACAGGGAGGGGAAGAGAGAGAAGCTATCGTATCAGTGGGTAGTTCGGCAAAGAAATGGGAGCCATGTCCAGCCAGAAGGGCCCTTGGACCTGGAAGGGGGATCACCTGGCCAAGAAGAGGTCCAACGCTGCCCGTGGCTGGAGCCACAGGGAAAAAGCAGCCCCATAGCCCGTGGGACAGGTGATGGCATGGTCAGGGCAGCCATCCACCAGCAGCAGATGGTTGGGAAGATCTGTGATGGGTTGTGAACAACATGCTGCATCCCAGATCTGTGGCGTGGAGCGGAGAGCTTACCCAGAGGTAAAGAAGAGCAGAGAAGCTCGGTTAGCAGCAGGGATGGTGCCCTGCCACCACGGCAGAGCAACGGAGGAGAGATATTAGGAGACAAGTCCCCTTTTTGGTGACTTTTCCTGGAGCGTGGAGGGGGGAGCGAAGGGAAGGGATGCCCACATGTTTAAGAAACCCACAGGTTCCCCTAGCAGCAATGTTGGACTTGGCAAAGAAACCGTCTTTGAGAGCCCTTCCCAGAAGTGCTCAGACCTTGCTCCTGCCACGTGTTACATGGCAGAGCAAGGGGATGGGAGGGAAACACCTGCCCCATGACACAGCCTGCTCCATCCCAAAGGTGAAATGAATACGCCTTCCTGGGCATGCACCGTCTTGGCAGAGATGGGAGAAGACCTTGGAAAAGTGCTTCCACAGCAGCAGGAAAATCTCACCAGCTCTGCCACCGAACTCCTGAGGAAGGCCTTGCATCGGATGGAGACAGGCATGCCTCTGATGGTGCAGAGGTGTTCCTGCCTGAGAAGACGTGAGCTCCTGGAGGCCACCAGTGAGGCCCCCTCTGGCTTTAAACTAAGCCCAAAGAAGAGATGACAAAGCCTGAGGTGACCCAAGGCCACCAGGCATAATCAAGGAGAGGAAAGATGAAGAGCAAGCTGATATATTTGGTGGCAGAAGTGCCACCTGGGATGTAAAGAGCATTGTTAATCCAACACAAAGCACTCCAACCACAGAGGGATGAGCAGGATATTACAGACGCCGGTTGCCCGAGCTGCCTGGCCAGAGAGACCATGGTGAGGCAGAAAACCAAAACTACTCAAAGACAGTGCAGGGCGGATCCTGAGCCTGAAAACTCTCCCCCATCTCCGGGATGCGCTCCTGGCATCCCCCAGTGCTGCCCAGAGCAGCCCAAGGAGGGATTTTGTCACCTCCGTGCCTCAGAGGACATCCCACAGCTCCCACCCCAGGGGATGTGGGTGGTCAGAGCCCCACGAGGGGCTCACCCCGTGGGGTAAGGGCAGCTCCCGGGCTGCCACCGCGCTCAGGCGCTGCTCAGCCCAAAGCAGGGCGCGAGCAGCACACGGGGCATTTTGGGGTGGGTGGCGCTCTGAAAACCCAAAAACCTTGTATTTCAGCCAGGAGCACCTGTGCTTTGCTTTTTTTTTTTTTTTTTTAATCCATTGGAATTACTCTGGATTTACACTGCCGTAGATGACAGCACTATTTGGTCTGAAGTCAATGAGCCAGCCCAGCCAGCAAATTCTTCCCCAAGACCGCGAGCGGGAGCCCTCCTACATCAATGGGAGCCTTTTTTTCTCCAGCTCCGGTGGCTTTCGCCCGTGGGTTAAAGCTTTCAGGGCAGCAGCCTGGGAAGGAGTAAAGGGGCCTGGTGCATGGCAGCTGGAGCCCAGCCCGCCTGAGCTGACCCGACGCGATCCAGGGGGGGCTTGGGTGGAAGGTGGTGGCTCGTTCCCTACAGTTCCTGCTGAGGAGGGTGGAAAAGCCAGAAATATATATATATATATATATTAAATTCTCTGAGCAGCCTGGGTCGGGGTGTTTGGCAGCGTGGAAGGTACGGTCCCGCCGCCTCCCCCCCCTCCCTCCTCCTCCCGCCCCTCTCCCCCCCCCCCCGTCTGCCTCCTTCCCTCCCTCCCCCCAGTCCTGCCCACAGCAGCTGGTTTATATTTGGTTGTAAATTTATGGCCCCTTTTGTGTTCTTAATCCTCTTGCAAACTATATTAAAGCCTCAGACCTTTCTACTTGGTGCTAATAAGCTCAACACTTGTATGCCTCCGAGGCAGAACATTAATTGTGGTGTGTTAATGAATGATGTAGTTTTGGACAGTGAGACAAAACAGGCCGTTTCTCTGCACCACTGTCTGCTTCCTCCTTGAGTCTCCGGGTCTAGGATGTCTACCCAGCTCACGGACTGCTTTTATTTTATTCTTTCTTTTCCTTTTTTTAAGCCAGCTGTGCCTATTTTGGGATTACTATGCTGGAACAGAGCACGAGCCCTGCAAGTCCAGTGCTCTCTTGCCAGGGCTGGATGCTTCCGAGGAAAGTCATTGTCCCACCTTTCCCTGCACCAGAGCACTCTGGCACCGCTTATCCCACACCAAAAAACTCCTTCCTGGCCCCGGGCACTGCTCGGTTTTGACCCTAAAGCTCAGGGCGATGCGTCGTGGCCATTTCCAGCTGCCATTCCCCTCTGTACACAGATGCCGGGCTCCCTCGTGGGCAGCAGCACGGCAGCCTTCGCTCTCTGTTTGCTGAAGTTCAGCTTCCCACTGCCCTTAAATCCCATAAAACCAGAGCCCACGCTATCCCTGCATGGGTTTGCTTTGCCTTCGTTACAGGTCGCGTTGGCCCAGGGGTCGACACTTCCAAAACACACACACGGGGTAAATCCAGAGCGACTGCACTGATTTCGCTGGGGTTTCACGGGTATCAATGGGAACTGAGGGGGTGAAAAAAAAAATAATAAAAATCTAGGAGAGATGTGAAATGGACTCAGTGTGAGCAGCCGGACGGGGACAGGGTCCCATCCCCATCCATATGGCAGAGGTGGCATGGCTGTGCCTCCGAAATGAGAGCAGGATGGGGAGAGCCCGGAGACAGGCACTGTCTGAGGACCCCTCCCCAATGAGTTCTTGTAGGAGAGCAGGAGCCTCCCTCCCTCGGGACACAAAATGTGTCCGACACGTCCAACCCTCGGGGATGATGTGTCTCCTTCACCCCATGGAGATGGAAAGGGTTCTGCCACCGCAAAGCCACGGCAAAGCCATGGCCATGCTCAGCCAGGCAGGAGAGCAATGTGTCTGCTCCTGCCAGTCTCCACCAGGTGACCTGGGGACAAAAAGGCCAGGACAAAGGAATGAGCTCCCTCCGGTGTGGTACGGGCAGCCCAGATCCTTCTCCAACCTCGACATTAGCTCTGTGACCCCCCGGCAGTAACAGCCTCGCAGTAGGCATCTATCTCAGGAGGCTGAGGATTTGGGGTTGCTTTTGTTTATTACTTGTAAAGTGCTCTCGTCCACCAGCTTCATCTGGGGCCAGGACAGAGCCAGCACTAGTGACATCTGCAGCAGCGCGATGTCCCCGAGGCACACAAGCCCTGCCTCCCACCCCACGAGCTGTCACGGCCCTGGGCAAAGCTGACTTTGTACCTGAGACCGCTTCTCCAACAAAGCTCAGAGAGTCCCAAAAGGACAAATTCTCCTACTTGTACAAACTTTGACAGCTTCCTACAGGGGAGCTTTAATAACTAGGGGATGGGAAAGCAGAGCTGCCATGGGGATTGTCTTGTTAATGTGGCCTTGTTCCTCCTAAGCACCTTCCAGGAGAGCAACTCAGAGCCCTTTATCGACACCTCTGATATTTATCAAAGCCTCTGACAGCCAGGGATGGAGAAGGATATTCACCTACTTTATGCAGGGGGATGCTGATTCCTCATAAGATCCTGAGGAAAAGTTAAGAGAGGGGAGCAGCAAACCTAAGAGAAGAGCTCCAGAGCCCGAGTTGTCCAGCTCAGCTCTGATCCCATCACCATCCTGGGCAACGTGTCCTACTGCAGATCCACCAGCAACAGCTGCGACTTGCTGGTGTAAAATCACGGAGAAAAGCTAAAATTCTGGGGAAGCCTCTGCAATACATGGCCAGCAGAGCAGCTGATTTCTGTGGCAAGCTACTAGAAATACCATGCAAGAATATGCTGGCTTTAAAGCTCTTGCTAGAGCTTGTCTGCTGTCTGAGTGGCAATCTGTCCCGCCAAGAGGAGACCACAGCTTGATTGCCAGGGAACGATGAAGCAGCATTTGCCAGTGCTGGTGTAAGTGCAGCTCCACTGGCATACAGGAAGATGATGAGGACTCATCTCAGGTGGTGACCATGCGGCGGTTGGTGGGACAAGAGCTGGAGATGACCCCCAGTGCTTTGGGTCTCAGAAGAGGGTGAGCACATGGGGCTTCATGCTCCTTTTCCTCCTGCCAGCTGGCACCCAATGCCACAGGCAGCCTCACGGGAAATTACATCTCATGGCAACTTCTGGCAGGACCAGAGAATGAGAAACTGCTTAAGGGTGAACAAAGAGTCGAGCTGAGAGACGTGGAGGGGAAAGAAAAAGAAAAGCCCCACGAGGTTTAAACTGAGTTATCAACAACCCCACAGGTTTCCCAGGAGCTCCTGCTGCTCTTCTCCATGGAGCTCTCAGGCTGCTCTGAATCTTTTAACGTTTTCTATTAATACCAGAAGCCTTGCTAAGAAAGTTGGTGATATCTGTGAAAAATGCCATCTTCTGCCAACTTTTTTTTTTTGCTTGGCTTCCCAGCAGGGAGGTACAGAGCAGGTACCTAAGAGAGAAACCTCTACGTGGAAGGAGCAAGGTTAAATCTCAGTCTAGTGCTTCCTCCTCATGCATCTCACAGTCAGGATGGGGAGAGTTAAAAGTCAATGCCATTTAACAGCAACAAAAGCTCAGGGCTAACAAAAGGCACCGCTAATTTCTGCCCGTAGAAGGCGCCTGGCCTGGAAAAACCTTTAATCTGGTCATCGCAATCTCGCCAGGAACAGCATGATCTATTGCTCCACATCAGAAGCAGGTTCACCTTATCTCTGCGTGCGCAACTCGCCCAGCCCAGGGCGAGGGATGGTTTGCACAGAGGAAAGGGTGATTCCAGCCACCGGGCTCCGTGAGCACCCATGGGTGCATGACACACAGGATGCTCAGCCCCACGAGAACAGTAATTAAAAGACCGAGTGAAGGAATCAGAATAATCTGCCGTATTCAAAGGAAAGTGAAGCAGGCAGCTGAGCCCTTCGTACCCAAACCCTGATGAAATAAAAAGCTGAAGGTCTGCTTAGCCCCGCAGCATCCCCAGCCCTGCTAATCCCGGGGAAGCTCTTGCTCTGCGCTACACCAGAGCCCAGAGCAGGGTGAGGGGTGCAAGCAGGAGCACTTGTGGTCTGTAAGCATCCGAGGCCATGGCTCGGTTGCACAGGGGTGGCGTCAGAGCCTTGATCTGACAGCAGGGCATCCCGGGACAGCGGGCTGTACCTGTTCTCAGGAGGCTTTAGCCATCCCTGAGGCAGGAATTAGGATCTTGGCCAGCTTGGGATCATGCGCAATGCTAAAAATTGGGAAGGCAAAAGAGTTTGGAGGAGGAGCAAGGAAATCCAGACCAGCCTTGGGCTCAAAAATACAGGGAATATTCGGGTCTGGGATTCACAGCCTAGCATCTAAGTGAGACAGGTACTGAGGGAGAGAGGCTGCCCCTCACTACGCCACTGGTATTGCTCCATTCTGGTGCCAGCACTCCCCAGCCGAGCTGTGGTGCAAATTACGAGTCCATCAGGATACCACAGAGGTCAGGCCTCCCTTTTCCATGACCTTGTTCCCATAACCCACGCTCTCCTCTCCTCCCCCAGCATCTTTTCCTGAGGTTTGGATTCTGCGGTTTTTATTGAGGACATCTCCAACTAAAGGCCCGAGCTACCCACTCTTCAGCAGAGAAAAACTGTTTTTGCCAACCGAGATAAAGGAAGCAGCGGAGGAAAGTGGAGGCACCTCCACATCGCCGGCTGCTGCCACTTAACCCTCTCGTAATAGCAAACAAACAGGAGCCAGAGCTGCAGCTTCACCACTGCCAGAGGAAAACCATCCCTGCCCCTGCACCTCTCCTTCCCCTGGACACGCTCCGTGATGGGGACGGCCCCACGCACAACCTTTCAAGGCGGGGATGGAAAAGATTCCTCCCTCCTTAAGACAAAAAGGAGCAGCCCAAGCGGTGCAATTGCAGGCACCGAGCTCGCCCCGATCCCGGGCAGGGACCAAACAGCGAGGTCCTGGTGGCATTTCATTAAGAAATGTGACTCGTGGGAGTCAGGCTGAGGTCGTTTTCTTGTCCTAACCCCAGGAGGAAAGAGAAGCGATGGGGTTCGGTAGGGATTTCAGAGAAATGCATGCGCCAGGATAGGGAATCCTGCTGGGGAGCGGAGTCTGCCTCGGGACAAGGGCTGGGGCAGCCCCTTGGTGCTGGGGACCGCGCTCACCCCCACCGGGGGGCAAAGCTTTTGGGGAGCAGGGAGATGTTTTCCCCTCACCGCCCCCCCAAATTAACCCCCCACCCCAACCCAGCGGGGCAAGAGCCTCTCCCGTCGAGGCAGGGATATGAAAGCCATCGCCCATGCCACCATCACCCCTGCCACCATGCCAGCACGCCCTGCCTGTCACCTCTGCCACCGCCTTTGCCTGTGGGAGTTTTGCCGCGGGGGGGGGGGAGCTGAGGTCGATCCCCGACACCTGAGGACACTCACTGCCCCGAGACCAGGCTGCCCCCACTGCTGGCCTGCTCTGGGGTGCGTGCGGAGGGTCTGGCAGCGGGACCACCGGGGAAGGAGAGACAAGATGAGGGGTTGGGACTACTCCCCCCAGCCAGCCCGGTCCCCCCACTTCACCCGGGGATCCCCATCAGCACCCCAGTTTCCCTGAAGTCCTGTGAATGCTGAGTGCCACGAGAGCCCTACAGCAAGCAGGACCCCAAGGGGGGCTCCCCACAGCCCACTCTGGCGCAGCCTGGACTGAACATGGGGCGGCCACACTGCATCGCCCGCTCCCCCCCCCTCCCCCGGCGCCCCTTTCCTTCCTGCATCTCCCTTTTAAGATCTCCGCGGGGTCTCTCCCGGCCTCCAGCCCACGGCAGCCCCCGCCACGTGTGTCCCCAGTCACGGGTGGGCGGCGGGGGGGG
>CM021700.1:94561692-94614866 GCA_011074415.1 Stictonetta naevosa | reverse complement strand
AGAAAAAAAAACCGCCACCCCCGGCTAGGTCAGGGCTGCTGCCCGCAGGGTGCCTCAGCCCGAAGGCCCTGCCCAAAGCGCCTTCCCCAAAATTCCTCCGCAAAAGCGCGTCCCCGAAGCATCTTCCCTGAAATGCTGCCCCAAAAGTACTGCCCAGGAGTGATGTCCCAGAACAGCTTCCCTAAATACCTTCCCCAAACACCTTCCCAGGACTTTCCCAAACACCTTCCCAAACATTTTCCCAAACACCCTCCCAAAAACACCGTCCCCAGATCTTTCCTCCTGCACCCCGCTGTGCTCCCAGCCCAGCCGCTAACCGGGGAGCGCGCTGAGCCCCCCCCCCTCCCCTCCCCCGGCAGCTGTGCACCTCATAGGGCTCAGATCCCCCCACCGAGAAGAGAAAGTAGGGGAAAAAGGGCTCAGCTCCCCCCCTCCCAGTGCCCCCAGATTAGAGCGGAGGGGATGCAATTTGTCCCCCTGGGGCTGTGACACCAGGCACAGCACCAGACCTGGGATGGGGCTGAGAGCCCCAAAGTATTATTTTAGCACAGTAAATCCTCCAAATCCCCCAATTTTGTTTCAACCCTAACATCAGCACCTGCTGCTGAAAACACCCCAGGAACCCCCAAATCATGGGGACGAGCACCAGACCAGCCGGCGCAGGGGGAGACCTTTTCTGCCCTGCTCTCTTCCTCCCTTTCCCCAGGGAAAAGTCACCCCCGGAGCTGCTCAGCGTGTGAGCACAGCCCATGTCCAGAAATGTGAAAATGACTTTTTTTTTTTTTTTTTTTTTTTTTTCCAGGGCTGGCAGAGGGACAGAGAGATCAGCCACCGGCACAATGTATTCTCATGAGAATCTGTCCCTTTTCCCTCTGGTGGAAATTCAAGGGAAAAGCCTACCAAAAAATTGCCTGCTTGGGGTTTTTCCTGTTT
This sequence comes from Stictonetta naevosa, assembly GCA_011074415.1. Classification (NCBI taxonomy): domain Eukaryota; kingdom Metazoa; phylum Chordata; class Aves; order Anseriformes; family Anatidae; genus Stictonetta; species Stictonetta naevosa. Next base: position 94,613,933 of record CM021700.1, on the reverse strand, counting down.
GTTTGTTTGTTTCCAGAATTCCCCCCCTCTGGAGATGAAAACCCTGAGAGTCCAGAGGGAAAATGATGTTCCCAAGGCCAGCGGCGGAGACAGCACCAGGTCCCCAGGGTGCAGCCTTCAGCTCTCCTGCCTCAGACATGACTTCGACCATCATCAGGATAAATTCAGTTTCATCAACAAATAAAGGAAAAAAAAAAAAAAAACAAAAAAAACATGGAATTGCAAACGGGATGGAAAGGGCAAACGGGGAGCAAATGCTGATGGGGAGGAGAGGGTGCTGACACCGCCAGACAGGGGGCTGAGAAGCGCAGCCCGAGGGAGCACCGTGGTGGTGGCTGCTGCTCCGCCGGGCTCAGCCTTGAGGCCAGCAGCATCAGGAGGCTCGGGGCTACCAAGCTAAGGCTTAGGGGTGTCCAAAAACTCCTCCTTCCAAAAATTCCCCCAGCCCAAAGCCCGGTTTGCAACATGAACGAGATCCTGAACTTTTCCTGCTTCTTTCCCTGCCGGGGAAAAGCAGAAAACTTCGGCGAAGCTGGGCCCAACCCTCCCCGGCTCCACTACTGACAGCCGCAGCCCCGAGCAGCGAACTTCTCTCCCTTCCAACCCTCCAGGCTTTTGGCTTCACCAGAAGAAGCGAAGCTCTCCTCTCCCTGCAGCTCCAGACAAACCCCAGCACTGTTACGTTTCGGCTGGAGAGAGCAGCAGAGAGTCCCCTAGGTTAAATGCTGGTGCTGCGTGACTTGGAAAGGCTCACCGGCAGTGAAAGTGGGGTTGCTCGGCCTTTCGGGGTCACTCCAGCTCCTCGGGCATGGCAGGATGAAGCGAGGTGCCTGACCCACACCCCACACCCGTGCCCCCTGGCCCTGGGCTGCGGGCAGAGCGAGCGCGCCCCAGCCGCGCCGACAGAGCTGATGCCCTGAAATAATCCCGCAGGCACTCCTAGGTAACTCCTTGCTTTATTTTTCTTTTCTAGGGAAGTAGCTCATTCTGAAATCACCTTTTATTTTCCTCTCTATTTAGTGCTGTCTCATCTCCCGTCTCTCTCTCTAGCACACCGATCGTTTCCGTCCGTGTTGCAGCCGGCGCGCAGGCAAAACCCACCAAGAGGGGAACTGGGAGGAATCGCAAAGGCACAAGTGCTATTTTTGATTTTCATGTCCCATTCAAAGACCGGTTTCATCACACCGTGCTCAGGAGTGTGACACTATTTGTATTTGCTTTAAAAAACCAAATTCACCCAAATATCTTTGATTTTTGATCCAGGACTCCCTGCTAACATTGCGCTGAGAATCAATTTCATTTTGCTACTCTTTTCAGTCCGATCGTGGGTCGTCTTTCTTGCAGGCATTAATATTCTCTGCTCTGACAGCCCTTTTACGGCTGATTTTATAACTTTTATGCAACGGATCGCCACGTGCTTCCTACACACTGAACCACCTGTATGGCGAATAAAGCACGGGGGCCGCCGTGCGACCCCCCCGGTGCTCCAGGAGGGCAGCACAACCTATGGAAGCTTTACATTTCAGAGCAGCCACACCTCCAGCTCATTGATAATACCACCGGCCGCCTAGACAGCCGAAGAAAAAAAAAAAAAAAAAAAAAAAGGGGGAAAAAAAATCGGCCAAATCTACAGTTTAATTTTTCCAACCAGCTTCTTGCTCACTTTCGCGACGTTTTAACCCAAACTCGCAGGGGAGCCCCGCGGGGTCCCGGCGGCTGGCAGAGCGCATGATCACCCCCCCAGCCTGGGAGCAGGCCCCCACTTGGGGCTCGGCGCTTTGTTTTGCTTCGCTTTTTAACCAGGCGCCTTTAAAGCCCCGCGATGAAATTTATAAGTTGTCATCGCCGGCTTTTTCACCCCTCGGATGAAACAAAACAACAACGAAATCCCTTGGAAGAGGCGGGTGGGGAAAAGGAGGGGAGCAGCGGCGGGGGCGCGCTGGTGGGGAGGGACGGGGGGGCTGCTCCCCAACTCCCACCACCCACACCCCGTCACCCAAGGGTCCCCAGTGTGGCAAACACCACGAAAGGAAGGGAAAAGGACCAAGAATTGGGACATCGCCGCCACTTACCAAACCTCGACGCCCTGCTCGACTTGGGGTGCCGCCGGCCCCCTCCCGCCCCAGCCCGGCCGTCCCGCCGCGCGCTCCCCACGCCGGGGCGACCCGGAGGGCTTTATAGCCTGAAAGCTGGGGTGGTCCCCGCCCACAGGGTGCTGCCTGAAAATCGGTATTCATAAGCATTTAGGAAGGGTGACAATGTAAAGCTTCCTCCGTGTTCCCCCCCCCCCAGAAAAAACCTGCCCGCCTGGGACCCCTCCGCCCCGCTTTTTCCCCTCGCTTTGCAGCAAAACACCCGTTGAAAAAAAAAAAAATGCTCAAATAGGCTCTCAAATATCGTCTGCCCCTTGCAGGAGCAGCTCGTGGTTTCTTTTTTTTTTTTTTCTTTCTCTTTTTTCTTGTTGTGTTTTTTTCTTTCTTTTTTTTTTTTTTTTTTTTTTTGAAAAGCCTCCGAAACCAGAATGTTTCTGCAAAGAGTTTATCAAATTACGTTTGGTGACAAAGAGCTAAAGTGCATTTTCTTGAAGGCCTGACAATTGGGGAGCCATCAAGGAAATGAAAAGAATGACAGAAAACCAAAGGCTTTTGTCAGATGGAGAAACGCCATCGAGAAAAGCCAGGGTTGGGGGCCTTTCGGCCGCGGCAGCTTTATTTGTGTTTTGGTGGCTTTGGTTTCCTTTCCACTTTCTTTTCCCAGGTGTTAAAGTCAGGGCTGCGGGGAAAGGCAAGGCAGAGCCGGTCAGTTTGGGGGGAACTGGGCAAATCGGTGGTTTCTCCCCTCTTTTTTAACAAGATGCCAGTGTTTCAAAGAAAAATGAAGCCCCTTTAGAAATGTGAGGCTGCCGAGATAATGACTGCGATCTCGCTAAGACTGTATGGGAACAGGTGATGCTTTTTTCCTTCCTTTCTTGTTCCCATCCACCCTTTGTTCAATATGAGACCGGAGAGAGACAGAAGCGAGATCATTTTGATATTCCCTTTTTTGTGCATGCGTGGTCTCCCAAGGAAAAGGAGCGCAGCTTGGCCCGGCTCCAGGCTTTATTATAGGTGGTGGCTACAGAGATACACACAAATATATTTTTATAATAAAAAAAACAACTCCTCTTTTACATGTTTCGGAGCAAGAAGCGTGGTCTCCAGCCCCGCTCGTGTCCCTTCTGCCCATCCATGCCCGAGTTTCTGCTCGCAGGTGCAGCATCTCGGCAGCATTTTCCACCCCTCCCTGCCCCTTTCTCCCTGCAGTGCCCGGCCGAAGCCGTCCCGTCCCTGCCTCCCCTCTTCTAAACCGATCGCCTCAAGCCCTCGGCTCGGGGAGCATCCCAAATCCCGAGCCCTCGCGGGCATCCCTATGGGAACCCCACTGCCCCTTGGCTCGGGGGCTGTACACAGGCAGGTTTGGGCTTCCCTTGCTCTTTTAAGAGCATTTTGCAGGTTTTCTCCGCCTGCTTGCGGAAATAGAAAGATTTGAGCTGGGCCAAATACGCGGGGATGTGACTGTCTTCCCCTTCAAGCTGGCAGCGTTTTCTGCACATTGTTAATCATCTCAGGTACCCAGGGCCTTTCCTTGATGTTTCTTGGTTTGAATTTTTTTACTGAGAGATCCTTTCCTGGGTGTCCTCCCCTTTTATTTTTTTTCTTCCCTGCTTTCTGGGTTGTTTCCCCTTTTATCTCCCTTTCTGGTATCTCTGCCCTAAAATATCTGGTTCAGATGCCTTTCCGAAAAACAACCCCGCCAGCCCTTGATGGTATTTATTCTCTTTTTTTTAATTTTTTTTTTTTTTTTCCCTAAAAACCTTCCTCTTCATTCGGCTACCAGCAGAACCGTCCTCCTAAATCTCAGCCCTGTTTGAAAACCATCTGGCTTTCCCCCGGCCTCGCTCTATGCGAGCAGCAGATAATTACTAGAAAGGGTGGGCTGCGAAGGATTTTTGCATCATTGCAAGAATACAGCCACTATTATTCTACATGCCATGCAGCCTTTTAGAGAATTAAAAAGGCATAACGAGAAACATCTTACCCTGCTCTGAAGGAAAATAAACTACGTTGAAGTCTCTCCATTCATCTCCAGAGAAAATGCCAGCGTAATCCGAGACAGGGACCGGCCGGGAGGAGGGAGGGGTACATGTGTGCATGTGTATATTTTAAAGCGATGAGACTTTGAAGATGCTGCTGAAAAACTATTTATATCCCAGACCTTTTAATACAAAACACTGCTGGAGAGGCAACTTCAAGGACGCGCTCTTGCAGCGGAGTGGGAAGAATTTAAAGTTTGCTCAGAAACCTCTTCCCGAGCCCACGTCTTCCTGGATGGAAACGCCGGGCGCACGTGAAGGGCATTTCACAAGCCGCTTGCACAGCTCGCCTGGGCTTTCACCAGATTCCTCTTTCCCTGCTGCTGCTGCCCCCTCTCCCAAACTCATTCAAAGCCCTTTGAAAACGAGTCAAACAAAATACGTAGGAGGAGAGCGGTGGGAACCTCGCTACCGGGTGGCGCAGGGCTGGAGCCACGTCCCCGCGGCGCTGTCCTGCTCCATCCAGCCTCGCCTGGGCTCTTACCGAGTCCTGCTGGGCAAAATGGGGAAGGGGGTGGGTGAAAAAGGAGAGAGAAAAACAAAATGAGGCCCAAATGAAAAACATCAACCCGCAAATGAGAGGAAGTTTGGTGTGGGACGCATCGTCTCCACAAGCACCGAAACTCAGGGCTCCAGAGACAGAGCCCCGTGTCGGAGCTGCTGGTGAGGTGATCCTAACGGCCCCAAGAAAAAAATGAAAAAAAAAAAAAAAAAAAAAACAACCCCATCCATGCTTTTTTTTTTCTTTATTTCTTTCTCTTTTGCTCAAAAATCCAGCTCCAATGGCAGAGCTCGCCCACAGCCGGGTGGCCGGGCTGTTTGGGACACGCCGGTGGTTGGGTCACCCACCATTTTGGGCACCCACCTGGGGTGAGGGACATCCCCCCCGACCCCACACGCTCCCTGCCTGCAGCACTTGCATCTCTCCAGGCCAAGGAGCCTGAAATGAAGGGAAGTGCCCCTGAATGGGGCCGCCCCTTTGCTGCAGGGTCATTGTCTCCTACGGGATCCCAAGCACCTGATGGTGCCACCAAGGGGGATGCCTGGGGGGAAATCGCAGGGTGCCCATGTGAAAACACAAGGCATGTGCAGGAGACACATCAGAATTCATCGATTTTTGTTCTGCTGCTTTTCAGCAAAGGAGGAAGAGATGACTCTCCTCTGATCCTCCAGGACCAGAAAGGGAGAGGGAGCAGTGAGAGGGGGAGGCCGGGGGAAGAGGAAGGGAGCAGCTTTCCAGAACTCCTGTTTCAGGTCTGGGGAAGTCTGGGGAAGTCTCCCATTTCCCTCAGGGACACACGGGATGAAGCTGAAAGCAGCTCTGCTCGTTTTCTTGCAAAAATGCATCACCTCCTTTTAGGCAGCACCAGCCCAAATCTTTCAATCTGCTGCTATGGTCCTGGATGGGAAGGGACCGCGACGGCCCCACTTCCACCCGCAGCACACATCGGGCATCGCTCGTGGACCAGGTGGGGCACTGCTGGCCCTGAGGGCATCTCCACCTCCCTCTGAACCGAGGGTTTCCCGTGTCTGGATTTAGGATTGCCGAGTTGCAGGGAGATGTTCCTATGAGCCGCGCGGAATTTAGATGTGCCTTAAATCCAGATTCCACCCACACTCTGAGTTAAAAACCAGGGAAAGCAATTCGTAACCACTTTGTGCCACGTGCAGCTTTTTGGAGAAGGCAAAGCTGATTTTCTTGCATAAAATGCTACGGACTTACCCAGGGCACAGAGATCGGCAGCTTCAGCAGTGCCCAGGGGCTGCGAGGGTGCCCCGACGCGCGGCTCTGGGGGGCAGGGGCAGAGGCGGGGGCATTGCCTCCTTTTTTCTCCCCTTCGCCTGTTCGCATGCCAGCGAGCAAAGCTGTGAGCAGGTACGAAGCACCCAGGGTGACGAGGCCCCAGACAAAAAAAAAAACAAAAAAGAACAACAAAAAAAAACACCTTTGCAAAGGGCTTTTGGAGGCCTGGGTGGAACCGTATCAGGTCTCGGGAGCTGGCAGGCAGCACAGGGAGGAAGTTGTTAGCATTTCGGTGAGAGCGGGCACCTGCGCAGCCTCTGCCATGCCCCTCTCCCTTCACGCCGGGCACGTGAACAGTCACGGTTAGGAGCACAAAACCTTTGCACAAAAACCCCGCCGAGTGACCCAGCAGCCAAAAGCTCGTTGGCATTCGTTAGCGGTCCCCAGGCAAGCTCAGCGCTGTTCCCGCAGCCCTGCTCCGCGCCTCGCCGTCCTCACCTGCCCCGAAAGGTCCCTCTCTGCCGCTGAAGCTCCAGGGATGCTGCTGGGCCCGACACCGATCGAGTGACAGGGACAATGATTTGCCCTGAAAGAGGATGCATCCCCTGGGATGGCGATCCGGGAGGCTCTGCTCTGCACGGCCGTGTCCCCGCTCCCAGCTCCCGCTGCCACCCGTGGAGCTGGGTGGCCGTTCCTGGGGGGAAATGATGGGGGATTCGATCCCCTCCCTGCACCCTTCCAATGGATGATGGGGTTTAAAACCTAGGGGAGATGGGGGCGTCTGTTTTGGCATGAGATTATCATGCAAAGGGCAGTTTGTGGCACGTGCACCCTGCGGGCATCCCCCATCTCCCTTGAGGGGCTCCAGGAGATGCTCTCTGGGCCTCCCCTGGAGGAGCACCCCATGGGGTCATTCCAGTAGCATCCCAGTGAGTCTCCCTTTGCTCCTGTGCATGGGGAAAACTCTTCACCAAAGGCCTTCAACCTGAAAACAGGGTCCCCAGACCTCCTGCATCTGGAGTCCAGCCCCAGATAGCGCTCTGCCCCATCTCCCTACCCAAGAACAGGACTGTAGGAAGTCCAGAGCTGCACCAGCTCTGTTTGCACTCCCACGTACCCGACCCAGATCAGCTGGAGCTCAGGGATTTCCCCCTGCGTCAATCATACCAGGGCAGCATCAGAGCAACTAAAACGTGGGGATGCCCAGAAGGAGGACGGATGGTGGGCAGTGATGCCGCAGGCAGCTCAGCGGGGCTGTCACCACCACGGCAGCACCAGTGGACCTCCAAGCACCTCGTGTCTGTACCCCTGGCTCCCAATGTGGGTGTGCAGACGAAGCCCGTGAACACGGCGACCCCCGGGACGAGGGAGCAGGAGAGCCACTGGCAGCCCCCAGCACCACGAGATGCTCACGCTGCACAAAGCCACGGCCCCGAGGTGGGCTAGGAGGGACGGGGACAGAGGGATGGAGCCCGATGCTCGCAGCTGCGGCAAAATCTCCAGGGCTCCGGGACGTCCTCCGCTTCGCATTGTCCACCTCTCGCGCTAGACGGTTCTCATTAAGGCCCGCAATTGATCTCCTGTCTTTAAAGGAAATAAGAAAGAAGGAACAAACCAAAAGGGATCCTCCTTCCTCCAGCCCAGGGGAACAAATCTGGCTTTAATTTCTTTTCCTTTTGTCATTCCAGTCGGGGATTTCGCTTTAACGACGCTGCCTTTCCCATTCCTCTTCTGCTCCGAGAGAAACTGGAAAGCATCCCCTCTGCTTTCTATGTTTCCTCCCTTTGTTGTGTGATTTATGAAAGGAGTTTTCCCTCCCTGTATCTTTCTTGCTGTGAGACGAGGACCCCCAAAAAGTGGCTGTCCCCACCCCGGAGTTCAGAAGAGCCGCTCTGCGGCGTGCTCGGGGCTGAGACCGGCACGCAAGTATTTCATCTCCTCTGGGAAGGTGCTCGAGGAGCACATCTTGGAGCTGTCCTTTGGGAAGGGCCTTCAAATCCACGCTGTGGATGATCCCTGATTTCCAGTAAGGGGAGAAAATCCAGCACCTGGCAGCATCCACGCGGAGCAGGTAGGAGGAGGCAGAGGACCCGATCCCCCGAGCCAAACCTCGCCGGGGTTTTTCTACCCTGCTGGCAGCGCTGTGGATGTCCCAGGGTGATGGAAAAGCCAGCTCCCTTCCCTGCCCTGCAGTCAGCCCCTGGCACGAGTCATCGTGGTGCGCGTGGAGGGTGCGAGAAGGACCCTACACCACTGCAAGGGGGAGAAAAGCAGCATTTAGGAGCATAACGGCCTTTTAAGAAGAAAACGCACCCGAAATAATGGCCCTTAAAGCAGAAAATGAGTGCAAAGTATGTTTGTGTGTTGTTGTTTTGTTGCGTTTTTTCTTCTTTTTTTTTTTTTTCATTTGGCATATGCATCAAGAAGTTATTAAAAGGAACTGGTTAAATATCTCATTAATGAAGATGAATGAAGGCCCAGATTTGTTTTTAAACAGTTCAAAGCGGTTTTGTTCTGACCTCCCAAAGTGTGTGTGTGTGTGTGTGTGTGGAGGGGGATCTCAATGCTTTAAAACGTTCCCTTTTTTTTTTTTTTTAAGCAGCTTAAACTGATTTCAGTGCCGGAGCTGCTGCTCCACATCCTGGGAGGGAGAGATCAGCCTGGGACATGAGAAAATCAGTTGGTGGAGCACAGAAATGCGTCGGGGATGGCGGGGGCTGCTCTGCAAATCACCCCCCCTCCTCATCCCACCACGAGTGCTGGGGGACAAGACAGATCCTGCCCCTAAAATTCGAGCTAGTTCTCCCCATCCCACGCGGCGTGCAGGATGCAGGTTGTCCCATCGTCACCGTCCCTGCCACCAGCCTGGGGTCCTGGTGTCCCAGCCTTGTCCTGGGGCTCGGTGGGATGGGCTGTCCACCCGAGCCCTCATTCACATGGCAAAACGCCCCGGCTTCCCCACGAATCCCCAGCCCCAAACGAAAAGTATCCCAGCGCCTGCGAAGGGCAGAGCCGGGAGGGAGCAGGGGAGGAGCGGTTTTCCAGATTGGTTTTTGATACACAGCCTAAAGTAAGGCACAGAGGAGCTTCTCCTAAGAGTGATTGCATTAAAATAGCCCTCTCCATTACACAGACACTAATAGAGGCTCAGTGCATTATTTCTATCAAAGTGCAATTTGCATTTACAAAGGGCTCCCGGGAAGTGATGGATGGGGAAGGAATGGAGAAAGGCTTGTAAAGCTGAGCGTGCTCATCTTGGAGTAACTTTCAAGCACAAGGCGGTTTTTCTTACACCTTCCCCTCCAAAGAAACTCGTGACGTCTGCTTAAATGAACATTCAGGCTCTCGCCTTTCACCCTGCAGCCCATCAATAAAAGCCGGAGGAGCGGAGGAGAGGGGATATTCATTTATCTTCATTAGGACTCTGGCCAGCTCCTCTGATCACCACGTCGGCGTCGCCGGGAGGAGAAAAAGCTACTGTTCCTCTCCCCGGCTTCCCCGCACGCTCGCCCAGCCGCGGGCGGGCTGGAGAGCCCCTCGGGGCGGTGGGGGAGGCTTTCACGCCATGGTCTCTGCCCTGAGAGAGGGGAAAACCGAGGGGACTTTGGCCGGGGGGGGGGGGGACTTTCCCCACCTCTGCCCCATCACAGAGGCTGAGCTCCCCGGGGAGCATCGGGCAGGGAGGGGAGGGTGAAGGAAACACCGTCGGGGCAAGGTGAAAGAGGGGGGAGAACCCAATTAGACAGGCAGAAGATGACATGCTCGTGGGATTCTGGTTTGAGAGCTCAGCCCCACCACCCATCTCCAGGTAACGTCCCACGGGTAGCCTTCCAGAGGCCCGCTTTGGAAGAGGGGCATCATTTCGGGAGAGGCACTTCACACGCACCCCGCTCTGCTCAAGCTTTCCTCCCACGGACACGCTGAAACGCTCGGGTCCTTCAGGGTCCTCTGCAAACCTTGCTGGGGTGCCAAGGAGAGAAGCCACCTGGCTGGGCTCGGAGATGTCACACGACTGTCACCAGACAGTCTGCTGCTCTCTCCCATGAAGGATGCTCCTGGGAGCCAAGTACTGATGGTCACCTACAGAGCAGAGACCTCAGGTGTGGGCTTTGTGTTCTTTCTGAAACCCACCAGCAGCTCTCCAAAACCCTTCTGAAACCCACCAGCAGCGCTGCCAGCTCTGTCCCTGCTCCCCCCGGGAGACACCCAGTTCTTCTCTGAGCCCTGAGACAACTGTGAGCCGTGGTGGCTTCCAGCAGCAGCACTCCCCACTGTCCACTTACACTCTGAAGAATAACCAAGACTGGAAATGTCTCCACCTTTTTATTTTTTTTTGGAGCCTCCTTCCATTCTTACAAGTTCCAAATTCCCCTTCGCTATACTCTTTATCTTTTGTACAATTTTTTTCATGTCACATTCCTGTTTGTCTCTTCTCAACCTTGATTTCTCCCCAGAGGAGACCACACAGTCCTCTTGCCTCCCTTTTCTGAACTTCTTGTAGCTTATTTCTAAGAGAAAGATGACTGGCGGTGCTCACAGCTTCCCAAGCAGCTGCATCATTGACTTGCTGAGGCAACATCACCATTTTTTATGTCTCACCCACCATCCACCGTCTCATCCATCTCTGGATGGATGCCGGCTTGGTGCTTTTAGGCAAGGGCATGGTATAACACGGCCATTAAGCCAAACACCTGCCTGGAGAGTCAGCAGGCACAAACCAGTGTCACTGCATTGACTTCTGTAAAGTTTATGATATCTTGCATGCAGAGAGCAAGCCTTTAAGACTCATCAGACATCAAACTTATCCTACCCTTTTGTACTACCTTTTGTTCACAACGTTGAACTTTAAGACATTTGCCGTGACTTTATGCTGCCTGATCTTCAATGTCTCTGGGTTTAAGGTCTCAACACATCCTTTTGGCTGGAGGTCCAGAGCAAGACCGCAGTGCCTATGAAGACATCACCTCTTCCATCAGGTATCTCCCACCTCTATAATTTTCGACCAGTGTCTATCAGAGGAGGCTTCCTGGCATCCAAAAGACACCATGTGAAATTGGGGGGGAGCCCACAGACCAACACGTTTCAGCAGCTGGAGGAATCACTTAACAATGGAGAATAAAATCCCAAATGTGCATCTCCTCGTTGGAAATTCATTTGAGCACTGTGACCTGGTGAAGAGCCCGATGATCAAGGGGCTGGCCCGAGAAAGCAGACATGGGGGCACAGCTCCCTTCTCTCTGTCCCCCAGCACCCTGTGATGTCTGTCCTCAATCCCCTCATGTTTTTTATTTGCAGGGGCAGGTGGCTTCTTAAAGAAGGAGGCAATAAATGAAGATAAGAGCAGGGGAGGAACGTGGCAGTATGCTCTGGGGTCGGAGGTGTGAGAGGTGACTGCAGAACCCGTGTCCCAGCAAGCACAGTCACCGGGATGAAATCCAGTCCTGGCTGGGAGAATCTGCTTTGTCCTTCAGCTCTAGGATGCCAGGAATCTAAACATGGCTGAAAAGAGTCCCACGTTTAGATGGGAAAGCAGGATTCGGGGTCCTTGTAGAACGGGCATCAACTTTCCAAGAGCAGTGAGGGAATTGTTTGGTTTTCATCAGTTTGGGGAGTGCTTGCCTCAGAATGTTTGTCCCTTGTCACTCATGGTGGTCCAAAGCCCCACATGAGGCACGAGCCTAGGAAGGGTGATCCCTTCCCTTCTGCCTGGGTGCCCCCAGGACCAGCCCCTGCTCCAGCCACCAGGGAAACTTTATCACCTCTGCCCTTCCTGGCTCACCGTTCTGCTTTTTCTGCCTAATTATCTGGCTGACATTGTTAAGTCACGCTCAGCCATCCTCGGGGCTTTGCTCAAAGCTTGCTCTCCCCCAGACTCATAGAAAGGCTCACGTGGATGAAGAAATATCCAGCTCTGCTCACAGAAAACGCTGCTTCTGCTCACAGCCCCACCAGGGCATCAGAAATGGGAAAGAGCCACCAACCTCTCCCCTCTCAGCTCATCCACCTGGCAATCGGAGCTGGCTCGAGCGTGCCCCTGCTTCACAGAGTCCTGCAGAGATGACACTCCGTAGGCTCTTTGTGTAGAAACAGGGGGTTTTGCAGCTGTACAAGGAAGGAGGGATGGCACACAGAGATAAGAGAGCACGTAGCTCTTGCCACCGCTGCAGGTCTGCCCTCGTTCTCTGCCTGCCCTCCCAGCCCAGCTCTGCGCAGCCCTCGCAGCTCTCCGCTCCCAGCCCCACGCAGCATTATGTTGTTGCCTTTCCTTTCCTGTTTGCCGATGGAGGAGCGTGTTTGAACAAGGCATTTGCTTTGTAGACAATGCATAAAGAGCTGGGAGTAGCTCTCTGACCAAGGCTGACCTTCAGCCCCATGTTCATGAGCGCACTGGCTGCCCCAGCAGCCTCCCCAAGCCCCATGCACCGCTCCGTGCCAGCGTGGCTCCACCTTGCTCTGGAAGCCAACGTGCCTCGTGGTGGCCCTCCACGTGCCACCCGACACCCGGGAGGGCTCTCCAGGTCCCGTGCTCGGTTCCTGCTGCCTTAGGAGCAAGCACATCCATAGGCAGTGCAGCAGGTAAGAGCAAGTTCCTCCTTGTTGTACCTCCGGGGATATTTCGGGCTATGGAGGTCTTCAGCCCATGCCAACGAGGACACCTACAAGGTCAGCTGGTAGCTCTCCATTGCTTTGACTGCACAGACGAGATCTTTAAGGCAAGTCTCAGTGACCCAGACCCAGCTTCCAAGTGTCCGAGAGGTCCACACAGAGCCAGTGGAAGGAGCTCAGCACGCCTGAGGATCGCGTCCTCCTTGAACAGCAGCCAGCGGCCGGGGGCTCCCCAGGTCTCTAAAACTGGCACTCAGAAGATGTCTGCAGCTGAATTTCACCTCTAAATTTAGGTGTAGGGAGCTGAACCTCACCCCGTGTCCAGCTGCAACCTCTTTACCAGGGACAGGAGAAACCCTCCTTTATATCACCGGGATAAGGCTGGAAGGCCCTCAAAGGCAATCTCCCTCAAGCTGCTGCAGATTTCACAAGTGTTGCAGCAAACTGCTTAGTTCCTAGCGTTGGGAAAGAAAAATGTGTGATGGGGGAGACCCGAGGGAAGAGGGGGTGATGACATTACTTTGCCTGCAGCAGCAAAACCGCTTTAGGAAGCCCTGTTCCCAGTTGCTTACCCACAGGACCACTGCAAAGCTCTGGGTTTAAGCAATAAGTAAACCCCTGGAAGCCGTGTTCACAAGCGTGGCTCTCAGCCCTTGCTGGCCCCGGATCCACAGAGGGGTCCCCGTGCAGGACCCGCTGAAGCCCCAACGCTGACGACCTACCCTGGTCCTCCCTCGTCCCAAACCTCCAGGGGTGGAGATGCGGCCTCGCCGCAGCCCCCCGCACAAAAGCCTGTCCTCACCATAGAAAAATGTTCCTTCAACCTCTCTGGATGTAATTTAAGCCAATTACCTCCTGTCCTGTTCCTGGTGAGCACGGAGAACAGTTCATTCCCTTCCCCTTTGCAGAATCCTGTTACATATTTGTCGGCTCTTACAAAGTTTCCCTAAACTAAACAACTGCGAGCCTTTTGATCTGCCTTCCTTGGCCGTGGCTCCCAGCCCTTTGGTCTCTCTCGCAGCCCAGCTCCGGGCTGTCTCCAACCACCCTGCGTCCTTCCAGCAGATCTGGGGCCGGAGATCTCAACGGCACCGAGCTGGAGATGGGGACCGGGTACCAGCATCAAGCTCACACCTTCCCCCGCAACCTCTTTCGACAAAGGAAAAGTTTTGCAAACTTCCTTCCATCCTCTTTCGGCAAGGAAAACGGTTTCCTTCAGCACCAGGTCCCCCCAGCCCTGCCTTGGGCAAGGCAGAGAGATGCGCTCAGCTTTCCGGGGGTGCACCCAGCAGGGTGGGGAGAGCGGCGGTGAAAAAAATCTCTAGGAGGGAGCCAAGCGACTGAGGTGTGGCTGAGAAAGTGCGAGACGTGCTTCGGTCGCTGCCGTGCCGACACGGCATCGGGGTGACTCCGGGGTTAAGGACGCCCCAGGTCTTCACAAATATCACTTTCACCTGCTTCCTAGTAGTTCTTGGGGAAAAAATAAATAAATAAATAAATAAATACATAAATGAATCATCCACGAGATTGAGTGAAAGAAAAGCAGACTATCAGAATAAGCCAGAGAGCAGGGCAGGAGGCAGCCCCCCGAATGCCAGGACACTTCCTCATGGAAATCTCAGCGGGCACACCTCGTCCGCCTCCCCGGCAGACAGGAGAGCAGAGGGGGCAGGGAAGCACCAGGTCTAGGAGAGGAGGAATGGGCATCTTGGGTGGCTTTTGGTGGCCACGGAGACTTCCCTGGTGCCAGTTCATAGACGCAGAGGATGCAGCTTCCCAGGGGGCCATCGGGAGCCGGCTGCATCTCGCCAGCAGGTAGAAGAGCAAGGGCTCCTTGCTGTCCTTGCTGCCAGGAGCTGCTCCGTTCCCTGCGACAACACCAGCTGCTGCAGGCCTGGCCAAAGCCATCAAAAATAAGCATCTTGGTTAACGAAAAATAAAAATAAAAAAAAAAAATAAAGCTACTGTCGTTTCATATGAATGCTTGCAATTATAATCAATTACCCTCCCTCAGGTATTCACGGCGGCATATTTTGGTGAGCAGCCAGGCTCGAGAGGTGAGCTGTGAAGGAGAGCCTGGCTGACCACGCCGGCGCTGCAGGAGCATGGAGGCTCCAGCTGCAGCGGCGTGCCCGACGTGCCCGGGTCTGTCCTCCAGCCCCGAGGCCATCGGGCAGGGACAAGCCTTTGCCCACGCTGAATTACCCCCCCCTCCCTGCCAGAGCAGGGCAGCCACATCCAACCCGAATGGTGGGAAGGGTTCGGGGCCACGCAAACTCTCCGAACCATGCCTGAGAATTACCTGGGCGAGTGCTAATAATTTAACAGAGAGGATAATTGGTGTCTGAGCCCTGGAAACTGTTTAATTTGCTGGGATAGACGTAGCCCCGGGGGGGCCTCGCTGCAGCCCTAGCTGGGAAAGCGTCCCAGAGGCTTGAAAGCGCTCGAGCAGGTGTGAGATGTTTTCCTGGGTTAGGACGAAGGGTTTGGTCTGGAGCCAAAGCCGGTGGTGGGGAGATCTTGCGCCAGTAACCCCAAAAGGCCAGCCCCGACATATTCTGTGCTGGGTGTCCAAAGCCAGGCTGGCTTTTCGGTGAAGCCTGCGCTCCTTGTGCGCTCCTTCCAGTGCCCCGGGGCCAAACCCCAGCGAGATACACATCTACCCCTGCGTGCCACCACACGTGCACACGAGTCCTGGGCTGCAGACGAAGCTCACAAACATCTCCCGATGTCAGGGAACACCGGAGGCGGGCAGGAAAGCTGCGACTTCCCCTCTCCTAGGGTCTGGGCGTGCAGAACCGTCCTCACGACCACTTGTTGGAGTGGATTTTCTTCTCCCTGAGTAGGTCACCACTGAGCTCTTGATGCTGGGAACGATGCTAGGAGCTAGGTGTGGACCAGCCTGCACTGAGGGATGAGCTGGCTTTGCAACCCCATCCGCTGAGCTGACAGCAGAGCTGTCTTCTCCCAGGTGGTGCCAGAGAAGGGCGATTCGGGGCCGAAGCAGACACAGCGCGTGGTTCTGCTGACAAGCTGCTTGATGTCTCCTGGCTCCGCTGGTGAGATTAAATAGATCAGGAGAGTGGGAGATCAAACCTCCCTGCAGCTCTGCAGCACTGACGGCCACTGACAGCCCCCCTGGGAAGCTGCTGGTTCCCACGGGCAGCGAAGGGCAGCGGGACGTGGTGCTGCTGACACCACTTCTGGGTGCCCCGGGCTCGGTCCACGCTGAATCACAGCTCTGGGGGACTTTTGGCCAGGTCTTCAGTAAGGTCTGTGGTCACCCTGTGGTCTCCGTTCACCGTTGAACCTGCTACAACCCTAAAGCTGCTGACAGCACGAGCACCCCGAAGCCCCGCTGTGCGACTGCAATCTCCTGCCTGTACACACCTCCACCACTCGCTCTGAGATGAACAAAATGTTCTCCCCATGAGGTATCCAAAGGGATCCCAGAAGCCAGGTGAGGATCCGGATGAGATAAAGTTCTGCTTAGCTCTTGACCCCTGGGGAGTGCCAGGATAGCCCATTTGACAGCAGAGTTTTATTATGAAAAGCAAATTTGGGGAATAAATATTAGGTTCCCAGTGATCTTCTCCCTTGCAAATCAAAATTCACGGCCTCAAAAAGCCCCAAAGGTTTTGGTGCAGTGAGCAGGGGAAGCTGCAGCTTCAGGTGGGGAGCTGCAGGAACCACAGCCTGCACACGTGGGGGGCTCCATCCCTGGGCAATGTTAATTCAACTGAAGGACACTGGTCTCCTCCTCTGCGGGTTTCTTCTAATTTGAATCCTGATGTGGGGAAGTGGAAGAGCGTAGGACAGGAAGGTAGGGGTGATGTGCTCAAATATGACAGCCCGGGGGCTGTTTGCCTCCCTTTGTTGGACAGATGGGCACAGAATCACAGAATCATAGAACATCCCAAGTTGGAAGGGACCCACCAGGATCATCGAGTCCAACTCCTGGCACCACACTGTTCTACTCAAAAACATACCCGGAGACCAGTTGGCCACCAGGCTCTGCCCTGGAAAACCCATGGCTTCGTCTTCTTAAGCGGCATGGCTGGATGAAAGCTTGGAGCCAAAGATTTTAAGGGGAAAGTGTTAAGTTCTACATTTATCCAGGGCTTTTGCACCTCATGATGGAGAAACATCAGCAGAGCTTCAAACGGTAGCGGTAGGAGGGGGCTGCAGAGCATCCCCTACAATCTTCATGGTCCCAGTGGCGTGGGTTTGTTACAGGACCGTGGCTGGAGAGGGACCAGGATCGCCTTGAAGCCCCATGCAGGGGGTGCAACGCGTGGCCAGGCCACCAAAGAAGAAGCTGCCAGGTCCCACCACGCCACCCAGGGCCGAAGGGGAGGACACGGACCGCGAGCGCACGTCCCTGCGCCCCCTCCAAGAGCAAGCCCACGTCTGCAGCGGGCCGGCTAATGAATACAAACGACCGCCCCGTGCCCTGCCGGGGGGTCTTTAACACTTCACACGTCTCGGTGACGTTGAGCGATCATCTCCCAAACCCGGCTCGGGCAGCCCCTCCATCCCACGGCGCGCGGCGCGGAGATGAATGACTGCCGAGGAGACTCGGCCTCGCAATAATTTTTCATCCACGGCGTTGCTTAACCTTTCGTGAGCAAATCAGATTTCCCCGACGCTGGCCCGGGCGCCGTACCTGCATTAAGTATTGCTGGGTCAGGGAGGGGCAGCCGTGATTTATGCCTTCTCCCCGCTAATCGGATTCTGGGGCAGGCAGATATTGATGGGTGCCTGCCTTTGATCCATGGCTCTCGTGAGCCTTCATTCAATTACTGCCCCGCAGAATGCAATTAGCAGGGCCGCGAAGCCACGTGGGCCTCATAATCATGGCTCGCGGCGAAGATGAAGAGGCTGTCACCGGGAGGAAGGCTGCCTGGGCCCACCTGGGGATCGGACGCGCTACCAGGCTCTTGGACAAAACCCTGGGGTGCATTGAGGAGGAAAGCAGAAAAGTCCCGTTTCCTCTCAGCGGTCCCACACGGTGCTCCCACACCCTCGCCCTCCTTGCCACCCGCCCTCAGCATCCTTCCCCTCTCTCAGCTGTGCCTCCTAAGCCGCGTTACTCACCGCATGACCCAGTTTTACGCCCCAAATCCGGTTGCTCCACCTCCCGCCTCTCCCTGCCCACGTTTCTTGCCCTGCCCGTAACGCTCCGTGCTCGTGCTCATTCCCCTGCCCGGAGAGGCGCAATCCCCCCCCGGGCTGCTCACCCGCCATCAGCCGGGCTATCTGCTCCTCTCCCTCCTCAGACCATTTCTCTGCAGCCTCCTCCACCCGCGCTCTCCAGGCACGGGATGCCAGCAGCTCCTACCAGCTTTCTTCCTCCGCTTTGGCTTTCAGCTCACCACCCTGCAAGCTCCGAGTCCTGGGGGTGCCCCGCTGGCTCGCCACCCCCCTGCCCACCCCCTGCCCGCTCTCAGGAGCGGGAGGAAGGCTGTCAAAGCTGGACAAGTTCTCTCATCCACCTCAGGAAATCTCCATCCTGCCAGAACTGCCTTCGACCCATGCCAGGAGAAATCTGGCGAGCCCTCAGCACCGCAGCACCAGCAGGGATGGTGGCGATGCCAGCGGGGAGAGCTGCACAGGGAGCAGCACGAAGGCAGAGGGGGGACGTCTGTTGGTGCAAAGCCCTTCAGATCTGAGGGACCAGCCAGGGGAAGGACCTGGATGTGCTGCTCACTGCCTACGACAAAGCAATTTTAGTTCTGCACGAGGGATCACGGTGCCTGGGGAGGCCTTTCTGTTGCGGCACTGGAGCGCTAACGCCCCTGCGCCTTCCCGTCCTGGGCACCTCTTTGTAGCTCGCACATTTTTGGTTCACCGTGTTGGAGGAGGAGAGGGTTGGGTTGGAACAGGGCTGGGAAACGGCAACCAGAAAGTGGAGAGGAACAAAGACGGGGAGCCGCTGGGCTGTGCTAGGCAGGGAAAACTAGGTGGGAAGGGAGCGAGATTTCTCGCTGCACATCTCAGGAGAGCAACCACCAGGGAGGAAGAAATGAGCTGATACAGAAGCGAGGGCAAATTGGCCACACGTAAATACAGCAGGGCACAGGTTGGAGGCTCCCAAGCACCCGAGAGATGCTGGGTGGCCTCTGTGGGTGTCTCCAGGCAAAAAGAAAAGCTTCACTCTCTATTCAAAGGGGGAAATGAGACTGAGTGACATCAGTTTAACACCACAGGACCTAACGATGTCGATCCGAGCTTCCAAGAAACAAATGCCCGGACGGAGGCTTGGAGGTCTGACGGCATTTGGGGCAGGCATTGCTCTCAGGTATTTGGGGCAGCATTACCCTGCCCGAGTGCAGACACCTGCCTCCAACCTAGGCACCCTCAGCAGCCAGTGAAGAGGAGGGGACTTCAGGGCCACCTTTATCTGCTCCTCCACTGGTCTGGAGGTTGCTTGGGAAGGTTTTGCCTCCCCCAACAGTCTCCAGCCTCCAGCCTCCAGCCTCCACCCGGGCTCGGAGTTCAGTTACCACCCAACAAGGTTTTCTTCCTTGTTGCCCTTCGCTGCAGTTCTCCAAGGAGCTGAATCCCAAACCCACAAGCAACCACAAGCAGGGGATTTTTTTCCCCCCTCCCCCCATTTTCATCAAGGCAGGAAAGACAGATACTTCTCAGCAGATATTTCTGAGCATTTATTTCCTTCTGTCTCTGTCCCTTCTTGCCTTCACCTTGATTTACCTCTTCACCTCCTTCCTTGATGAGGTTGGCTGAGGTTGCAGGAAAGTGGAGCTGTCAGATCAGCCTGTCTGGAGCCCGTGGGATTTTCCTCCTTCAGGCAGCTTTCAGCTGCAGCACCCAGCAGTGGAGCTGCCACGGGGCGGAGAAAGGACAAAATGATGACTCCACCAAGCTGGGGGGTGGCTATCTGCTCATGTCCCACGTACAGGACGCTCACCAGTCCGCATCTGCATCCTCCCTGCCATGCTTTGGTGTTTTTTCTGGTGTCCTCCAAGGAAGCAGGCACAGACTGGGAGCTGGGTGGCCGAGCACCAGCCCTGCTGGTGATGATGGTGCCAACCTCGCTGAAGCCCCGGGAGACACAGGGGACAGCAGAATGAGGAAAGTCATTTTGTTCCCTAATCACCAGCCGGAGCACTGCCGCGGCTTTTTACGCAATCTTCTGTAATTGCCGTGGCAATTTTTAGGCGGTCCTTGGCGCAACATCTCCGTGTGCTGCAGCATCCCTCTGCCCCCCCAAAAAACGTACCTGGGGCTGTAGCCCAGCGCTCCGCCAGCTGGGATGGTCCAAGGAGCTCCGTGCCCACTGCCTTCCGCTGAGCCCTGCGGTGCTGGGCCACGTCTGGGTGCTCCAGGGCATCTCCAGCTCCCCTGCTGGGGCCACAACCCCTCTAGTATGGACCCGAGCCTGGGCTTGGGGGCTCCTCGTGGTTTTGGGGTCCCACCTCAACCTGCTGTTGGAGGAGGAGGTATTTTCCCTTCTGTTCATGACTGTCATCACGAGGCAGCACCCCAGGACATTTTAAGGTGGACTGATTCACTCTGGGAGGTTCTCACCTCCCCTTTTATCCCCTCCTGCCCCGTGTGCACGTGTAAATGCTCTCTGCAGAGGTCTAGGTAAAAAGGAGCGCTGGGGAGCACTTCTCCTCCACACTGCACCGAATTCACATGCAGGACTCCCTGCCACAGGACATGATGGAGGCCAAACGGGATAAACGGATTAAAAAAGGGTTTTAGAGGAATTTGTGGAACACAATCGCAGCAGCCCCCAGGCAACCCCGGCTCCTTTTACACAGCTGCTGCTTCCCAGGAGGGAGTCCCCCAAAATCTTCTGCTCCTACCCCGTCCTCCTGAGCCCTTCCTTCATCCTCCCCATCGCCCCTATGGGGACAGCACCCCCGGACCGCCCCAGCTCGGGGCGCTCGGTGTCGCCCAGCCCTGGCTGCTCCTCTGGGTAGTTCCCCGCTGAGATTTCCCAGTTGGACAGTTTTTAATTAGTGCGTGTCACGTTGATTTTGTATCACTTTAATTTCCTCATCAACGTGCCGTGCGGCACCAAGTCAAACGTCTTACAGAAACCCAAGCCTACTGCACGTTTGGTGCCAGGGCCGGGAGGTATTTGGGGAATCTAATACCCCAACGCGGTTAGGGCCAGAAAAAAAAAATAAAGCTAATATAATCATCGAATTGCAAAGGATGATAAATACCATGAGCAGGAAAAAAAGATTTCCCATAGAAGCCTAATGCAATCCCCCTCCGCCTTGATGAAGTGCCTATTATCTTTGCTCTGCCCTCCAAATCTTAATTCCTGCTCAGGATTACTTTCCCCATCTGCAGACGTAGACGCAATCAATGAGAGCAGAACACGCATTCCTGGAAGGCGGCTACTTATTCAACTCGAGGCTTGGGTTTAATCATGGTTGTTTATGGTAGAGGCCAATTAAAATAGCCACCGAATTAGGCAAAAATTGGCTTGAGCCCCCAGCATGCCGACGCGACGCAGGGTATGGGAGCCGGCGCTCCTTCGGGGGTGGATTTCCCAGGACAGACCCTAAAACCAGGACTGTCTCAAACCTCTGCTGGCTGCACAAAAGGGACGTATAATTCTGTCTTTTATGGGATTTGGCATTTTTTTCTGGATGGAGCCAGGGAGGGCAAGGCAAAGTGGCGCGCAGAGCCACAGCGAGCACAGGCACGTAGGTAAACAGTTAAATGCTGTATTGTTTAATGGCAGTTACAATAGGATAAATGTACAGTCGGAATCAACATGCTAATTTCTAACGCGATTTAACCTGTAAACCATGCAGTCCTTTTTTTTTTTTTTTTTTAATTCTCCTTTTTTTTTTTTGTTGTTGTTTTTTAATCAGTAGCTCTGCTAGTGAGTTTTAAGGAAAAACGAAAAAAAAAAAAGTTCCCTTTAAAGTTAAACCTAATTTACTATTTTTTCCCCTTATTGTGCAACGACTTGTGCAAAAAAAAAGCTGTTTTCACCACATCGTTAGTTTACAAACTCACGCTCTCCCCCCTCCCCCTCCGAGATGAGAAAAGGCAACGCAAGCAGCCGGTGGGCACCGAGGGCTGGGGTGGAGATGGAGGAGGGGGCTCCTCCAGAAATGATCGCTGGGTGAGCCACGCCAGGAGCCTCAGTGCTGATGGGACTCCCGAGGGAGGCAGGTGCACAACCCTACAGAAGTTGGGGTGCTGCCCCCCGACCCGGAGGAGCGGCCGCGGGGGCAAGAGAGGAATTGCAAGGCGAAGAGCAGCAGCAGCATCCTGGGAGGTGATGGGAAGCGACCTGCCCCCAGGACTCGTCCTGAGCCCTCCTCATCTGGTGTTTTTGGGGCGAATCCTGCCCAAAATCTCTTCCTTCGAGCGCACAGCTTGCCCAGCTCGCCGCACAGACGGGTCCATCCTGAACTCGTTCGTGCTGAGATTTATTTTCAGGGCGCATGCCCTTCAGCCTCCCCGTGGAGAAGCTGCACTCGGGTATTGTTGGGGGGGTGTGCAGGGCTTCTGCCCCCCCCAAGGCTGTAGGAAATGGGGTGCAGACACCCTGGCAGCCCGGGGATGGGCTGAGCACCCAGCAGGGTGGGCGCTGGATGCTGCAAACCAGGCGATGCTCCGAAAAGCACCAAGCCAGACCTAAAGGGAAAGCCACACTGAGGTGCGAGAGAGGTAGGAAACAAAGGGGACAAGGATTCCTCTGCTCGGGGGGGGGATGAGATGAAAGAGCTGATGCCAACGGAGGGGTCCCCAGAGGCACAAAGCAGCCACCTCTGAACACCCCAAAACACCGCAGTCCCCCCCCGGGCATCTTCTCCCCACGGAGCCCGGGCTCGTGGCCGGATTTAGAACAAAGTGCACAAACTGCAAAGAGCATCGGACTTGAACCTCAGCCCTAGGAAAACAAACAGAAAACGTCCCCTTCTCCCTCGCCCGCCCCAAGGCCACCCCCTTAATTCAGTGCTCCGGTTTGCCTGCAGCTTCGTGCCTGGGAGAAGGCAAAAAAACCACAAACCTTTCCGTGAGCACAGGCTGCAAGCACGGCCCCGGCAGCTTGTAAGGAAGGTGAGATGTGGGCATGCTGCTCAGCAAGGCAAGCTTTTTATATATTTTAATGACTTTTTTTAAAACGATTTTCTTTTCTTTTTCCCGCTGGTGCTGAAATACGTTTGCCAGGTTGGGGTGGAGAAGGAAGCTAAGCCGGTCTTTTCTACAGCCACTGCTTTAAAAAAAAAAACCCTAAGGGACAAGCAAGGTATGTACACGGGGTGTTCATAGCAGCATTGTTGGCTCCGGGGGTTGCAAATCCACAGTTGCAGCAGTGGGGTCTGCCCCTGCCTCCCCCCAAGTTATAAATTTCTAGCAACAACTCTTCCCTCGTAAGCAATACCATCCGTATCGGAGGATACCAGTCATTAGTAGGAGATTTAGAGGGGATTCGAAACGTCTTCCAGGGCTCTTTAGGCAATCTGTTTAGAAGATTAATTTTATTTTGAAGGGATGGAACTGCATCTCTCGGAACAAAAAGTTAATTAGGACCAGAGCCCCGAAATTCCATTTTTCATCTCCGTTCTGTGACTTGCGGTTAGGTGCTTGACCTCCCGAAATCAGAAACTCCCTGCATCTCTCCGTGGCCGGGCCGGGCTTTCCCAGCAGCGAGTCCCGGCCCCAAAGCCTTGCACAACGCGATGTCGGAGCCACTCCTTGGGGAGAAAAATCTGGATTTTAGAGCCAGCAGCGGGACCTTTTCCCGGTGCTGCCAGCCCTGCTCCTCGCCGCGTCCCGCAGCGGACACGCGGGGAAAGAAAACCATCAGCGCTGCAAAAAGGCACCGCCTCGCCCGGCGGCGAAGTCGGCGGCAGACAAATGCGATTAAAAATTGTGTTTGACAGTCTATCCTCCCCCTAATAAAAACTGGAAATGCCAGAGTGCCTTATTTGTCATGCTCGCTGATGCTCCGTTACGCTGTTGCCAGCATCTGTAGCAGCTTGATTGCGAATAATTTTAAAGTGCTTGTTGCCGCCAAAGGGCCCTTCACGCAAGTGCCCCGTGGATGGAAGCTCCCCCTGCTCCTGCCACCGCCTGGTGTTTGGGTTTTTCTTGCTAGCTCTGGCCTCTGGAGAGCTCTGTGGCCCGGCCGAGGCAGGGCTGATGCTGGAACCAGCCGACCCCACCTGCTCCTGCCACCTTCTCGCACTCCTGTCCCCTGCACCTCTCCGATAGTGGCACCACCAGGTGATGGGGAGGAGGGACAAAGAGCCCCAGGATCCTGCAGCTTGTGGGATGTGGCTCGGCCGGAGGGTTGGGAGCTCTTCATCTTCTCTTTCTCAGCTGTGCAGGATTTGGGATGCCAGGGCAGAGCTCGGGGATGCCCGGGGCTCCTAGGTCCCCAGGCTGGGTCACATTTGAGCCCAGCATTTTGGGGAGTAGGAAAAGGGTCGCCAGTGGGAATTAGCTGGGTTCATCTTCACTTGTCCCTGCCTGGAGAGAAAACCTTGGCTGGGCTGCATGCAGAGAGGTCTGCAGAGATGATCCCTTTCTGGCCACGCTACCGACAGTTCTCACCGAGCTGCTCCCTTTTCTTCCAGCCTTCTCGCACGTACTTCAAAGAGGTGTTAAGAAGAAAATACCCTCTGATCCCCCCCAAGAAAGAAAGGAGTCATGAAATTAAGTTCCAGCATTTGCTCTTTCCTCATGTTAATGAAAGTAATCCACCGGTCCTGGTGGGTGGAGGTGGCTGTGATGGGACAACAGCCCCAGGAGCTCATTGCTTGCAACGTGCCTGTTCACTCTCAGGGTTAAGTAACACGTACCCTTATCGAAAAGAAAACAAAAGAAGTATTGCTGCGGAACAAGGAGGGGAGATAAAGCCCCACGCCCTTCGTGCATCCAGAGCCGGAGTGGCAGGGGAGCTCCCCAGGCAAGAAACGCAAAGCGAACCGTGCTTGTGGTCAGAAAGCAGAGACCAAACGCCTCGAAGAAGTGCAGCTGCCGTCCCGCAAACCCCGACCTGGCAGCTCTGCACCCCTCGCTGAGGGCTACGAAACCCTTCCCCAGCTTCCAGGAGAGGTTGGAGAGCTGCGGACACAACGCATGCAAACGTCAGAAAGCCTGCACCGCCTGCGGCCCTGCTGGAGCAGCCCAGCGCCGTTTCATTCCCTGCAG
This sequence comes from Stictonetta naevosa, assembly GCA_011074415.1. Taxonomy (NCBI): domain Eukaryota; kingdom Metazoa; phylum Chordata; class Aves; order Anseriformes; family Anatidae; genus Stictonetta; species Stictonetta naevosa. The sequence goes on along the minus strand of CM021700.1, from coordinate 94,589,289 downwards.
CATCGCGGGTCCGTGGGGTGGGGGAACTGCCTGGATGAGCTTTCACCTGTGGTAATTGGAGTCAAAAGGGTAAAGAAAAGATAAGGGCAAAAGTCCCCTCTCTGTAACCTGAACCTCAGGCTTAGTGCCCTGCTGATAGCAGCACCGGGGGTCCTCAAATGCTGCCTTGATTTATGGGCACCTCCAGAGCAAAGAGGAGAATTTTGCCTGCAGGCACTTCAGAGCCGGGCTGGGGGCGTGTGATGCTGCTCTGGGGACACCTCCCACTGCCAGAGCTTTGGGGACACTCAGGAGGTTCCCGTTCGTCACCCTGGGGAGCTTGCAAGGCTGCTCCGAGCCAGAGTGTGCGTGGGTAGCAGAGGTACGTGGCATCAGAGCAGCAGGAGAGGGGAGATGGGGAACCAGCGCGGAGGAAAGGTGCCAGGAGAGGAAGAGCTGAGCTCTAAGATCATCCTGCACACCAGGGAGCCCGGTCTGCCCGCAACCCAAGCGGGATTCCCTCCTGGCACCCAGCCGTGCTGGACACAGCAGCAGCGCCCTGGTGCCATACCAGCCCCACAGGCTCCCCCTCTTCCCATCTACCCAACTTCAAGCCCTTCTCCATTCAGTGCGGGTCCAAAAGACCTGGGCAGGTCCTAGAGGCAGAGCTCAGGGTGCATCTGCTCTGAGCAGTGCCCTCAGAGCCCCACAGGAATGGGCTACGGCTCCCTGCAAGCCTCCTGAAACCGGGGTGGGCATCAGCCCCTAGAGGAGGAGGAGGAGAGGGGCTGGGGGGTCACTTTGCCTCTCTTCCTCCATAAACCCAATCCGCACGTTGGCAAGGCAAGTGAGCGAGTGACCCTCTTTCTGAACGCGTGCTCCTTTCACGAGAAGAACCTGAAACCACGGCTCCTCCCTACATTTTTTGTTTTTCGCTTGTTCTGCAACTGAATAACTTAACAAAAGGAAGTCAAACCAATTCTTTGAATTTGGCTTACAAAAAAAAATAGACCAAAAAAAAAACCACGCCATAGTCTGGGTGTGAACTTCTCTTTCAGGCTTTCCCGTCCCTTTACAACCCCCTGAAAATAGGAGTTTGTAACGGAGACTCATGCCAGCACCCTCGCTGCACCAGCACAGGCGGCGCTGCCTCTCTTCCCCGGGATTGCTTAACGAGGAACGTTTTGTCGGAAGGGTGGGTTTCACGGATTCTATACAGGCGAATAAAAAAATACATATATATTCTCTTTGAACAAGGATCCCAAGTCCGGGCGTGTGGAAGGCTGCAGTGCAGGGACCGGCGCGGCGCGGGTCCTGGAGTGCGGTGGCGGGCGGCCGCGGCCCTCACGAGTGATGGCTGTTGATGAGGCTGCGGAGCTGCTTGGCCACGGTGTCTATCAGCTTCTGCTTGTCCCGCTCGTTCTTCCGAAACTGGGCGAAAACGTTGTTCTTCCTGCTCGTGTCTCGCATCCTGCGCAGAGCAGAAACAGTCGGGTTACGGCACGCGCGGCGCTGCGCCAAGCCCCGCGGCGAAACGCCGGGGAAGTTCCCCTGCTTGGGCCCACCGAGGAGGTGACTGCACCCACGGGGTCTAGCCCCAGGTTTTGTGTAAAGATGGGCACAGCGAGGCGGGGAAAGCTTTGCACGGTTTGTATTTTTGCTTTAAACCCTGCCAGTCCCAGCCCGTGTCACCGCAGGGTACTTGCCCCTAAAGCCAACCGCTGCGACAACGCAGAGTCCCTAACGCCTCTTGTCCTCCCCTTCCGTCTCATTACGTGGCAAATGATAGTGCTGGGATATTAGGAGGGTCAGGGAATTAACAGAGATAGCATAAAGTCCACATCGTTAATAATTCTGATCTGAAATGGTGCCTTGCATGCGGCCAGGAGATGCAGCTTTGGGGGCAGCCGTAAAGTTTTGGAGTTGTGAACTTAACGCACTGCACGGCGTTAAAGGAAGGCACCCAGCGCTAGTCTACAAATCTTGAGATTTGAGTGTGTTTTTTTTTAATTACATCCAGTTCCCAAAGTAGCACACTGGCCTCCCCAAGGTCCCCGAGACCGAAGAGGCAGAGAACAGAAGAGCCCTGGTGGGATGCGCCCAGGGGGCGAAGCCGGTGCAGCTCCATTTCTCTCCGGCATGCAAAGCTCGGGACTCATGCACGCTTGCATTCGCAGATGCATTTTCAGGGAGGGACAACATCTCGTTACGCAGCTCAAGCGGGAGCTTTGTGCAGGCAGGGCATGTGCTGGGAAGTGAAACCACCCTGCAAGGGTCAGCCGTTCGCCCGAGCATCAGCAGAGCCCAAAGGCAGCAGGCTCACGACATCCAAGCCGCTGGTTGTGCGCTGGCAACTGCTCTTTATAACACCACAATTTGTAAACCATTTTCTCGGTGAATCAGATCTGGCAAAGGCAGACGGCTTTGGACCAGTCACATAAGCCTGTGTTTTCGTCTTGGGGTACCTAAGTGAAGCTTTAAGGTGATCGGGACACGGAGATGACAGTCCCTGGAAAGCTGGCGGTTTATCAAACAGGGGGCTGAGTTAGCTGAGCACAAAACAAACCCCTTCAGACTCATGTAACCGATTAAAAAAAAAATTAAGATTTTTCATGCTTCAGCCTCCCTAAAAAGAGCCAAAGGGAATCTGAAATGTTCCAAAAAACATCCAGCTTGGAACTGAAAATAAGGATAACAACCTTATCCCAAAGGCTAATTTGCTAACGTTATAAGTGCCCAAAGACACAGGATTACAGCCGAGCTGCTTTCCCAACAGTAACAAGATAGCTTGGAGCAATTTTGTTCAGCAAAATAAGTACTTTTTTTTTTTTTTCTTAACCAAAGCAGGTCACCAGCTGCTCTGCTGCAGGAACCAGGCAGCAGCCGTGCTGCCAGGAAGCAGGGTTTTGTATCAAACAGATCCGAGGTGCTGCAGTACCAGGAATTTAGGAGACAACCAGCCTCACTCAGGACATCGATTCCTCCTGCAGCCCTGTGCAGCTCCAGCGGGGCTCAAAGCACCTTCCCAAGAGGGCTGAGAGCTCTGTTTCTATTCCATGGGTTACGCAGGGACATCAGACGTGCTGCAAGCAAACCTTGTGCCTTGGGAAACCTCCACCCATGGCCATCCATCACTGCCTGCCGCAGGGAGCTCGCAGCAAAAAGCACCGAGGTTCTGCCTCGGTAATACCCACAGGTAATGCGAGGGGAATTCACAGCGGAGCATCCTCTGCCTAACAGCCCTCATCCCGGGCAGCTTTCATCCTCGGAATAAAGCTTTTATCCTTGGATAAAAGCTCGTGGGAGCTGCTCAGATGTAGATTTATTTCCACGAAATGTTTGGAACGAACCGCCGGGTTGTGTGCAAGAAACCCTTTGGGCGTGCTTCCTGCTGAGGGAGGGTTTGGACGACTGGGACGGAGCTGCGGGGATAAAGCATCCGGATCGGGGTGCGCAGCCCCAAAGCTGGAGCACGTAGGGCTGTTATCAGTGCACTGATCCCATCCCGAACCCGCCGTGCCTGAGCCCCTGGCAGGGACAGGAGGTATCTCCGGGCATCGTGTGGATGGGGAGCACTGAGCTGTGAACAGCTGGATTTCCTTAGCGAAGTAACTCGCCTGCAGAACACCAAATCCTGCGAAAACTAGGGGCGCGTGCTTCCCCACGGGGTGCAGTGGGCATTTCCCTCCTACACCCGGATATCACACGCGTGCACACAAGGTGAGACGGCTCCTCTCTATAAAGAAAAGGGTTAGAGAACTGCAAATTGCCTACCAGCCCTCCAGAGGAGCCGCACAAGCCCTGCTGGCAGGGAGCAGGACTGAAATGGAGGGTATTTGCTCAGGGCTCACGGTGCTCGCCACCTCCCCGCAGGCTCGGGGTGTTCTCAGAGCAAGCCCGTGTGTGCCTGCAGGGATGGTGCAGGCGTACCCTCGAGCTGCGGGTCCGAAGGGTGTTTCTCTGGGTGACGGTGCCAGCACACGAGGCTCCCACTAGTGTTACCGCAGAGGTTTGGGGTCACAGAAGCGGTCTGGATGGAGGAACACCCTTCCACCAGCCAGGCTTATCCCACGCCACCCCGGGTCGGCGTTGGGATTGGGGTTACGAATTCTTTTCCCCTTTCTTTTCCAGCCCTGGGCCATAGGAAGTGCCTGGCCTTTCAGGAGCTGGAAGGCACGGCCCCAGATAGAGTTGTGCATCGCGACGCCAAGAATATCAGGTTTGAAACAGAGAGGCAGTGTTTTCCAGCAGCTCCGTGGAGGATTGACACTTTTATTCCTTTAAGCGTGCGCCTGCAGAGCCCTAGGACAACCGAGCCCGGTTTTATAACGTGGTCCCTGCGTGTTGGCCTGAGAATTAAAAGTAAGAGGAAGGGAAAGAGAGAGCTCAGTGCTGTCCCCACCCCTGTCAACAAACACCACCTTAAATAGAGCCAAGCTTTGTTTAAATTAATCTATAAGAAAAAAAAAAAAAAAAAAGCAACGCAGTAAAAGCTCCTCTTTTAGTTCTAATTAGTGCATTTGAGCCGATAGAGTTACCGGAGGGAACCGTTTCAAAGGCAGCTTGCATTTAGATCATTTAGTGCTCCATTTAAACCAAACAATAAAGTCACTGCAAGGTGAGGGTAAAAGCCCAAGCAAGCAGCATACTTACACTCGTGATATCCTACGAGAGATGTGTGATTAGGAAAAGAGATAATCATGAGAACAAGTTAAAAAAAACAACAAAAAAAAAACCAAACGCATGAGCGGATCAGAATTTCACGGCGCCCTGGCGGCAAAGCTCAGCTACGTGCGGAGGGGGCCGGGGAGCTGCTCCCGACATGGGGACGGGAGGGGATGTGCCTAAAGCTGGCGGCTGGCTCTGCGCAGAAACTTGGGGGGCGATGGGCAGAGGCTCCCCAAAGGGTCCGGAGTCCGACCAGGGACGGGGAAGAGCCTGGAGCAGCAGGCGGGCAGTGCCGGGGATGCTGCGCCGTGGGGCATGCAGGTGCCAGGCCGGTGACTGCAGCGGGGCTGGGGCTGGGAAGCAAAAGGGCTGCACCTGATCGCGCTTAAAATGAGCTCCTTTTCTAGGAAAAGGCTGGCAAGCCGAGCCAGGGCTTGTGGGTTTTTAATGACACCGCTGAGAGCGGATGCTGCATGAGCCAGTGCTACCGGGGGAGATGGCACGGGAATGGGGGACGAGAGCGGAGCCAGGGGTACGGACCTGCCTTCCTGCTCTGCGCTCCCACCTCGCTGCTGCGAGCCCAGCTGGCTGCCCGCTTCCAGCCCTCTGGTTAGGTTATTCTGCCCGCTTCATGCCCAGACTTTCTTTTCTATTTATTTATTCTATTTTATTGCTAGCTCTGAATATACTGCACGCTTCTACATCACGCACGTGGGGTTGCAAACATGTTGCAAATAATACAACACATTGCACCGCAGATATAAACACATACATAAAATAATGCTATCGTGTCTAAAAGTGCTTTACACACACCAGCTATCTCAGGTTAGTCCCTGCGTACCAGACTGATAACATTTGGATGCCGTGAGTGGATGTGAAAGTGGCTACTCTCATCTGTGGGAGAGGAGGTGGGGCAGTTACGTGGACTGCAGACAGACGCAGCTGCAAAGCTTAGGAGCACACCAAGTTCAGCCTTCGAAAGGTTTAAGTCCAGCTCTGAGCTGGTGATCTTCTCCTCTACGTGCAACAGAGAAAGAGAGGTATTCCAAAAAACGGCTCGAATTCAGCCCAAGGATCTGAATTCACGTTAAACCAGGACAAACCTAACTGCAAGCATGCGAGACCTACCGATGGAGTGGCCATGGCAAAAGCTGCTAGGATTACTAATCATTACTTTGGGCAGGTTGCTTTTCTATCAGACAAGCGGTAAGATTTTTCTGTCAGGCCTTTTCTATCTGATAAGCTCTCTCTGGCTTTCTACCAGAGAAAGTGACACCTGGGCCACCTGCTTCCACGGGCAGGACAAGTGACCTGGTGGCTCCTGTCTTTGCTGTTAGGTGCTGGAGGGTTACAAGGGAAGCGAATCCCACTCTTTGGGACCGAAGCCAACATCTCCTTCCACGTCTGAGCGCACCGTTTGGGCTGAGAATTTCAAAGCCTGGAGTTTTCGACCCCCGGTGCTCCAGGGCGTGCATTCGGTGAGTGCCTGCCATCGCTCACGGGTTCGTAGGGCTGCCACCACCTCCCCGCTGTGTTCTGGGACGGACCCCACACCTCCGCAGACATCCCGTGGAGCTGATCCTACACATCTGCTGGTCCTCAGCACAGCCCCAGGGCTTGGGCTGACGCCCTGCAAAGGCTTTGCTTGTGCACACAGTGCTGGGGCTCGGATTCGCCCTTAGCAGGGGTCCTGTCCTCCCTAAGAGCGAGCCTTGGAGCACACGGCCACCTGGAGACACCGTCCCTGCCCCACAGCTGGGCTGTTGGCACGTGGTCTTCACCAAAGAACCACAAAACAGGGCTACACGTGCCTGCAGGCTGGCAATTTTTGTATGAATTTGGGAACTAGCTTGAGGTACACCTCTGTACGGTGGGAGTCTGCTATGAAACAAGGAAAACTCCGCTTAAAAATGAAACAAAAATAAAAGGCCTTAACCAAATCAATGCTTTTTGATACAAAAACTGTAATTCAGGGCAGTGGGATAAAGCAGGGATTTGGCAGCACTCCCACTGCCCATCCAGGGCAGAAACCTCTGCCTGTAGGCTCGCAAGCAGCTCCCGAGGCTGCTCCGGGCGATGGAAGGAGCCCCTAAAACACGCGCTGCCCTGAAGGGAGATGGGGCTGGAAACGTCCCGGGGCGCCTGGGCCCGCACTCACTTTTCCAGCAGGACGAGGGCCGTGGTGGGGTTCACCCGGAGGTACTTGCACGTGGGTTGCCCGTAGTCAGCCAGGTACGTCGACCAGTCCCACTGGATGAACAGATCCAGGAGCTGCAGCAGAGGCAGGAAAAGAGAAACAAACGGATTTTAAAGAGCTGGCGAGCGAGCAGGTGGTTTATCGGGAGCCTGGCAAAGAGCCTGGGCAGGTGGCGTTAACCAGAAAAGCCGTGTTCTGCAGCAACCACCTCCTAGCCATAATGCCTGCTGCACTATCGCTGTTTTGGGGAAGAAACGGAGGCACAAAGGATGTGCTTGAGGACTGAGACACCCCCAGGAGGTCGGTGGCAGAGCCAGAATAAGAGCCCCAGAGCCCTGATGTGCTGCAGCAGGAGGGCACCTCTGCGCTTGAGTCGCCATCAATTTTTTTCTGCCCCCAGATAACCCTAACCCTAAGAGTTCTCATCCCACCCGCTCCCTTTCCAAACACTTTCCAAGTGCTTTGTACGTGTCCCCAGTGACCGAAGCTCCCCAGGGACACATCCAGGAGCTCGGCGGTTTATCCGAGGTGAACTCAGCCACCGAAGGAGACCCAGGTGGTTTCCAGACTTTCATGAGAGGAACCGCTGCCGTCCCGGACTGCCGCGGGGCAGGCAGGAGGTAGAGGCAAGTCCTGTGGTAACCCTGCTCCAGCCCTCAAAATCCACACCTGAGGCCACCTGTCTCCACAAAACAAACCTGCACGCACCGGGCACGGACACCCAGAGCCCTCCCAGCTGCTTTGGGTGGGGAATGAGCCGAGACCCCCCTGGGTGTCCCCCTGCGCCTGCCCCAACCCTGCACCGGGGTGCTCCGCACCACGCTCTCCTCCACGCTGCCTCCCTTGTCGGCACTTCCAAGGGCAGCGAAGCCAAGGGAGAGCTCCTGCGTCTATCCGCGAGGACTCGGGACTTGCCTCCCCACCCTGCCACCACTTTTCCCCCACGGGGGCACAGCGGACGACGCCTTAGCCATGCAGGCAGGCACCGCCCGCATCCCAGCCCTATAAAACATGTTCATTAGGAGCTGCTGTGATTTTTCCCCATCCTCAAGCCTTGCGCCCCGGAGAGCTGCTGTGACTGCTCTATTTCAGGACAGGCTGCCAAACACGGGGACGTCTTCATCGCCCGTGGCTGGGCGTCCCGGTGCCCACCCCGAGGAGAAGGGCCCCGTTATTCCATCTGGCCGTGACCGTCCCCAGGCGAGGCGAGGGCCATAGAGGGCTCATTGTGCCCCCGTCTCCATGGTTTTCCTGGAGGCTCCGGCACTGTTTAACAACACAGCCCGCCCTGCAAAGATGGGGATTTGGCTCCTCGAAGACCTCGAGGTCCCAAACAAAAATGTGCAACAAGATTCTTTTTGACTATGTAGGTCAGAGCAAAGAAAACAAGCTGTCGGGAACAATCCCCCGCGCTGGCGGGGGGGACGGATTAGCCGGGACCTCAAGAGGGCTTTTCCAGCCCGTGGTCCCGCGCGGCTTTGTGCGGCAGGTCAGATCTGGGGCCCTTTGTGCCAACTACAAACCGGGGCTGAACATCATCGGCGGCAGGTTTTTTTTTTTTTTTTTTTCCAAAGGGCACCTTAAAGCCCCGGCCCAGGATAGGATTTCACGTGCGCCTTTCACACGGCTCAGCGGGGCCAGGGCTCTTGTTTGCTGCTCCGGGAAGGGCTGTACGGGCTCAATGCCTTCCCCCAGCCCACCAGAGTCCTCTTGTTGGCAGTCTGAGGGCTGAACGTGCCCTTAGCAAGCCACAGATGAGGAATCACAAGTTATTTCTGCAGAAAGTGCATGGCTGGGCCATCCAGGGACCAGGTAGCAGTTCGTGAGGGTTAGAAATAAAGTCTCAGAAGAAAGGGATGAAAAAAAAAAGGACAGAAAGAAAAAGGGAAAGATTAGAAGTGGGCTATGGGAAGACTTGTAAACAGTACGTGGAGGCAGCGGGGGCAAGGCAGAGGCTTGGGGAGCTCTACAGGAGCAGAAGGAAGGGCTTGCACGAACCTCTCGTGCACACCTCTGAAAGAGAGACAGGAATTCAGCACTGGGATATTTTAAGGCAGAAATGGAAAGAACAGACATCTAGGACAGCTTGCTCCCCAGCTCGCGAGCCCGAGCTGAGGTTTGCTGATCCAACCCGGCCAGGTGACGAGTGGCCGGGATGGCACACGGCCCAGGGACGAGCCGTGGTGGAGCAGGGCTGGGCTACATCTCCGCTTCCATTCCAGCCGCTGGGGCTGGGTTGAAGCAACGCAGCCACCCTGCATGAGGCTGCAAACTCTGGCGGGTGCCCTCTTCTCCTAGTGCCATGCCTGGGTGCCCGAGCGTACCACCAGCAGGGTCAAGCCAAGCCACGCTGGGACCTGCCAGCACTGGGGGCACTGTGCTCACGCTGGCATCATCCTGGTGAGGTGATGGGGTAAAATGTTTTATCTTAATCTCATTTTCACCCAGTTCAGTATCTCCAGGTGCACACCCGGCTAAAAGAACGAAGAGAAAGCACAGAAACCCAGAAACCCACTAAATAAGCACCGTCCTAAACGCAAACCCACCCAAGGCTGGACCTTCCCCGGGTGCCCGGAGAGCCGTGCTCCCGCGAGCCGGCTGCTGACACTGATGGATAGCCTGAGGGTTTCACAGCTGTGGGCCAGCATCGATCTTGCCGGGCGAGGCAGGATCAGGGCTGCTCAGGGCCGAGCTCAGCACCTCCGGCGCTTGCAGGGCTCTGCCGCAAGGCGGGCGGCAGAAGCGGGCTGGGGCTGGGGGAGAGAGGTCCTGCAGGAGGAAGCCTGCAAGGCTCGGGGAGAGCTGTCTCGAAACGATTTATCTGTCACATAAATGCGGTTTTATGGGGTTTACTGTTTCAACTTTTCACCTCTGCTGCTAAATCTGAACGACACCGAAAAAAAAAAAAAAAAAGGAAAGGAAAAAGTGGCTGCACGGCGGCGCGGGGCAGCCCGGCCCCGCCACGGGCTGCAGTGGCCTTCCAGGGGAGATTCCAAATAAAATATGCAAATACCATTAATTCTCCAAACCGGAGTCTGCTTTTCAAGGCTATAAATCAAACTCGACAGCACGTACGCTGGGGGAAAGGAAGAGAAGAGGGGAAGGAAAAAAAAGGGAAGTGCAGCGAGCTCTGAGAGCTGCGGACGTGCTCGGGGCCGGCTGCACCCGGGGGCTCGGGGAGCACATTTTCCACAAGAGGTGTCCGTGTTCAAGAACGTATTTCTAAAAGTGAAGAAATGGAGAACGGCTCGGGTAGGGTTCCAAAAGAAAGGTAGTGGAAAAAAATCTGTTTTTATACACGCGTGCAGACACATACATAAAACCACAAGCAACACAGCTGCACCGGGAACGCCCTCCCAGCGCCCCGGCGCACACGCTTTGTGCCTCCGAAACCAAGAGGAAACCAAGCCCAGGTGCTCGCCACCGAGCAGGGTGGCAGGGACACGAAGGTGCACCAACACCCAGCACTGCTGTCCTTGGGGACCCAAGGAAGGGTGTCCCTGGAAAGACCTGAAATAATGTAATGTGAATTCAAAGTGATTCAAAGCACAGCTTGGAAGCTTTGCCAGTGCCCCCGGGATGAGAATAAAGCAAGCACCGGCACTTCACGCTTGTGCCAGAGTCACCGTGGGCTCTGCACGGACCTGGGAGGAGATGCCTGGTGGCCAGAGCGAACGGAGATGGCAGGAAGGGGAGATCCACGCCTTCCAAGGTGAAAAGCAAGGTGATAAAGGCTTGTCCTGTCTCCAGAGAGGTCGGGAGGACACTGCAGGGCTGACTCGAGACATGGGACCCTTCTGGCCCCAAGGACCTCTCCCCACCTCTTCCCCCTCCACAAGCCCAAGACCCAAAGGCCAGGTGTTATTCCAGGCCAGGTGAAAATTCCCGAATTCCCTGGCTCCATGCAACACCTGGAGCTTCTATTTTTTTTTTCTTCTTATGAACTGATGGTGCAGTACTCCCCTGAGCATCCACAAACAGGGACTTGCAGCCAAACGCTTCCGACCTGCAGGGAACCGCCGCTTGAGACGCACCAAATGCTCCGGGCTCATGAAGAAACCTGCCGCAAGAGGAGAGCAACTGTCCCCTGAACAGAGAACACAGAGGGAAGAGCTTCGCAGGGCAGAATTAACACGGGACACGATGCTATATCCACTGCAGCACGAAGGGAAATGTCAGAAGTAAAGAGCGACCGTCCAAGAGCTGCTCCAAGCCACGAGGGCAGCCTGCAGGTCAGCCAGGAATGGAAACCAAATTGGCAGGCAAACGTTTTGTTTTCTTCAGTCCTCGCTGAAGGGACGCGGCCGTGAAAGAGACGCGCATTTGGGTTCTGTTACGGTCAGAGGTGCTGTCGCAGCCTCTGCACTCACGGCTGTGTCGTGCAAAATGTACCCCAGCCCCGTTGCTTTTCAGTATCCTGGCTCTGCAGGGCCAAGTTCACGCACAGTTTGTATCTATCAAACCACTGCCAGAGGCGAGCTGGCACAAGAGTCTCTTGGCGAGGCAGTAACCAGGTGGTGAAGGGAAAACCAACCCCCTCCCGAAGATGAACGCTTGCTTTATTTCAAGGTGTACAAATGCCAGCTCGAAGCCCTTAATATGGTAAAAATGCAGCATCCCAGAAACAAGCACCCCTTCTCCTCTTATCCCCCGCAATATTTACTCCCAGTGACAAGAGAGAGCACCAAGATGGCCTGACAAGGACTCTCCTCTGCCATCAGAGCATCATCAGATCCTCCACCTGAGACGGTGCGAGGGCTGGTGGGAAATGCCTGATGAACACCAAACCTCCCCATAAAAGCCCGGTTTTGGGAACTCTCACGTGCCTGCTGCTCATGCCCTTTTAATCCCTTTTTCCCCGCGCACCCGTCCGCTTTTCTCCATCAGGAATTGCGGCTTTCCGTGGTGCTCGGGGCTCACAAGGTGCTCTGCAGAGCACCTCCTGCCAGGAAAAACCCAAAGCAAACGCCGTCAGCGCGCGTGCACACACGCACCGGGGGATGAAAAGGGCAGGACGACTCGTGACCATTAGCTGGCACAGCTTGCAACCTGTCTGAACAACCTGAAAGGCAATTATCCTGGATTTCTCACAGCGAACCGGGCTAAGGGAACCGGAGTTAACTCGCTGCATCTTCAGGCAGGAGCCAGCCGGGCGGCTGCAGGAGCCTGGGTCGAGGTGGTGCCAGCAGCGGGTGCGTGAGATTTTCCTTGGCGTGGGTTTTTGCGGGGATTCAGATCAACGCCCGGGAAAGCAGCGTGGAAGAGGTGGCTCTGCCACACATAAAATACAAGTTTTATGTCTCCTGGGTGCTGGGGGCAGAGAAGAGCTAACAGGGAGAGGTTAAGAGAAGCTTCTGGGGGTTCCCAACTGGAGGCAGAAGTCCTGCCCTGAAACCTGCGATGAGCCCAGGTCCACAACCAACTGCTCTTGTTTTCTGGGGGGAGAAGGAGCGAGTATTTTCAGAACCCAGCCGGACTCAGCTCTGCAAAGCTCTGTTAGCACGTCCCCTCCCGTCCCTTACAACCTCCAAGCCTGGTGCTCTTCCCCGGTACCGCCTGTGGGCAGCGAGCGGAACAAACCGCCTTTGACCTGACACCTACAAACCAGCCGTGGTTCGGTGCGCACCGAAATCACACCATTCACTTAAAAACCCTCCGCGAACTTTTCTTTACAAACCTCCTTTTGGTGGCTCACCACCACAGCCCCGTTGACAGAGGCGACCACGAGAGGCTCAGCGCAAGGCAGCCCCAGGTCCCACCGTCACCACCCCAAAACCCACCCGAACGAAGGGACCGGCCCCTTCCCGAGGGGCCAGCAAACACCCAGGGGGGACTCCTGGGTGCAAAATCAGGAGAAACTCCTGGATCCAGCCCAGTGCCTGCTCCATTTTGCCCACGCCTGAGCTTGCCCATCCCCACCAGCGGCCGAGCAGCCCCTACCGGCAGCCAGCGGGGAATTGTTACCCAGCACAAAAGCTTCCAACACCGGCAGCCACAGACAAGTCCATTCAAAATAATTTATTTTGGTGAGGTTTCAATTACGCCTCGTGGGAAAGAAATACTGAAAGAGAAAGAAATACTCTAACCCGTGGGGAGACGTGGGTTTGGGCAATTGCTTTGCTAAGAAGAAAAGGCACCAGGAATTGGAACATGATGTTTGCTCGTCAACTTGTCAAAGACACGGAGGGTAAAACCGTGGCCTAAATGAAAGCAGGAGGAGATTTCACTGGAAACTAAGGTTTTCTCTAAGAATTGAGGGCACCTTGAGTGAGGGGACAGACAAAACGCGCGGTAACCTAGCATTGGACTAGATGCAGAATCCAACACGATGCTCAAGCCGAGGGATCGACGCACACGGAGGGCAGGGAAAGTTAATTTTATTTTAGGTGCTTATCAGACCTGCCTGCAAGAAAGAGACGGACTCCTAGGAGTTAATTTAGATCCGAGGAGCAGTGTGTCCAGCCTGCTTGGACCTCTTGTATGGGAAAACAACCCCACGGTGGTGTCCCCTCCAGGTCCTTCCTCCTCAGCTCTCAGGCTGAAGGGAAGAAAACCGATGCCACGCTCCTCGTCTCCCATCTGAACTGGGTTTATTTTGCAAGTCAAGGCAGCAATTTTATTTTTCCTTCTTCTGGTTTCTTATATCTGTAAAAATGAAGCAGTTCTTGGAAAAAAAAACATGAGAAGAATCCAGGAAGATTTATGGCAGAAGGGACAGAATGTAACAGGGAGGTTTGAGACTGACAAAGCCTTAATTTGTCCAGTCTGGATTATTTTTGGATTCGTATTATTGCCTGTTTATAGGTTTGCATTTCTTACATCGGATTTCCAGGGGAAGGTCTCCAGAAAGCTCTCAGTGTGTGCACAAAGGTCTTCTGGTTTTCCATCTGCAAATGTTCCCTGGTTATTAGGACGAAAACCTCTGGCTTTCCACCGACTTTGAAGTAATGGTGCAACTGCACCGTTTGACTTTTCTGCTTTTTTAGAAGATATTTCTTCCAAAAGTCTCGTTAAAAGCTTTACAAACACACGGCAACCTTACCCAAAAGATGCTGCCTTTCTGATATTAGCTCAGCTCTGCGCACACGGCAAAAAAATCAAAAATAAAAACCCCTTTAGGGCTCAAAATGGTTTTGCCCGACCCCAAACCACACGAAGGAGCCACAAAACGCCGTTGGGCTTCAAGAGAACTGATGCAAAGCAGCACAGGAGCGGAGGGTGGGGACGCGGCGGATCACCGCGTCACGGCACGGTGACAATCTCGAAGGCTCCTGGAAAGTCCCTGCCGGCTTCGTCTCTGCTTCCACCGGCTCCGATGATGCACGATCGTGGCCTTAGTCACCAGCTGGAGCTCTGCCCGCAGGGAAAGCTGAACTGAATTCTAGGGGAATCCCGAGTTTCTCCAGCCATCGCCAAGCACCGTGCAATGCCAGTTTTATAAATAACAAAGCGCTAGCAATGTTTGGTACAGAAACGCTGGCATTTCAGCGTTGCAGAACAAAACCAGTTGGTTTCAGTGGTAACTGCCTAGATGGGGGGTTTGACGAATGGCTACGAAGGGAACTCCGCAGCGCTGGATTTATTAGCCAATTTGCACTCAGAAAAATAATTATTTACGCTCATCAAATTCTTCCTGCAGGTCCACAACTTTGCGCGGTGCTTTCCGCGCCGAGAAGATCAGAGGGTTTCTGCCCTCCGGATCCTACAATGCGCGTAAGACAAAAGAGACAATACTGGGCAGCGGCCAAAAGAAATGCAAGAGTCTGGGGGGCCCGCTCTCGAGGGACTGCTGCTGAATAGCGCTTTGCGTTCCCGTTTAACAGCCACAAAGAGGGATTCATTGCCGAAGCAGAGATGTCTCCTCCAGAAGCATCCCCGCGGTACCTCCTTGCCGTTTTCAGAGCCCTTCGATGGATGGAGCTCGCCCGAACGGTCCCGTATGGGTGCTCGGGGTCGGCGTCTGCGGCTGTGGGGGCTGAATTTAGGGCACGAGGCTTGGAAAGTGCTCAGCTCAACTTCTTGAGGTTGTCACACCGTAGATGGCTGTTCTTGGAAGCGATGAGGGTAAAAAAAAAAAGCGTTTTTGAAGCCGTTACTGAATGGGGAAGAGGAGCTGGTTTTGGTATCGGTAAGAAAAAAACCCATGCTCTGTGTTGAGAGATGACAGCACGGAGCAGTGGTGTACCCTCGTGTACAGAAACACCTTCCCTGCCTCTACAGCCTGGGTGGGAAAGGAAGTGGATCGTGCCAAAGCGCAACGGAATAAGAGAAAGTGAACACACACAAACGCACGTGGTCAGAAAAGAGGGGGAAAAAAAATAAAAACCGCTTCTTTCGGAGGGGTCTTCCCCCCTCCCTGCCTCCTCCTTGCCTCGTGCCTCGCATTTTTCCCGCAGCCCGGAGGAGCCAAGGCGCTCGCAGAGCTGCTGCTGGCCCTGGCGGAGCAGCACCTGCGGCTCCCAGCTGACAGCCCCGGCCCCTGGCTGCCTTTCCAGCCCTCTCCGGCACAGAGCGGGGCTGCATCAGCAAAAAGGAGGTAAAGGTTGGAAAGGAGGATTTACGAGGAAACCCAGCTCGGGGAAGCTCAGCCTGGTGAATTTATCGGATTTGCCCTGCCTAACCCATGCTTCAAAACGGGCTGCTCTGAGGCAAGCATTAAGAAGTAACGTGGAAGATGCTCTCTGATAGTTCGCCTGTGGGTTAGGACCCACAGAAACCCCTGAGCGCACAGAAGCTGGCGGAGAGGGCAAAAAGTAGCAGTCCTCCAAACCAGCCTGTGTACGAACCACCTCCAACACCGACCCCACAATATCCGAGGGGAAAAAAAATCCCGCAAAGAGGCATTTTTCTTGGGGCAAGCATTTTTTGAGCAGCCGCGAGCAGCCCCAAGGCGCTGGGCCAGGAGCAGGTCCAGCTCCCCATCCGCAGAGGGCTCAGCACCAAAGCCAGGTACGGCCGTGCAGCACCACGGTGTCTGCCCAGAAAACAACCAAGACATTTTTTTAGGTCCGTCCAGCCCCCGCAGCTGGGACGGGATGCCCAGACACCCCGGTGAAGGGCACGGTGCGTCGTTCCCCTGGGGGAATGTCCCACACGGGGCACGGGGACAGCAGCCGGGAGCAGAACCAGGCAAGACAGCGATGTCCTGCTGAGCACGGCAGTCAGGGTCCTTCCTTTCCCCAGCATTACACACGAACGTCCCCGCTGTCCCAGTCCCTCAAGGCACCGAGATCGCTTTCCCTCGGCCCCACAGCCGGGGGCTGGCACTCGCCGGGTGCTGTAGCTCACCACAGCCATCCTTCCTGTTGCTCAGCTGATGCCAAGTCCCTCACAAGTTGCATTTTTCTTTTGTTTACACGTTAAAAAAGGGGAAAGGAAAAAAAAAAAAGAAAGAAAGAAAAAAAAAAAGAACAGGCGACCTCTCGCTAACCCCAGGCGGTCTGTGCGAAGCCGCCGCTGCCTTCACCTCCGGGTGAACTTTCAGATTATCTCAGACAAGATTCACCTTGCGCTGAACTTGTACCCCGCGCTGCAGCACGCGGTCACGTACCCTTGATTAAACGTTACGGCGCAACGTGGCTATAAATTTAAGGAGCGCTATCGCCGCGCTTCCTCCCCTCGGCCTCGCGCAGGGGGGAGAGGGAGGGAGACACGGAAAGGCCGTGGGGCTGGGAGCCGGCCTCACGTGAACACCTAGGGCAGGACACGGGGAGGGAAAAGAGGGAGAAAAGAGCATCCCCCCTGCGCGTGCGATGAGCTGCGCGCAGCCTCTGCAGCCGGAGCGAGCGGCTCCTGCCTGGAGGTGACTTTTTGGAGAGGCTCAGCGAGAAACAGCCTCAATCGGAGAGCTCGTTGCATTAAATACCGAAAGCCACACGAGCGGGCCCTGGGATGCTCACAACACCCAGGAAAGGGTAAAAAGCAGAGGGGGATGAGCCTGGCGGCGGGCACGCGAGCGGGCAGGAACCACGGCCTCCTAAACGCTGGCTGCCCCCTTCGCCATTTATTTCAAGCTCACGCCGTGCGGGGAGGCAGGGGCAGCCCCGATCCTTCCCGTGGCTGACAGGGAGCACGAGGCACAGCACCACGGCTCAGCACCCGCGCTGTCAGCGGAGATTCATGCGGCCGAGGTCGGGAGGAGAGCGTCTGGGCAGCGAAACAGAGCCGCCCGGAGCCGCCACTCAAGTTCAAGTGCTTGAAATACCTTTTTTCTTTTTCTTTTTTTAAACATTCGCTCAAAACTAAACTAATACAGCCTCTGCTTTTCATGAAAACTTCCTCCTTATCCTCGGCGTTTCTGTTCAGCAGAAAGGACAGGATCTATTGTTCCCAGCGAGCCTTGCCCTGGGGTCCAATTTGAGTGCATTCTCATTTTTCCCCTATGTAACTGATGCTTATTTCTTTAAGCTCTACTGTAAACAGAAAACACACTGTGGTGCCCTTGCCTGGCTTTGCAGGAGGCAGGCTCAGACCTGGGCCTTTTTTTTTTTTTTCTGTTTGGAAATAGAAAGATTGGGCTTTCTTGCTTCCGAGATCCAACACCTGCGGGAAGCACGGGGGTAAGGATGCGGCCGCGGGCGCTGCGGTACCAGCACACGGCCCAGGCTGGTGGTGGGGCTGCTGCTGTGCTGGCCTAACGGCTTTATTCTGCTTGTGAGGTTGGAAACGAACACTCAGAGCTCCTCTTCGAACTTATCCCACCTTGCAGTGAATCCTTCCAGCCTACACACCCTGCTAAACACAGTCTGAAACAGCAGAGCCACAGCTTTACCATCCCCTCCAGAACGCCATCCTAATAGAACAAACAGCCCCAAGTAAGACCTCTGCACAAGGGAACGCACCTCGGATGGTCCAAGGAATGCAGGAGGAGAACAGGACTTGGGAAGGGTCTGTGGTAGGGACACCACGGGCAGTTCTGTGCTTTTCATCATTTCCTTGTCGTGGCGTTGGTCCTCAGCCAGTGAAACGGCTCCGCTACCGCTGGCAGCAAAGGTGGGGACATGAGCTGCTCGTACTGCTAAAGAAGCATTTTCACCAAAAAAAAAAAAAAAGTCCCTTTCTCCCAGTCTGCTGTCCTCACAGCTCCTCTCTGCCCTGGTTCCTGCACCAACCTGCCAGGAGAAGACCCACCCCAACACAGCTTGTGGGGAGCCTGCCCAAAGCGAAGGTGGCAGATGGATCCAAATGGACCAACTCAGCCCCAAAGCACAAGGAACCGGTGACACTGGGGTCTCTGCCCGGGGGACAGAGGAGCTGGGTTGGGTGCTGCACCATGGATTTGGGTGCTTCGAGCTCCCTCTGACCCACCTGGAGGGTTTGCTCAGGTTTAAGCAGCACTTTGCAAAACGCACCGGCTCCCAGGGACGTCCCCACAAGGGCGCGAGCGTTCCCCTCTTTAGTGGCACCACCTGCAAAACTAATTTGGCCCACAGAAGGACCTGGCAATTTGGGTGGCTTATTAGAACTATTTTTATAAGGCTGCGGGATATCTATTTCCAGAGTCTGAAATACTGTTTGGAAAACAGCGAGAGCCATTTAGAGCCATTTAGAGTATTCTACAGAGAGACAGACACACAGGCAAATGGATATTTAAAACAGCTGTGAAGACAAGACTGGTAGGAAACATTTGGCTAAAAGCAAACACAGAAATAAAATAACTTTGCAGAAGGTTAGAAATCAGTGAGTTTGGTAACGCCCTGCTTAAGTGAAAAATTGTACTTTTTCAGCTTCTAGAGACTAATAAATTACCACGAAAAACGAAACCCTGATTAAAATCCATTATTACACCTTTTATTTCCATCTACACTGTAACAGGATGTCTTTTCCAATTGAATGGACGCCACCCTTTGGGTGCCTCTTCCACTCCTCTCAGCACCTCCAGGACAAAGCAGATTTTAAACTCCAAGGCCATGAAATCGCTGGGCTCCACCTGGCAGCGATGGGCGAGTCAACGCTTTTTGGGCAGCTGCGTGCCCCAGGACCCCGTCCACCTGACCCCTTCCCCCAGAAAAGTTTTTCCAGAAAGGGTGTAAAGAGAAGGACTTGAAATTCAAACCTAGGTAAGGTCTGTCCTACAATACGGCCAGCTATGTCTTGCCCTTTTCTGCAGAAAACATCTTCTTTGGAGAAAATCGTGAGTTTTTGTCCCGATCCTGCCTCTGCTCGCTTTGCTCTGCAGTGGGGCTCCGCCGGGCACGGGCAGCAGCAGCAGGATTTATGGCTATTTGTTACAGATAAAACAAAACCTCAGGAGGAATCTGAAAACAAAGCAAAGGCCTTTCCTCGCACGGTGTCACACTAACCTCTGGATGGCCTTGCGCTTATTGTCAAAGCCCTGGAAAGGTGTAAACAAAGCCAGATTTCAGATGCCAAGAGCTGGGATAGGCTGACCAGGGGAGAAAGGAGACAATCTGCTTGCCGCTGCCGTGAAATCACCTTGACATGCAAGGTCCAAATGCTGGGAAGTGATATTTTATGGTGTGCACACAGTGTTATCGACGCATTATAAAGCAATTTGCAGGGAAAGGAGGCGAGCGCTGGGCACGGCGCCCTGCCTGCACTGGGACAGCCCAGAGGGAACAGGTCTGTAAGGAACAGCTTAAAGCTGCCCCCGGCTCAGATCACCAAGTGCAGCAGAAACAAAGCATGAAAAGGGGGTGAGGTGAAGGGAGAGCTATTTGCATCACCGAGGACTGCAGTCCCCTCTGGGGCTTGGCATGCTCTCTAAGCCTGCAGGTTCCCAGCAAGGCTGGAAAGGGAGGGTTTGGGGCAGTGGCTGTTCCAAATGGCTGAGATGTATCCAGAAAGGTGCTGTCCTTCTGCTCTGCTCAGCACTGGTGAGGCCACACCTGGAGCCCTGTGCCCAGTTCTGGGCTCCTCAGTGCCAGAGAGCCCTGGGCATAGTGAAAAGAGACCAAAATTGGGCCCCCAAGCAGGGCCTGGGGCACCTCCGCTGTGAGGAGAGGCCGAGAGAGCTGGGGCTGCTCGGCCTGGGGACAAGGAGGGCAGGGGGATCCCGTCCACGTCCGCCAGGCCCTGCAGGGAGGTGCGGAGAGGCCGGAGCCAGGCTCTGCTCAGCGGTGCCCAGGGCCAGGCCCAGAGGCCGCGGGCCCAGCCCGGAGCCCCGGCGGCTCCCCCTGCCCCTCAGGCAGCACTGCTGGGCCGGGCGGGTGCCGGAGCCCTGGCACAGGCTGCCCAGAGCTTGGGGGGCTCCTCCTGGGGGAGCTGCAGCAGCCGCCGGGACTTGTCCATGGGGAGGACATGAGGGGCCCTGCCCGCCTCAGCCAGGGGTTGGTCTGGGATCTTGTCCTACCTAGGGACAAGTCCCACAGCAACATGCCCAAATCTGCCTCTCCCTGCCACCCCACAGCAGCTAATCCTGACGGCCAACTGATTCTTCACTAAAGAAAAGTAGTTTTTTGTTGCAGAACTTTGTGGGAAATTAAAATTCTCTGCGACAAACCTGCTCCAGGCACTTCAAAGTAGGCATTTCCAGAGAGAGGGAGTGATAGAGACAGAAAGGCAGAACGATTTCCTACAGAAGTCCCTTTGGAGGAGGGGGGATTGGCCAGA
Organism: Stictonetta naevosa; assembly: GCA_011074415.1. Classification (NCBI taxonomy): domain Eukaryota; kingdom Metazoa; phylum Chordata; class Aves; order Anseriformes; family Anatidae; genus Stictonetta; species Stictonetta naevosa. The sequence continues at coordinate 94,568,873 of CM021700.1, read as the reverse complement.
GCAGAAGGATGATCCTGCACTGAACCTGCTTCTGCTCAGGGAATTGCTGCTCAGGTTTCGGCACCAAGCCTCCACTCTCAAGTCTGAAGGCTCCATTAACTCTCACCTACTCCAGTGTGGCCATAGGCAGTGAAAACCTTCCAAAACCTGCAAGACCCTCACGAATTTGGCCAGCTCACACAGCTTCACTAGTGTCAAACCCAAACCAAGCACGGCTTCAAATCCAGAACCGCAGCCCCACTCCAAAGCCGGGCATCCCCCTTCTGAGCAGCTTCTGCTGCAAACAGAAGGGGCTCGGCCGTGTGTGGGCATTGTACAACACCGCGCCGCTCGATTTCCTTCTATTCAAAGCTTTTCTTTTTCTCAAGGTTTCTTAGACGTCAGGGTTTACACATAGGTAGGCGCATTTCCTTCGCTGTTTTGCTGCCTCATTCACTTATTTCCGCACCATTATCCTGCACATGTGCATGGCCAGACAGCCGGAGAGCACGGAGCTGGGCCAAGCCGTCTGCTCGCCGTTTCCTGTGGTTGGATGGCAGTATTTGAGGAAGGGTAGAATGACCTGGATTTGTCTTTATTTACACCGAGCTGTTTACTTTCTTCTTTCTTTTTATTTTATTATTGTTTGATAGGAACATAAAGCAGAACCCCAGCAGATCAATGCCAGATACTCGGAACCAAAGGGCTTCTTGCAAATTTCCTTTTCGTTGTTGTAAAACTTGTGTGGGGTTATGAACTCCTTAAACAAACAGCTGAGGTCATTGTTAGCTACAAAAAATAAAAAAAAAATAAAAAAATAAGAAAGCAAGCCTAACGTTACAGCCACGGTGGTGGCTGTGAGGAAGAAAAGGGAGCCAAGGTGGCACAAAAAAGCCAGGGCAAAAGCATCCCTGCTGTAAAAGAGGGATGCTCCTGGGTTGTACAAAGTGAGAGCACACACACGTACGTGCATTCCTTTGGGCAAATTTCTCTTTTTTTTTGACTAGAAATGTGGTCTTGCAATGGCAATATTCTGTACTGATGCGATGAAGGGATGTGACTTCCCCGAACTCCAGGGAAGTTTTAATCCTGAAGCAAACTGCTGCCTTTCCTTCTGATGTATCGTTTCCCCCTTCTGCTCCACAATGATGACACTGCATCACCTCCATCAGGCACAGCACCATCAGCAGTAACCAGCACCAGCTCTCTGCTGGCCTAACCCCTTCTATACGACATTAAAATGATGAAACCTGGACGTATTTTGAGATCGTCCCCATCTCAACTGCCTTTCTGAGGGCTGCGCCCCTGCACAAATCCCAAAACCAAGCCCCACTGAAGCTTCGATTTGGATACAGACAAAGACCTACTACACACAACTCCATCCAGAAGTATTTCTGCAAACATTACGGCCCATGAGGGTGTGAGAGGAGCAATTTACAGCGAGGGAACCCCACGGAGCAGGCAGAGGTGTGACGGAGCTGGGAGCTCTCCTGGACCAGCCCATGCCAAGAGCAGTCCCGGGCCTCGGTTTGCCAGCTCAGCCCTGCAGTCATCCTCCCTTCCATCCAACCCCACGGCTACTGATGGCTTGACAAAGAAGATGGAAAACATTTTTTCAGTGAACCACTGTAGCGGAGCTGACCAGGCAATTCTCGACAGGCCTGGAAAGCAAAATGGAACAAGAAACTCAGCTCCACACCTAGCAGGGTAATCAAAGCTTCTCCACACCGAGAAAAAGGAGAGAACAAACGTTAACTTCGCTTCGCCACATGCATCCTGGAGACGAGGAACTCTCGGTGGCACCACGGCTGTCCTTCCAGGCCCCTGATGCTATCACACGGTGAGAGCAATTGCAGCCCTTCCACAACTGGTAGGGCACCGGCTGGTTCTTGGGATCGTTTGTCCTCCACCCGCTTGCACACAAAAACCATTAGCGCGGCAGCGCCCCATGCCACATATCACAGTCCCACAGTTGCTTATTTCAGGGATTCAAGACTCTTTTTTTTTCTAAAAATCAATACTGAAAAGTGGATTCCTCGATGCAAGCAGTGCAAGAGCCACACGTTGTCCCTAGGACACATCCAAACCGCTGGGCGCAGGGATGGTGGTGATGCAGCAAACAGCCGCACAGAACATCCCGTGGGCAGGTTCATCAGTTTGCAAGCAAAGGCTTAGGTGCAGAGACAGGAGATTTTATGAGATTCGTGAGATCTGCAAAGCTTTGAGTCCTGAAAGAAAGAAATTCTGCTGCTGGGTACGTCTAAAGAGAAGGTCTGGTCAGTATGAAGAGAACCAGGTTTGGGTGCCGCCCTCCGCAGATAAGGACAGTGGCCTCAGCCACCAAACTACTGCAGGAGGTGGCTGGTGCCCCCAAAACTCCCACCTGCAACTGGGACAGCTGCACCCACGGCAGAAGGCTGCCCGCAGCTAAAGCCCTGAGCGTTAATAAGAAAAGGAGTTTGGGAAAGGAAGCGGAAGGAATGCAGACACCATTATTATGGAAGGAAATAAATCACCAGCGGGGCATTCATCAAAAGCAGAGGATGACTGAGTGACCCTATCAAAGGCAATATATGAATATCAATAAATTCAGACAAAGGGAAGGAATGGGATCTTACTACGTCGCAACAGAAAACACAGAGAGGCCTCTTATTCAACCAGAAAATTTACAGTTAGAAGGAAGAGTCGGCCTGGCTGTCTCTACACCCAACCTATTCCCATCTCTTGCTCCACACGGGATAGAATTACCCGCACATCCCCAGAGGCAACCGCACGCAGGGTTTCATTTCAAATTGCCAGCGATACTACAATTTCCACTCAGCAGGATTGCTCTCACCCTTTGGTGAACTTCGTGTTTTTGGAGAACCGGCCCCGAGTCTGCAGTTGCCGGCTCCCAGGAGGCTTGCTGTAAATCATCCATGAAGAGCAGGATCCAGCTCTCACAATCCCTCCTCACCTACGGGAGCTGCAGTCTGCCCGGCCGCGCGGCCCCAGGAGAAGGCGAGATGCTCGGCGCTTCTCGCACCTTTGAAACTTCAAACCTCCACCAAGAAATTCCTGTTTATATTCTGCTGCTCGTCTCTTTGCTGCTAACAAGCGGCTCTCTGAGCCTCATTTGTCATTCCTGCCTTAATGCTTTCTTCCACGTTTCTTCCTCTTGCTTTGAGATTCCCCCCCCTGAGCACGGGCTACGGCTGACGCTCCTTCCTTTTTCAGGAGGGCTCATTTGCTGAAGGGCCCAGAAGCATGAATAAGTCAGACCGCGAACTCAAAAATAAAGAAAAATGAAAAATAAATAAAAGCCAAGCAAGCTCATGACACGTGTTGAACTTCCCTTGTGCTCAAATACAAATTTTTCATGACTTGTCATCATTTATTCAGACTGCGATGTCGGGGGGTCCGTGACCTGCGTGCCCCACCGATGGCTGAGCAGTGCCTCTGCCACCGACACCACGCAGCCCCCAGCAAGGCCTCCAGGAAAATCAACCAAGCAAGCACTTCACGAAAGCACTCTGAAAAAATGCAGTCACTCTGAAAAACAAAAATCATTGTAGACTGAGAAGGAAGAAAGATTCAGAAAGATGCTGCAGTTAAGATGGGAATCGTATGGGTTATTCATCATCTGCGTGCTTGCAGGCTTCATCTAATGCCTAAAGCAGAAGTAAAAAGATGCTAGGATGTGCAAGAGGGAAAACAATGCTGCCTTTTAGCAGCGTGGAGAACCTCGGGCATTTGATATTCCCCGCCTCTTGTCCTGCATACATGTGCAGTGTTAAATACGGCACCGCTTATCGCCGCCTTTTTAACGTCCCCTGGGAGCCAATGCGCGGAATGGCTCAGATAAAACTCTCCAGGCTGTGTCTGCCTGTGGGGTTCAGCCCTAAAGCACGTAAATTCATCGTGCAGGGCGTTTTATCAGTGCCAAAGGCGCTTCCGTACCTCTACGGCAAGTTTCTTGCTCACCTAAAGCGACCTCGTGGTGACGGCGCAGCACGGCTGGAGCTGCAGCATCCCCGCACGCAGAGCCTGGAGGTGCTGGCAGTCTGCACAGAGCACCAACGGGAGGAAAAAAAAAACAAAAAACACTCTTCTGCAGGCTTTGACGAGGCGTCTGCAATCCCACTGCAAGGCACAGATGGGAACCCACAGGGATTTGTGCTTGGAAAGCTCTGGTGGCATGGTGGCTGCCAGCGCTGGTGACACGATGCCCAGACACTTGAACCCCGCGTGCCATCCTGCCCTCCATCAGCACGTACAGCTAAAAACAACCTGACTCAAGAAACCAAGTGAATTATTAAGACAAAAAAAAAAAAAAAGAGAGAATTTAAATTAATTATGGTACAAGCTGCCACGGCTGCCCAAGCAGAGCAGGGCCACGGTGCTGTCTGCTCTCTGAATTATTCAGCCCGAGTTCGTAACCGGCGATCGATAAACTGCAGCTCAAGGTGATGGCACTCGGCACGTCTCTGCCTCCAGGCCGTCAGCGCTGCCGTGGCGAACACAGGGCTGCGATGGAGCTGCCAAGGGTACGAGGAAGCCGTGGGAAATGTTGCGGTACGGTCATTATCACACCTAGTGCGATGCTACTGGGGGCGAGCTAAACCCTAAAACACGCCGGGAAGTACAGACGAGCACACAAAGCCCAGAAATAAACAGCTGTTGAAAAACAGCAATTCCTTTTTTTTAAAAAATAATTGGGCCGAGTGGGACTTAAAGGTCGGGTCATTTTCAGAGTCAGCCAGTGGCTCACCCACAGCCCTGGCCAAGTGTTTCAGTCAGCACCAAATTAAGCAAGCGTGGCATCCGCAAAGTTTGCGTCTTGTGAACAATTGGTTTGGATGCAAAGATGAACCAGCCTGGTCTGAACCTTGCCCCATCCGTACAAGCCTCCTCCCGGTGGGTTCTCCAGGTGTAACCAAGCACGAGCTCTGGGCACAGCCCAGACGCTTGCTGGGCTTCCCCTCTCATCCATCCCGCTGGCGATTTCAACAAAGCTCCTCGTAATTTAATAACGATCCACCCTCGGTGAAATCTCAGTGCACTCTTTCAGCGTGTTCAGCAAGTATTGGGAGGAGCAGAGGGGAGGGCGAAAGGCCCAGACAAAACTGGCAGGCGACGCGATTGCCTGGGCCTTGTTTTCCTTTGGAAAGGATTACATTATGTACAGGATTATGTTATATGTTGGATTTTATCCTGTATTACATATAATAAATATCCCAGGCAAACTTCATGAGCATCCCTCTTGCAAAGGGGCATCACAAGAGACGAAAATAAAAGGATCAGGAGATGGAGAGACAAGGTATGAAGCTGGGAGCAAGCAAGAGGTGAAGGGCACAAGTTTTCAGCTCAGGATTTTAGCAAAAAAAAGGGTGACAAGGGAGGGTTACAGAGCATGTGCCAGGAGACAGCAGCCGCAGAGTGGGTGAACACCACATGTAATGGGAGACGAACCACACGCAGTTCCCCGGGGGTTAAGGAAGCAGCAAGGAGTTCATTAAGAGCACCGGGAAGGATGCTGCTGCACCAGGACCTGTTGCCACAGCCACAGACATGGACTGCAGCCACTGAAGGGATCCAACGGAGACAGATTTATTGCAATAATTAATATTAATTAAGATCTAGGATCAGAAATGGGATTAATCTGACTCTTTTTTTTTTTTTTTTTTTTAAACTTGGAACAAGCAGCAGGAAAAAAAAAAAAGAAAATCCCTCATTCATTTCAGATCTATGCACAAAAGTCATTTAACTCTGGGAAAGTGAGCGAGCCCGGAGTTATGAGTATAATTTAAGGCTGATAAGGATCTGACCCATCCTTTGTGGTTTATGGAGGCTGAAAGGAGGTAGTCTTCCTCTGCCCGTGCTCGGTGGAGCGGCCCGCTGGAGGCAGGGCAGAGGGGAGGCTCGGCGGCTCCCATTACTCCCCCCCAAGGCCCCGCTGTAGAGTTTACAATTTAATTTTCTGCATTTGTAATCTGTAGCCCTTGTGTATATAACGTCTAATGAAAACGGCCTTTTTTAAATTAACATGGTATTTGGGGGGGTGGGGGGGGGGGCGGAAAAAAACCCGACATGTGTTTCTATTTCATTATCAAGCTACATTTATAAAAAGAAAAAAAAATACTCGAGCAGAGGGTGATCGGATTGAGCTGGCAGGGGGACAGGACGGTCAGAAGGCACAGATATGCCCGTGTAAGTCTCCGTGTAGCATCAAAAGGCCTTCGGGCACACTTCTGCTCTTGCTGAAGCCCACAGAACCCCTCCGTTAGGCAGGGCTCAACGCGCTGGTGGCATGGGGGGCACCTAGGAGAGGTAAATCCTCACCACGAGTCCCGCTGCTGCTCTTTGCTAGCCTCCTGCCCTTAAGGTTGGCTTCCTCGAGAAAACGAGGCTCGTACGGTTGTTTCTTAATTCGATTTAATCCTTGTTTTGAAGCAGAAGGGTCAATGACAAATAGAAGCTGGCAGGTGGGGACCTCGGAGCTGTAAACACGCAGAGCCCCAGCACACGTGGGGCTGGACGGGGGCTCTGGCCTCCATCCCGTCCCAGCCCCGCTCGAGGCAGGGCAGCTGCTCAGGACGCCGTCCAGTTGGGTTTTGGGTGACTCCGGAGATGGAGACTCCGCAGCTCCTCGGGGCAATCGCACCGTGTGTTTACTCAGAGCAGATGGCCGGGGAAAGGAGACAAGACCGTACAGGAGAACAGCTCGGCTCTGTGAGGCACCAGAGAATCCCAGCAAGGGTGAGCTGAAGACACCTGAGTTCGTAGCGATGCTGCGCACAGCAGGGTGGCGTTTCCCCGGCTCCAGACATTTATCGGGTGTGGCAAAGATGCTCGGCAAACCAACCGTGCATCTTCCTGAGGGCATCAAAACAACCTCTTCTCCAAGAAAGTTCCCACTGCCTTTATGAACCCATTACCCACTTCTTTTTTTTTTTTTTTTTTTTTTTTTTTGCGTACGCACATTTTATTCTTTCTTACAGATTTCTCCTTTCTTTTGCTACCACTATATCCTCCGGCCCAGATGCTTCTTGCAGACATCCCTTTCCCTTTTTCCTTTCCCTTTTTCCTTTCCCTTTTCCCTTTCCCTTTTCCCTTTTCCTTTTCCTTTTCCATTTCCTTTTCTTTTCCTTTTCCTTTCCCTTTCCCTTTTCCGTTTTTCCTTTCCTTTCCTTTCCTTTCCTTTCCTTTCCTTTCCTTTCCTT
>CM021700.1:94307574-94561682 GCA_011074415.1 Stictonetta naevosa | reverse complement strand
TTTCCTTTCCTTTCCTTTCCTTTCCTTTCCTTTCCTTTCCTTTCCTTTCCTTCCTTTCCTTTCCTTTCCTTTCCTTTCCTTTCCTTTCCTTTCCTTTCCTTTCCTTTCCTTTCCTTTCCTTTCCTTTCCTTTCCTTTCCTTTCCTTTCCTTCCCTTCCCTTCCTTTCCCTTCCCTTTCCCCTTCCCTTTCCCCTTTCCTCTCCTTTCCCCTTTCCTCTCCTCCCCAGCACACCCTATGCAGGCATACTTCTTTTCCACAGGGTCCTCAATGGAGGGAGATCCTCGGGGCTTTTCCTCACCCCGATTGCTTCATTTCTTAGCACAGCACCTTCCAGAGGGAGGAAGCTATCCCGTTTTCCTTATTAATCAGAAATCTCTGGCATTGACCACAAGAAAAGCTTCCAAGAACATTGAACTTTTTGGTTCAATGCACTTCATCATAATAGAGCTACCAGCATGCAGAGTTGATTTAGTTTTGCAATTTTCTGTGGAAATACCTTCCAAGCACTCTCCTCGGCCTGCAGAAACACTTTGCTGCACTCAGAGCAGTGGCAGGAATGCCCCCAGAAAAGCATCTGCAGTTTTGGTAGCTACCAAATTCCTCAGAAGCGTTGGTTAAGCCACGGTCGGGACCTCTACTGAGCCTGAAATGCTGAGAATTAGGGGAAAAAAAGTGGTATTTCCACCCAAATATTGAACAACTATCGTTAAAAGCAGTTTTCTGGAACAAAAAACTCAACAAATTCCGTGTTCTTCTTTAGGCACGGCTAACTTGACCCGCTTGCAAGGGCCACGGAGCAGCGGAGGAGCAGCACCACGGATGCTGGCGGCCGACTTCACGCTGCTGGGAGCACAGGGCAGCAGCAGCACCATCCCTCCACCGACGCCTGGAAAGCACCGACCATGACCTAAGATGTTTTCCCAGCCGAGCGGGTTACGAGCTGTTCCTCCAAGCACACTCATCGGTGCTGGAAGTTCACCTGGTATTTACAGTGCTTGTTAATGCGGAGCCGATCCGGGAAGCGTTTATCACACCTGCGTTTCTTTAGGAGAGGCTGGGTATGGACAAATCCATCTCATCTCATCTCATCTCCTGTCTTGGTGAGCAGAGGGCTTTCAGTACATTTCACCCCATTTTCTCCAGAAAAAGAGCACCCAAGCATGTCAAATAATGAGGTTTCCATTTTCGCAGGGGGATTACTTCACCTGTTAATAACATCTAGGCACCCCAGCTTGCACCACCATCTCTTCCCCGTCTCCTTTGGGACTGTTACTAAATTCCGCCTTCTCCCCAGGTGATTCAATACTGGAGAGAAGCATACTGGTGCAGATGGGCTCCCCACCACCAAGCAACACCAACACAAACTCCCCACAGGCCAGGAAAGAAACAAGAGCTGAGTTGGAAGGGGTAAGGTTCACCTGCATGCAGCTACAGCCACCCTCCACCCCATCCAAAACGTTAAAGCTTTATGCAGAACGGAGTTAAGGTGCACAGTTAGCACCCAGGTGAAGATGCACGACTGAGGCACAGAGACAAAACCAGGTCCTGGCTAACTATTTGACACATTCCCCAGTGTGTAGGGCCTGAAGCCATCCTTAAACTTCCTAAAATTAAATATATACCCACCACTTTATTACTCTCGAGACTCTCAAGGTGAATACCTTGGGAGATGAGGTCCCCTCGCAGCAGGCTGCATGGGACTGCGGGCTGAGAGAGGTCTGCGCTCTGAGCTCCCTTGATTTTATCAGGGTTCACTCAGACGAGCATGATTTCAGATTGCCTGTGGTACCTAATACTATTCCAACACTGGATCTGACCCCGTCGAGGCGCGAGCTGTAAGCTGAGTGTTCCTCGGAGGTTACGGCCGCGAGACGGATCGGGGCGGGCGACGGCGGCCGGCAGGGCAGTAAGTAATACATTTTTCTGTTGCGGGGCTCGTGTAATCCTATTCAATGCAATTTATTAATTGTTCTCCCGGTATCTCTGAAATATTGCGTATCGCCTTAAAGGGGAGTTATGCAGAGGGCACAAGGCACAGCATCCCGACGGGTATGAAACTTCATACTCCCAGCCCACGCAGAGACCAGGAACAATTAACAGGACTTTACCCCCGCATACCGCACACACGGAACGATGAGAGACAATTACAATTTTCAGAGTTAGTGCTCTGAAAGTAATGCTCCCCATTTCACGTCTGTGCACACCAAGCTGCTCTGGTTTTGCAAGGAGCGGGAGCCCGAGTGTCCCTGGTGTCTCCGACACGTTGCAGTCTTTGCCTCTAAATCCACATTCCCAAAATAATTGGGGTTCTGAGCGGAATCCTGCAAACTCTGGATTCCTTAAAAACAAATAAACAGAAAACCACAACACCTGGGAAGAAAGCACATTTTGCATTAGCATCACAGCCTCATTTTTCCTGGTATACTCTTCTGAACTTGTCTTTGGAAGCGTTAGTCAGCCTATGTTTTAAATTCAGCCACATCAGCTTTGATTTACTGTGGCAGTGAATTGCTATGTATTAAAAAAAGGGAACTTTCTGTGATTCAAGTTCCCATCCCTTTTCAGTTTAAGAGTCTTTAATTTCATTACCTTGTTCCCACTTGACGGGACAGAAGGAGAAGCAGAACGGAATGGCTTTTTCTTCCCTTATGTTTTTCTACTGGTTTTCAGCTCGTTCATCCTTTCACCACCAAGAAAAGGACCACGATCATTTCTGGTTTTGCAGGGCCTCAGCTACTCATATCTTTCTACGGCACTTTCCCCTTCTGTTCTGCATTACAATTCAAAGCTCAGTCTCCGCATCAACAACTTGTTTGCGGCAATTCCACATGCTGCTCAGTAAACCGAGTAGATAACTCGGTTAGAGAGGAGGTTAAGGCCGGGCTTTTGCTGTCAAAGAAAAATCCTTCAAGTCCAGGAAGCCTGGAGAGAAACACAGGGATTGAAAACAAGATCAGCATACTCAACTCTGAGCTGACTGAATGCGGCAGGGTGATGGTTTGCACGATGCCACAGCCCGAGGACATCAATCCTGCAGTTAAATCCACGAGCTGTTGGAGGAGGAGGTCTGAACCTCACCAGCTACGCCGGGCCTGGTGGCACGAGCTCAGCCCCTGACTTTTATGGCTGCTTTCACATGAATTTCAGCTTGTTGCGGGCTAATGCATGGTGATGTGTCCTGGGATCCTCTGCCGCAGCTTTAGCCAACGATTCCCTCCCTGTCTAACTCAGCCACTTTCCTCCTGCACAGTCTAACAAAGCATTTCAAAACACATCAGGATGTTGTTTACAAAAACTGATCTTGTTTTAATGGCCTCTTTTGCCAAGGAGATTTTGCTATGATTTCATACCCAATATTTTTGGCCGTACAGATGTCTTAAATTTTCTTCTGAGTTTATTTATTGATAATATAACATTGATAGGATGTTCTAGAGATAACTAGAGACCAAAAGCAATTAACCTAGCGTTGAACTTCAGTTCCGAAAAGAATCAGCGTATAGCTGTGCGTCCGACTGGATGCAAGATTTCTGCAGTCAGTCACAATATTGGTTTACCCCGTGGTTAACAACAAATGCAGATTGCTCCTCAGCAGGCTGAGCCCTTCAGTTGGAGACGCTTCCAACAGACTCCCTGGTGGACGTGCCATCATCTGACACAATCAAATATTTCTGAGCTGACCCCACTCATTTCTTCCTTTGGGGACCCAGGTCGTTGCCTCCACATGACAGCTCCAGGACACGTTGCTGTCCTTGCCACTGTAACAGGGAGGTGAACAAGAAATTGGAGCATAACCGGCCCCACAACCCCGCACCGACGGCGTTTCTCACTGAAAGCAGGGAGCCTGCAGGATGTCTGTGCTGCAAGCCAGACGTGTGACCCAAGTTCATGCCGATAAACCCCGGGAGCCCTTTGTGCCCACGGCTGCTGGGTCATGCGAGGCTATTTCGGAGAGGTGCTGTGCCCTCACGCTGCCACCTCGCCCTTCGGCTGCCACGGCGTGAAAGCAGAGCTCAGGGCTGCAGTCTGGTAGCTGCTCAGAGCCTACAACATCAGACAGATGACAACATCGGTACAGAAAGGTTTTTCTCAACTGCATTTATTCCTCCATCATTACCTGACACCTTCTTGGGGATCTAGGAGAAGCTTTGGGGTTATGAGCTCTGCAAGTGCCATGCTTCTTCACAGCGCTGTGACAAGGAAGGAATCTACAGAGTCCACATCGTCTTGGCATTAAAACTCATTGCCAACACCCCATGGACACCCCAAAATCAGGACCTGAATTTGCTGATCTCCTCCCATCGGGGACAGATCCAGGATCCAAGCGAGGATTGCTCAGCCTTCCCCCATGGCTGACAGGTTTCCGATGCATCGCTGGGTGCTCATTCCCCTTTCCTCTCCCCCTCCTAAACCTCTGAAATATAAATTACTTTCGCAGAAGAAATGGAAACTTGATCATTAAAATGAGATAACTGAACAAACTCACAGCTGGGGATGGGGACTGCTAAATCCAGAGCCAAGATCAATTTTGCTCAGAAGGAAAACTGTCATTTAATCGATAGCATGTGCAACCTATTATTCTGCTGTTTGCCATAAGCTCGCAAACGGTGTGTTAACAAGGAGACCTTACACAAGCACAGGTTTGGCTGCTACTGGGAATGCTGATACGATACAATCTGCTAAGCCTTTAAAGCCGGGGTGACATTTCAGGTGACCAGCGAAGGGTGGAAGTGTTTAATTTAGGACACTTTCCGGTACAATTGCGGCAATAGGAGATCTAATAGATAAGTTACACTCACCAGCATACTTTTGGAGGGTTTTTTTGTTGTTGTTGTTGTTTTTTTTTTCTTCCCCTTTTGATATCTGTCAGGACAAAGGGGCCTTTATGATGTTTTTAGCAAGTCTGTTTATTTAGTACATATTGCGACTGATCTGCTGTTGAAATATCATCCATTTCCCTCCCCGGAGAGATACTCAAAGAGCAGCAAGTAATCAACTTTAAACAAAAAGACCATCTAAATATACAAAAAGAGGAGAACAATAGCAGCATTAATTATAAAACAGGCAGGCTGGTTTCCAAGGGGAATTCATATGCACTGAATTTGTTTATGCACAATTTATTTCTCTTTCTGGGGTTCAGAAGAGCTGTGGCCACTCAGAGAGAGCTGAGCAGTGCGTTATCGCAGGGGGAGGATCGGGAAGAGAGAAGTGTCCAACAGACTGTACCCAACACCAGCCAAAACCAGCAGGAGAACTAAAGCCACAGCATTTTTAACTTGGAAAAAACAGAAGTATGAGTTGTCTTTTTTTTTTTTTTTTCCCTGCTTGATTGTTTCAGAAACTAAATAACAAAGGCAGGGATGGGTCCCACAGTTCTGTGGAAAAAGGGGACATGCTAAAATCTTATTTATCACTTTAATAGTAGGACCAGCTCAACTTCTCTCCTGCTGCTGGCCTGGTGACCTTGGAAAAATCTCCCAGATCATGCTGCAGCTGGATGCTCCAACAGGAGCTCAGGGCTGAGCTCCAGTGAGCACTGCAACTTGTACACGCATCCCAGTGCTTAAAGGTTCCTAACCAAGACAGTAAAGTAGGATTTTTTAAGTTTGTTCAAAGAGGAGACAGCTAAAGGCAGTGCTTTAACAAGGTGTCAGCTCTGCAACTGCTGTGATTCCTCCTTAGCCAAGGCTGAGGAGCACTAGTCCCTGTGGAGAGCAAAGGGTGCAAATACAGGGAAATCCTTGCCTGGAGGAGATTACACTTAGTTCCTCTTTAACCCAACACAATAAGGAGAAAAGCATATTCCTGAGCTGCCAGAAGGGAGCGGGTAAGGGACTCTGCACCTGCACCCAACAAGGCTCACGTACAGCACACCTTTGGCAGAGCGTAAGTAAACATCCATCAGCACCCAAAGGACTTTCCACGGGTATCGCGGTACACAGGGAAGTGTAAGTAGTGTGTTTGCAACCCCCTAGGCAAGCAGTCCACATCCATGCAAAAACTTACACCATTCACAAAGGGTTTGTAGGAAGAGCCTCTCTAACGAGCTTAATGACCCCCAGATTAAAAGCAAATTGTCAGCATTATGCCACGGTGAGCAAAAGGCCTGCGAGACACATGGAGTCGTTCTTGCATCTTCCTCAGCTGATGTAATGCATCCAGTTTTGGACACTGAGATGCACAAGGGATGGGGATCAACTGGAGAGCATTCAGGGGACAGCACCGGGAACAATCAGATGTAGAAAACACAGCACATGAGGAATTGGCACTGATCAGCCTCGTGAAGGAGAGGAAGGGAGGCAACAGCTGTTGCAAATGCAAAAACCAGCTATACGGAGACAGAGGATAAATATATCCACTCCATGAAGGACCAGGGAACAACATGCTTAAATTAAAACCAAGGACACCGATGATCAACAGTAGAAAAAAAATGCTAGCAGTACGGAGCAGTGAAGCACTAGGACAGGCTGTGTGGAAGATCCCAAGACATGCTGTCACTGGGGTGTTATTTTCAAGATAAGGGTGATAAAAGACTGTTGGAAATAACATCAGTATAGTGATGAATATCTTTTGTCCTCCACATCCCACCTAGACCTGCTTTCTGTGGTTAAGCTAGACAGCTGTTCACTCAGTACCTTAAACGCAAAGGTAAAACCAAAAAGGGACATGGTAGCAGCGAGTGGCAGCCACCCAAAGCTTCTGAATTTAGTAGCTTAGGTTTACAGGATGACTGAGGTTTGCACGAGGACGTGCACATCCCGGAGCCCAGCAGGACGATGGCTGCAATAACAAAGACAGGATGTGAACAGCCTGAAGGACAGTTATCTGGTTCTTGTGAGCACCTCGGGAGAGACCTTCATACAGAACACAACAGGTTCTCAGTGTCAAAATAATAAAAAAAAAATCTTACAGGTAGTCTTACACACAGCCTTTTTTTTTTTCTATTTTAAAGAAACCTGAAAATGTAACTGAAACCTCCTCCTTCAGTATGAAACAAGGTCTCCATCAGGCATGCAACATAGTGTGAAATGTGAAAGAAAAACTAAAGATTATCTGGGCAATTACTTTGCCCTACTAGCAATTCAGAGCAGATTGAGGCAGGTGGAGATGCCTGGTAGTGCCAAAGGTATAGAAACTTATCTCCTTTCACATCCCTTCATGAGTAACCATGTAAACTCAACAGAAATGCAGTGAGCATCTGCACCGCGTGCCCCAGGCACACAAAGACACCGAGACTTTGAGTCCCATCTCTTGCTGAGGATGCCCTAAAAAGCAGACCTCAGGTGGATGCAGGAGCACCAAAGCAAAAAGAAGATGCACCCACAGCTTGCACCAAGCTTTCCCACCATCATTTATTCAGCCACTGTTACAGGGAGGTTTCACAAGCTTTTGCTGGCAAAGAAAATAAAACAAATCCGTTCCCAGGAAAGGGTCACGCAGAAGCTCAGCACGCTCCCAGGAGGAAGCACGGCTGCTGAATGCGATGCCGAATAGCTTGATTGCCATATTTGTTATAAATTCGGATGAACCTCTTGCACAGATAAGGATTTGAAATACAGCCATGTAGCACTAAACCACATTTTCATCTACGAACTTTAATGACAAACCACAAAATCCCAGCCTCCTCGACAGTTTATCATTAGAGCCCTCAAGTGAAGTTTACGGGGCTTGGATCAAATCACTTAAACCCTGCTTTATTTTTACAGAATATTTTACAATACATAAAAAGCAGTGACATTTCAGCAGGAAGCTTTTACAACTTAATTTTACATAAATCTCCCCATTCTCACCAGCCCCGCGCACGCAGCACGTTTGCATGCGGGTGATGCTGCCGTTCACCTCCCACCCGACCTAGGCTGCGCATCGCCCACCTGTGCTGACACCCACTTGGCAGAGATCCCACGGCCCTGGGCAGGTGCCAAGGTCTCGTCTAGGACTTTCGTGCTTCCCCTCGGCCTCTGTGCACAGCGAGAGGCCTTCGGCCATCACGCTTCGGCTCCTTTGTCATGGAGGGAAGGCAGAGGCGGGTACGGTGTGGGGCAGGCCGCAGGGCAGGCCGCAGGGTTCCCTGCACCATGCCGTCTGTCCCCACAGCCACCCCCAGCTCCCAAGGGTGCCCCTGTCTAGTGAGGAGGTGACAAGGCTTGGCAGGGACAGCGAGGCGACCCCATGTCTCAGTCATGGCCAAGGCAGCCATGCTCTGGTAGTTAAGACACCAACAGCTGGCTGACAAGGCCGGCACGACAGGACTCCACCTGCATGCACTTGGCTTTATTTTTATTATCCCTTTTCTAAGCGTGACAGTAATCTTTTATTCAAGTGACATGGACACAGACGCTGTATAGGGTTTCAGTGGCAAGGGTTTGGTAGTGGGGACCTGCAGGGGTGGCCCCTGTGAGAGGAGTCCAGAAGCTGCCCCGTGTTAGATAAGGCCGTTGGCGGGCTCAGCACAGCTTCACTCCTGAACACCCACACTTCAGGCTTGTTTCAACTCCAAATGACCTCACCTGCTTCTTTTTTTTTTTTTTCCTTTCCCCTTTTGTCTATGTGGAGTAAATTTCTGTCAACAAAGCTGAAAGGCCAAGTAGAGTTCACTGTAACAATTCACATTTCTTAGCAGGTTGCCCAGAACTAAACCTTAACCTTAAACACGAAGCGTTCCTGGGATTACACAGTAGCTTCAAGAAACAGAGAAATATAAATCCTCCGCCTTCCTAGCATAGAAAATAATAGTATATCTCTGCCTGCTGGACTGATTTCTACAAGCCGCAGCCATAACTCAGTGAGCCTGGAGCACCTCATCTGTCAGATATTTATGTGGTGCTTAATTGCACGAACAAAAGCAACTTTCCAAGCCTAACATATGCTGCATTTTGAAATCATGAGCATGGTGGCTCTCAGCATCATAAATTACAGCTACTCACTTCACAGAGCCCAACGGCATGTGAACCTGAGGTTTCCCTAAGAAAACGAGGTACCACCTCCCACTGCTGCCAGCACTGCAGGGCCACATTAAGCTTTGAGCCAGCACACTGGTAAGATTTAGGAGAAAAAAATACAGGAATTGGGTTTGGCACCGGCAAAGAAGATGAAGAGCATCTTCTCCTGGTTAATGGGCAGTGTAAAATGAGTGTAAGGTCACGCTCCTTGAATTGCAGCCTCAACTGCTAATCTTCCACAACCTGCAATGGGATTAGCCCTTTTCCATGGAAAGCCTGTCCAGCCGGAGTCGTGGCAAGTTGTTTGCCATCCTGCTGTCCGTATTCATGCCTTACATGGAAGATTTTGGTCTTTAGTGATGCCAGTAAGGGGAAGTTAAATTGATTTTAGAAAGCATGGTAAAGCAAAAGGTTATCCTCTGCAAACAGCTAGGCAGTCCTGATCCTGTTACCTGTAACCGTAGGTCACAAAACCCTATTTAAATAGGAAATTATTAATCTGCAGTTACACAATGGCTTGCATTAAGGTAGGCTCAAAGCTCCTTTCAAGACCAGTAATAAATGGCCAACAGAAACGCTCTTGCTTCCTTGTGGCCACACACTGCCAGCTCTGCTCCGCTCCTGCCCCGTCGCCTTTGACAGGCTGACATGACAGGCTCTACAATATCTGTTTGCTTCCTTTCAAGAGATTTCTTTTGACAAGCAATAGTGAATAGTGAGCAAAATGGACGTTTGAACGCTCGCGGCAGGCTCAAGCCTGTGGCTATTGTAGGGCACTGCCACATTATGCTGCATTATTTCTTTTTCCCAGGGAAGGGAGATGTAAAGCACGAGGCGATTCCTGTGACAGAAGGTATTAATGCAGACACGGAGGAATTCCTGCGAAGGACGGGTGTGTGACGCCAAGCAAGTTGCTGTGGCTTAATGACCTTCATCCTAATAGAGCTGAGACATTTGCTGTGGGACGGGCAGCTCTGCCACTTCATCTTTGTTGGTGAACTGTCTTTTCGAGCATAACTTCAACTGCAGTGATAGGGCATGGCTCTCGGACACCTGACAACTGTTTTGCGTGGCTTGCTGTCTGGATAGCGTTGGTTTTGGGGGAAAAATGGATTACGCTTAGTAATGCAGAGGATTATTAATACTGTAACATATGGGAGGCGAGCATATGTGAAGCCAAACTTTTATATAGTCTAAACAGCTGTAACACTCTAAAGTTATAAATCATCCAAAAATGGAATAAAAACATTCAATACATACCCATATATATTCATATATTTAAAAAATCACCTGTTCTCAATTACACTATCAACTCCATCAAGAAATTTCACTGACAGTGTAGACCACGAGCACAACAAAATAACCCTTTAATGGCAAGTCAGGTCAGCATTCCATGCATTAGCCATACACATTGTCAGCATCATCATCTACTATTTTGCAGGTTTGTCTTCTGAATTATCAAGGTTCTGGAAAGTAATGGAAAAGTGGTAAATAGTACTCTTTAGTGGAAATTGTGGGAACTTAAATGTTGACTGAGAGCTCTGCTGTAGCTAAGAAGCTACAAATCTAAACTAGCAGCACATGACAAATGCTCCTAAAAGTCTTAAAACCAGTATCTCACAGCAGTAAACTTGCTGTCATCCATTCCTCATCATAAAACTGGGTTTTCCACCAGGTTTCCCAGCCCTTCACATCCTCTCCCTTTACGTCAGGGGGTTTCAACCTCTTTTTGATCTGCTGAGCTCCAAAAATTCAGCAGAGAGAAGCAGACTCTTGAATAATTAATTGAAGCTTACTGGCAATAGACTTGCCTTTCTTGGTTACCTTTTATGGTCCCCTTAGAAGTTATCCAGAGACTAAAACCCACCGTCCAGGGACTAAAACCCACCACTTTAGGCTACAAAATCTTCAGGACAAGCACTTGCTGCCTTTTGACTTGGTGACCCAGAGCTTGCTCACTCCCACTGGTGGGAAAATCAGCCCTGTGGAGAGTGAGAGCTTGTCAGGAGCATCACTCACTGTTAAGACAGTGCTGTTCATCCAAAGACTCAAAAGCATTTTGAAACATGGCAATTTTTCAGCTCGCAAGGCAGTCTTTCTTTCTTTCACGTGGAAATTGAGAAAGGGGTTTGGCTGAAGATCACTATGTGAGCTGCTGTTCAGTATGTGCCATTCAAGAGCACAATTGCACAGGAAAAAAAAAAAAAAAAAAAGGTTGGCTTAGCTTATTTTCTGAAGAGGAGGCTAAGGAGCTTTCCCTATTATCTACTCACCAATCTAGAAATCACCAGAAATGGCATAACTGGCTGCTTTCTTGGGTTTCTGCCCACTTTACTCCATAACCACTCCCAACCTGTTAGTATCAAAACGTTGTACAAACACCAAGTCATCTGGCCTGAATGTCCCCCTGAGGTCCTAGGAGTTGCCACCATTCCCGGGAGCATTTCTGCACCCAGAGAATTGCACCCAGGAGTTCTGGGGCCCCCGTTCCCACCTTTGCTCACTGGACATCTCTCACCTCCCATCCTTGCAAAGGTGCCGGTGCCAAGGGCAGCGAAGCTGTAATTGACATCATGTGTTCTTTGGGTTAGCTAAGTTAGAGAGCACACATGGCACAAAACGTATCTGGAAAAATAAAATAATTTTTTAAAAAATCACATTTTCCTTCCCCACTCAGGAGCGGGGGCTGTGCAGCAGCATAACCCAGTGTACATACATTGTTAGACACAGTTTAAATATAGCATCTAACTATGAAAACATGAATAATTGCGGTGCTTAAAACGTCTGGCTAATCTTCAGCAGAACTGCAATCAATCACTGGTGTCAGACCGGGAAGCATTTCTCAGTTTCATACACAAAACCTTCCTTCAAATTCAAGCCCTATCCACTTCCAATGTTTGGACTGACTTTCCCATCTGATATTAATGGAAGTACTCTCGGCATGAAGAGGCACTGGTCGGAATTGATTTTCTAATTTTTTTTTTTTTTCAAGAAAAACTTTTGCAAATGCATCCAGTCAGGAATGACAGTCACAGAAAAAAAAAAAGCAAAAACTTCCATTCCCTGAGCACACGTAGGGGAATTTGTATGGTTTTGTAAATTTATTAAAGAAAACACACAGAACACGTTCCATTAATTTTGCTCTTTGCTCGCGCGCTTGCAGGCCCACGAAGCACTGCTGGACGAAGAGAAAAGCAGCAAGCAAACCCAAAACCTACAGCTCAGCCCCAAAAAGCTGGGAGCATTTTGTGCCAACAACCCATACCACCTCTCCTCGGCTGAAAGCTCGGCAGGGCCTCAGCTTCGCACGGGAACCACCTCTGCTCACCACTCGTCTTTGCAGAAAGCCAACAAGGGGCTCTTCAAGAAAGCTGTTACCCAATCATCACCTCTTGGGTGGTGAATTACCAACACAGGAGTGCCTCATTTGTGATTTTCAAGTGCTGGGGCATGTTTTTAAAGCAGCATTTTGCTACAGCCAAGTGCTTTACCATCTTTGCCTTGTCTGTTTCAGACAACGGTGACCAGCAAAGAGGGCGCAAGTGATCATCTCCCAGGCACGGCACTGCTGCACCTCGCACCATGTCCAACAGTAAGTTGCCACTGCAGAAATGTTAGTGGATAGAAACATGTTGAAGAAGGCAGCAATGTGCAGAAAAGGTCTGGGTGGCAAATACATAGTCAAAAACATTGCATTATTAAAAAACTGGATTTTTTTCTTAGTTACCAGCTAACATTCAGCAGTTTGAAGGCTAGCTGCACACTCTAGTCCAGGCCCCAGACACGACAAAGCTTTTCCCACCTCTCAACAAACAGTAAAGCGTCTTCAGCTTTCCCAGAACAGCATTTCTCACATCCTGCCCTGCTCCCTGGACAGCAGTTGCAGTTTTTCTGCTGCAACACAGAGCCAGGAAGGCAGTGTGGGACACAGGGCCAGCACATGTGCTTGTCCTTGAATGGGGTAGGTAACAGCAGAGTAATCCCAGTTTAATTAATCAGTAATTCACCTTAGATCAACCAAAGCTGAATGAACAAGACGAGAAGAACCAATTCAAGTCTCCTTCTCCCCAGGAGCTCGCTGGGGGGTGGCTTGAGGGTCTACCTGCTGCTACAGCCTCCACATTTCAGCTAAGCCCACTAGTTAATGCAGCTCTACAGCCAGGATTATTTTTCCCACTTCAGTACGGTAAAGACAGAAGGGTCCTGTCACCATTTACCATATTAAATAAGACAAAACCTCAGAGCTGGCAGCAGTAGAAACACTAATTATTCTGGTTGCTGGCATCAGACCGCTATGGAGCCCAGACTTCATCTAAAAATCTTTGGCTGATAAAGCTCGCTGAGTGTTTTTGAGCTGTCAAAACCTCTGGGTTGGCTTGAACATGATCTGACCGGATCCCAAAGCAATTCAGAGCGGACACGGGCAAGCACGACCCACTTTGTTATGCATCTCTTAACTGCTTATTGCTCTCCGTCTTTCATGATCTTGTTTTTCTTCTCAGGCAGGCTCCAAACAGCAAAGTACTGACAAGCGAGTTGACGGCTGAGGCATGCGCCCGTGAGCTGACATCTCAAAACAAGAAATAGGGTTCATCAAAATTAAATAGTGCTAAGATCATGCCTCTTCAACTGCAGTTCAGGTGATGGTATCTGGAGCCCATGTAAGGCCCTTTAGGATATGGAAAGTCTCGATAAAATCTGGTGAGTAATAACTGTATTTTTAATCAGTTGCAATCTGAGCACAAGGGCGTGTGTAATTTTTATTTTTTTATTTTTTACGCTGGAACACGCAGCTTGTTTAGGGGTGTAAAAAAACTGCACCAGGCACCTCCTGGAACCACGGGCAGTGGCAAATGTGAGACCCCTGAGCTTCATCCCCTGCTGCGAGGGCATGGCCGCTGGCACCATGAGCAGGAAACGCTGCTCACGGGTCCCTGCTCCCACAAACAAGTTTTCTCCTGTAAGCACTGTAGATACACATGCCAGGCTAGTTCTGTTTCCTTTTTTTTGCAGCACTTTTCTTACCAGTCTTCGCCCAACCCTCTGCCGCCTCTCTCTCGGGTCAGCGCCTGCCACCCCCACCTTTCTCTCTCCCGGTTCAGCTCTCCAGCTCTTATCGCCTCAGCATCAGCGAGCACCTTCACCGCTGCCAGCGCTGAGGTAAGAAATTCCTGTCTCAGGATGCTCACTGTCACTTCCAACCCACAGTTCACCATGTGCCGGTGATGCTGCCTGCGCACGTGAGCTGTAACCCCGATGGATTTTTACTTGGGTCATCTCAGGAAATAAAGCGGGGAAAAAAAAAAAAGGCACCCCCGAGCTTTATGTTTGCTTATTTTGCGTAACTGCTTGAAGAGGTATTTTCCAGCCCAGATTTTATATATTCTAACATCGTCCTTGCTCTTATGACCACCAGCAAACAAGGGAAATAATTTGACTGCCCAAAATGATGCCTCGCTGCTTTTCCCTTAATTTTATACCTTTTCAAGACACATCAACAGATAGGGAACCTCGGTAGCAGTGAGACTGGAAGGAAACGCACCGTGCAGAGCCCACTACTCGATTTGCACATTGCCATATGCGAGCTCTGGGTATCAACTTCTCTCCTCGTCTGCTTTGAACCATTCTAGCACCACTTTCACTGCCAAATGCTGAAAGCAGGTTCTCAGCGCTGCAGGGAGGAGCCCACCATACGGAAATAAGCCCGTGGGGACCCTTTGATGCTCCACAAATCACCACCATTGTTTGTTCCAGCTCATGTGTTGCTGACAAATCGTTCCAGGTTTGATATCCTCAAATACAAAGCCACAGGCCAGGCTTACAGAATCAGGAGGATGGGTTACTACCCTGGTAGAGCACAGGGGTACTTTCCTGTGGGCACTGCAGCAATTTGCAAGTGGTACCGAAGGTGTTGCCCATCAGCTGGCAGTGCAGCCCGAGACACAGCCACTCTGCAAAGGTGGGAATTTGTACTTCACCTCAGCCAAAATATTTTGGCACCTCTTTTTGGCTCGTCAACAGTGCCAGGCTCTCCCCTCCTGCAGGCAGCTGTGCGCCCGCCTTCCCTCGGAGGCACCTCACCGAGCTCAGCGCTAGGAGGACCGAGGCCGCTCGGCTTCCTCGCTTATCTGATAAGTCCCCGATGGGCCCTCGCAGGAATTTTGGCAGTGGGGAGCTCCAAAGACGAGCTTGGCAGCCATCCTAACAGTTGGAAGCACCTTCAAGGCAGGATTTGTTTTGCTAAGAGATCTCTGGCTTCCTCCTTCCCTTCGCCCAAACGTGCCCGTTGGTTTTCTGAGCCTGCTAAACTCTTGCTCCAAAAGGACAGCGCTGGGGACGTGCCTCTGGTATTGCCTTCAGCTTTACATCCTCGTGCTGCTGTCACACCTCACAGGTCAAAGTTTTGCAAATACATCGTGTGAGCACCCAGGGACCCTCACAAACCTCTCCCCTATCGATTCAGCCCTACACAACCTGCAACAGAAAATCAGCAGCTTCTCTGGAAGAGAGGATTCATTGCAGCGTGAAGGAAAACAGTTACAGCTTCATACCCCTAATGTGATTGGGATAAAACTCTTTTCTGTGCATTTGGTCTACTTGTAGGAGGACACGGTTACACCTTCATGCTTCCAGGTGGGAAAACTAAGGAGGTTTAAATGTCGTTCTTCCCACGGCAAAGGCTGCACAGCAGGTCTGTGGTTCGGTCACGAGCCCTGAAAAAGTCCCCGTTTCCCTGTGTTCCTAAGAAATTGGATGGCCAAACCACCCAGAGACCACTTATCATGTCAGGGACCTCCTACCAAAATGCCCTGTGCAAGGGACAGTCCATGCAGCCACGTTCATGAACGCCACTCTGCAACAGGGACTTGGATATTCCCACATGAAACACAGGACAAAGGCCAAGTGACAAAGATCGGATTCATTTATTTCCAAGTTTTTTCCCACCTAAGCTTTCTGATTTGAGGGTGTTAGCAGACTTGGGATTCCCCTGGAATTTAAAGATCAGTAAAATCAGCTAGCATATGGCAGAAGAATCTACCTCCTCATGAAGGAAAGGACACAGGGATATTAATCACTAATTCCTGTAGCAACAATTACCGGAGTAGGCAGGTTTCAGTGGCAAGGATCAAAATAAGGCAAAAACTGCCAGTCAAAAAACTGAAAAATGCAGATGCCTCCTGCCTCTTCTCCTGGGATACAACCCTGAATTTGCAGGCTGCTCCAGGCTGACAACACCGACTCCTCTAGGCTGGAACTCATCACCGTGCTGTGCCCCAAGGGCTAATTGCTTTGGAAAAATATAACTTATTAGCAAGTCTCCAAGGCATCAGTTCTTTGCCAATACCCAAACTGAGAGCTGATTCTCCAGGAAAGGATCTGAAATAGCTTCTCCCCTGGGAGAAGCCACCGTATCTTAAGGAAACTTGCTATTTATGACCTTCAGGGAGGTGGGTCAAGGCAAATTGGCTTTATGGGGCATATTCTCCCCCAGCTACTATGTAATAACTCTGCCTGTAGGGATTTTGCATGCGTACTCAATACACAGCTGTAGAACAGGGTTGGGAAGTTCATGAAGAGCTATTCTGGAGGGTCTAAGGGTGCAAACTCCCATTGAGCATCCGGCGTGGGTACAATACAAGGCACTCAAGGCTCTGGGAGCCAAGTCCCCCGTATGCTGTTGCTCCAAGCTGCCTTCCAGAGAGCCTGCCATACATGAAATTAGACTTTGAGAGCTCTTCCTGCACAGCAAACGTGAGGAAACGAGGGCAGGACAGTAGCAAACGCTGCAAATTCCAACTCTGGTTTGCTCCACGCTCACCACCCCACAGAGAGATCCCCTCCGTTGACACTCAGATGCCTGAAGTAATTTGCCCAATTGTCGGGACCAGCAGGCATCCCCCGTCAGGAAACCAGGACTGGCAAAAGGACAACACCGAGACCGAAGCGGTGACACTGCAGGGAGACTTCTCGTGCCCCCAGATCCCGGTTCACAGTCTGCTCGTTGGGCACTAATCAGCAGTAAGACCAAGGAGAGAATAACGCACACCGAGCAGAGCCGAACCCTCAGCGTTTGGCAGATGCTGCACAGAGAGGAGCACCCGACTGCCTCGCTCTGGAAAGCTGGTGCAGAGCTTCTCACTCCGAATTAGTAAGAAGCCAGCAACAAAAAAACTTTGACAGCGAGAGGCATTTGGAAAACTGCATTTCTGGGTAAGTTTCCACCCCGTAAACACTGCGGGAGTTCGATCACGGCTCCGAATTCTTTTGCTTTCTGTTATAACTTATTTCTTGTTCTCGTGCCAGCTCGCACAAAGAAGGGAGCATGGCTCCATCGTTAGAGCAAGGACGGAGGGACGGGGATGCGTAGGTACAATTTCTCAAGGAGCCGCTTTGCTCCACTGCAGGCAATCACCACCTCCCCTCCCCAGCGCGCCAGCCCAGCCGAGGAGCTGGTCCCTGCAGCAAGCAGAGGCTCTTGCTCAATGGATCATCAACTATCCGCAGAGCACCCTGAAACCTTCCCGTAAGGGCGCTAAAAGTAGCTTTTGTTATTCTCCGAGTCAAACAGAGGTTACAATAAATTGAAGACACGAATGTTTGAAATCCTGCTGAAACAAGCGCTCCAACCCCTGCCTCTTGAAACGTGTTTTGGTCACTCCAGACGGATAAAAACCCGTCTGCTCCTCGGAGCGGCGGGCCCGGGGCTCAGCAGCCGTCACACATGCGAGGGGCTGGGGTTCCCCACCGGCGCCGACCAGAAGCTGTCGGAAAGCAGAGCAGATGTCGGCTCCGCCACGGCCACCCTTCCAGGGGAGGCTCCGCCGAGTGGCGTGGCTGGCAGCCAGGTGAAGGAACAAAGGATGCCTGCTGTTTTTTTTTTTTTTTTTTTTTTTTTCTTCCCTCGTTATTCAATACAGAGGCTTAGCAGTCACACCGCATTCGCCTCCTCTCCTCCCTGCTGATGGATGCGGGGTGCCGATCCCCCGGCGAGGAGGTGCGCAGGCGCCGCGCTCCGACACACGGCGCCGCGGCTCTTGCTGCGCGCCGTCGCCGCTCGGCTCCTGCGAGGCATCCCAGGCCAAAATATAATGTTCCTGAAATTTGCCGGGTGAGAGCACGTTAACAGGCTGATCTTTCGAAACTCTCCCATTCTTCTCATAATTTATTGATGAAAGGATTCCTCGCTGGTTAGGCAATATCCCTCCGGATGAAAGCCTGGCTCCGTTTCTCCTCTTTCTACCACCCTCGGTAACGTACACCTCCTCTCTAATGGCCCCCTGATGAAAAATTCACTACTCGACGGGCCGCGCTGCCAGTTGTGCTGGTGATGGATCGTTTTACTTTCTACCTGTTCAGATTAATCAGGTTACAGCTCCGGCCTGCCAACAAAGCATGGCCTCACACCTCAACTCCGGGACCTAAATCCATGCCCAACATCCGAGTCAGGCAAAGGCTGCGGAATTACAGCGGTGCTCGAAACCAACCCAGCGACTCGGCCCCGCTGCGTGGGGCTAAGCTGTCGTTCCAGGTGAAGAGAAACCTTCATTTGCACGCATTAGCATCTAGCACACAAGAGCCATTTGTACCTGCCAACAGAGCCGGGGCTGCAACCAGCAGCGTGCCCGCCTGGACCAGGAGCTGGGCGGTGGGAATTGGGATGGAGGAGCTGGACGGAGCGCTGCCCTACCTGCAGCAGTGCTTCCACGTGAGCTCCTAGGCTGTAAAACCAGCACAGTGCTTCGCCTCCCTCGTGGACGAGGCTGTCTGAAGTTTAATTTGTACTTTTAATGGTCTGAGACACTTTGGAATGAAAGCTGGGAGAGAAATGCTTAATATTATTTTGCAAATTCAGTACCCGATCAGGCAAAGTTTATTACTGGAAGTAACTCATCTCACCGGAGGACAAGGCTCATTTATCTTCTGAAAGCTCAAACCCAGCCTCGTGGTCCTTAGGATTTTACTGCACAGGAGTAAATCCTGGCTCCCTGCACCTGCCAAGTTCAGTGGGGCACTTCCACTACCAACCCAGCCTCCTACCAACGGAGCAGCTTCCGTTTTGACCAAGGGTGACAAACTCACCCAAGTAAGATGTTTTACTCATTTATGTACATACAAAACCACATTTTGACCATTTTTAAAGAAGGAACCCACACAACTGGCCCAGCACGGACAGACGTGATGTAGGCTATGAGCACAGATCACGCGCCAATGTTGTAGGGTGCCGTTTGTTCCGAAAAGCTAATTCAAACCAGGGACATCCTGGTGCTCGCCTGGACAGCATGGAGGAAATGACTGATCTGCCTCAAATTCCATCTTTTATTTCATCGACCCGTTTGCTAAAACCGGAGCTGTTGCTCAACTTTTTATTTCTGGCTTATCCTTAGCCAGGCAACCAAATACTAGTAAAATGAGGTAAGGTTCCAGCTGTGGGAAACGCAGGTAGCTTCTGCAGCCAAATTCCTGAGAGGTGCAGTTCCTCCGACTTCATTGTATTGTCACTCATCATGAATGTCATGGAGATTATTAAACAATTAAAATGAACTTTGGAGAATTGCAGCACTAAGACAAGCTAAGGAGGCACACAAAAATGCAGCAATTTTTAACTCATTACGATTCCAACAAAATTCAAAGGGCAAGATAGCAGCATCTCGGGCAACAGCTTTAATTTCTGGAAATGGTCTAAACTGCAACAAAACCAAAAAAAAAAAAAAAAGAGGGTAAGAACTGATGACCACACTTCACGCTTTGAACTCTCATGGTTAGAAGCTGAACTCCTACAAGGAGCTTCTTCAGCAATTACTGCACATTTAGAGCAATGTTGAAGCTCACAGCCCTTTGCTTGCAAGAGAAAAAAAAAAACAACAACAACAACAAAAAACATTTTAAAGTGTTTTGATATTTATCATGAAATTAAAATCTGCTGGTTGGCAGGGCCTGGTCTCATTACGGTATTCCACTGTCATTGTACACTGCGGTGGAGTTCTCCGTTGCCTTTTTTCTAAGAAAACCAACTTACGAGCTTGAATAAAGCCTCGAGTTCCTCATTAGGTGGAACATGCCTATTCAACAGCTGTGGAAAAATCAAGGACAGAAGTTGCCCAATATTGTCCAGATCAACTGGCGAAGCAAAACCTCAAGCCTCCCAGCTCCGAAAATTATCTATGGAAATTCCCCTCCGTCCTTCTTCCAATTATCCCAGATGAAACCCTCTTGAAAACAAGGCTGAGGAAGGTTCCTCTGCCATTTCTTCTGAGTGTTCTGGGGTTGCTGCAGGTCTCCTGTCTCTTTATCCACGGTGGGAATTAAGCCAGAATGTTGTTTGTTTTCTGTAAATTACATCTTTACTTAATTTTTCCTGAAATGCCCAGAAGTAATTTATTAACAATGACCAGGATTCCCTGCAGAAGACGGTATTCTCAGAAAAGTAAAGCGCTCCAGCAATGAAAGGAATGTGCGCGGACCAACTGGCGAAGAACTAATGACTTCAAATAAAGGCCATAACATCTGGCTTAGTTTAGCCCCGAGCTATAACCAAACCACAGTCTCCTCAACTCTACTGGCACCGTGCTCGTGAAAAATCACACAACTATGAGATGACAGTTCGGAGTCGTAGCGGCAGCAAGTAAATATCATTTGATTAGGTGTCAAGTAAAACCGTCTTTGCCGAAACAGAATTGATGAGACATAGCTCCGGTCCCCCGGGAACGTTGTCCTATCGGATAACCGGATGGCTTAAGCAAAGGTGTAGGTATTTAACCCTCCTAGAGAAACAGGCAAGCTAAGAGGTGTTGGCAGAGCACACCGAGGCTCTGAACCAGCAGGGAAGACCAAGAGCTCACTGCACTGCCAGCAACACACACAGCAACATATTCTCTGCTTTCGCTGTGTTTCTTTTTTCAGCCTTTTTCAGTAAATCCATGGGAAAGAAGTGCACGGAGCAGTGCTTGCAGCTCGCATTAGCATCCATGCCTTTGCAAATACGTTCCTGATTCGGGTTGGAGCTCCCTTGGCAATGAAGCCGGAGGAAAACAAGGGCATCAAGGCCACCGAAAGCGTAAGAATGACACGAGCCTACTTTTATTCATTTATTTTTAAGGCAGAAGCTGCAGCTTTAAAGAGCCAACCAAATGAGCTGGGTTTTAACATGCTACCCTGCTTCTTTAGGACGCCGTCAAAGAATATTTTAAGCTACAGGAACATTTCTACCAGAAGGAAACCGCTCTCGTTTCAGCATCGAGCTGCACTTCGCAAAGACGCTGTTCGCACCTCCACAGGGCGAAGGGCAATTGGAAAACATACTTTAATAGGGTCTTGACAAATTTTATTATGTCACCGTAACAACTGTAAAACTGACCAAAACATGTCGTTAAAGGCTCTAGCCCACATGGGAATGAATGTGTGCATTATATAAATCCTGCAAACACAGTAAAGCTCTTCATTGCCGGAGCCATGGGAGAGCGAAAATGAGGTAAAGCAAGAGGAGGCGAGGTGGGACACTTCATCTTCCAAACAAATACACAAACCCATCTGTATTTTTCATGTATTTTCAACATATAATTTCCAAGGTTGTTCATTTTTCTGGAATGCAGCCTGCTTCTGCTGCCCTTTACGTTTCAGAGCAAAACGCTGCTGTGACCTTCTTCCTTTCGTTTTAAAGCCAAAAGGGCGGCAGGCAGCGAGCATAAAACCTGGTATTTCACTTTCAAGCTCTGCTGAGGCTCTGCACTCAACAAGAGCCTTTCTAAGGGCTCCAGGCTACGAAGGGGATCAGCACTGGATCAATCCCAGCTGCTGGAGCCCTCTGGGTACGGTAGCAGAGCAGCAGCAGGGACCCACGACTGCTGGAGGGCAGAGCTTGCATTTGGTGCCAATGCCGATGGCCAAGCTGCTCGGAGCAGGATTGAGGCTTAGCAGCGGTGATATCTCACCTGCACGGGAGGCTGAAAGCCTCCGCCAAACAGCAAAGAAGGAGTGCAAGAAGCAGAAACAGCCCGACCTGTCCCACGTGGGAACCACGTGCTGCAGAGGGACCCAAGTGGCCGAGACAGATTTGAGCCCCCCCTCCTACCCCTCAACTACTTGGTTTCCTCAAAAGACCCAACAGCAGCCCTATCATTTACAAAATAATAATAATTAAAAAATCTCAGCATAATCTGCTTCAAAACCGAAATGCCATTTGTACGTTATTAGCTGCTACAGCCTGTAACGTGGGGCCTTCGTGAATTTTGAGAAGAGGGAGCAGGAGCCGGTTGGACTTGAATGTTTTGACAAGTTTATGTAAGGCTGGATGCAGGCGGCTCGTTAGCTACAGGGCTAGCCACAAACATTTTCAATAACTCGCACAAAACACTGCTCAGGCAGACAGAGGAAAATATATGAACAAAAATCCAAATAAAAGCGATGGAATTAGCAAGATCTGTGCTGAATTTCAGGGCTCCATCACTTAGGTTACTGTCGCAGCCAGCCTCCAGCCACCAGCTGCCTGTTTTCCATTTAGACTAAGCTGACAGGAGCAGGGATCACGTCCTCCCAGCTCCTTGCAAACCCCCTATCACACCAGTGGTGCAAGAAGGACTGCCAGGTGTTGGCTACAAATAGCTAAAATGACCCTTTTCTATCCTAAATTTAAATGTGTTTGTTTTTTAAAGAGGAGCTTCGGATGGGGTGAGTCTGCATGGAGGGCAGCTTCCTTGCCAGAAAGGGAATAAAAACTGTTTTCCCCATACTATTTGGCTCCTACTCAACATCCACGTTTCAAAGCTTTCCACGGGGGAGATGAAGAAACTGAGGCACGGGGACCGGGGCCAAGACCACGCGCCAGCAAGCGAGGGTGCAGCCTGCAGCCCCTGGGCCGGTCCGCACCAGCTCGGTCCCCGACCCCAGAAGCTGGATCCCATTAGTGGCTTTGGCAAAGCCTCGGGGCCAGCGCTGTGCTCGGGCGCACAGCTCCTGTGACTCCTACAGCGGGGACTTTCCTGCGCCGTGATTCAGCCTCCAGCCCCGCCAAACGGGAAAACCGCCCCATCCGCCCCAGCAGGGCTGACGGGGACCCAGGACACACTTGGGAAGAGTTTCAGGAACCTCCAAGGAAAAGATGCAAGGAGCTGGGCAGCCTCTGCTTTGGAAATGGAATCATGTGAGACGCTGGCAATTCACTTGTCAGGCTTTTAGCACGCGGAGGTTCATCCTGAAACTCAGCGATGCTCAGCCCCACAAACTGGGAAAGGTTGGCCAGCCAGCAGGGCTGCAATGTTTCAGCAAATCTTTTTAAATCCCAGCAAACACAAACCCTCAAAATAACCTAAAAAGCAAGGGGCAGATGAATCCTGTTTCTCTGTAGCATCTGGGGAAGGGTTCCTCCCAGAAACGAATTCTCTAATTCTTTCAGCTTGACACTAATTTCATTTTCCTGAAAAGAAAATAAAATAAAAAACACTCCTGTTTTCAGGACTGGTTCTTACACTAGTCCCAAACTGAAAGCTGAGTGTTATGGGGTTAATGGTTTTGGTACCTACAGACCTAAAAGGCTGCTAGAGACAAAAAAGAACCAGAGCGCTCTCAGAGGGGACCAGCAAATGGAGGAGAGGCAACGGCACAGGCTGCAACAGGAGAAATCACAACGAAATACAAGGAAAAAATAATAATAATAAAAACATTTCCCAGTGACAGTGTTGTAGAAATGCAGTAAAAGGGGTCCAGGGAGGTTGGGAAGCCCCTGGGCCAGGCCCTGAGCAACTTAATCCGACTCTGTCAACCTCGTCACTGGCTTCATTCGAAAAATGTCCATCTTGGATGTCTATTCAAGCGCCCTGTCTTTAAGGAAAGACTCAATGTCCACCATCAATCTTACTCCCTATCACCAAATCCGGGCTTCCTCGGGACGTTATAAATGAGAAAATGCCCACCCGAAACCTGCACTCCTGCCTCTTCCACAGCAAACAGCTAAAAGGGACCAGGCTGCTCGAGCTCGGGGCTGTGATGCTCTTGCTGGGGGTCTCTTGGGGACGTTTTACTGCAGGACGAGGATTTAGCTTCTGGTTCAAACAGTAAGGACGTGCTTACGTAAGGGAAAACCAAATTATCGAATTATATAAACTCTGCAAAGAGATACAATATAAAAATATAAATGAATTCCAGCCTTGGAACCTAAACAGTGTAGCCTTGTAGACTGGAAACACTTTGCATGTGTCCTTCAAGGTAGCCTTTAACAGGACATCAGCAACCCCAAACTTTAATCCCAGGCTCACTTCGTGCATAACTCACTGCATCAGCTCATCCCGACCCGGAGCTCGGATGCTGCCGCCGAGCTGCTGGCATGGGGACTTTAAGCTCATGTTTGAAATGAAACCCAGCTTGTGGAGTAAATTGCAGGTGCTGCTTGTGCGATGCTCGTTTAAGATCAAGTCAATCCATACGACACCGGCCAATAATTCAAGTCGAACAACAACATCAGAAATCCCAGCAGAACTGCTGAGCATGAGGCTTCCCTTCACGGGAACTGCTGGGTGCTCGAGTGCAGCCAAGCAGCGAGCAAAGCATCGGATCAGAGACACGGATCTGCGAACAGGCGGGCTGAGGAGGGAGAAATGAGAAAATGAAAACAAACATCCCTTGTTGGTGTTCCTGCTCCTGCAGTCAGTGCGGCTACGCAGCCCACAGAGACCCAGGAGTTGGTCTCTGAGCACAGCAGAAGAGAAGAAATGCATTCGGACAACGCAAGCACCAAATGCTGAGAAATAGCAACGAAAGCCTGGCGTTATCCAGAGCTGGACTTGTGTAAAAAGGGCCGAAAACAAAGCGGGAAGATGAAGACAGAGCTTCCACTGCCACGAAAAGCAGTGTCCTGCTTGTAGCTGCTTGGCCAGCTGCACCACACAGCACCAAGGCTGTGCCACGGGGCCCGATGGGGAACGAAAAGGCAGGAGGAGAAGGGCCGGATCCTGCACTCTGGCCAGAGCGAGGATGCTGCAAAAAGCAAACCGGTGAAGCCTCACTGTAAGTGGCCAGGGCAGGCTCAGAAATGCTTCCTGCAGACATCTCCAGCGGGCCTGGGAGGAGGACCCTGAGCAGCTGCAATCCCTGCCTGCAGCTCCCTGGAGGCGTTTGTTCCTTTAAGTCATCCTGCTGGCAAGTCAATCCATTAGGACAAAGCATTAAAAACTCAAACTCAGCTCTGAAAACAGCAAATATAGGTATCTGGAGTTACCACTTGAATTTAAACTAAGCTGAGATGTGACCACCAGGGCGGTACCTCCCCAGCACGGTGCTGGGACGTGGCCGGGGGGGCTTTGGAGGGGAAAGGTGCCACCCACCTGGTGCTGCTGCTGCAGCCTGCTGGGGGCATCTCCAGCTCCCATTGCAGAGGCAGTAAACGAGCTGTCTGAGCCCACGATGGGGGCTGTGTAACACAGAAATGGAGAATTCAGCCCACTAGAGCACCGCACAGGCCGTGCTGCCTCCGGCTCTTCCATTTCCCCTTCTCCCACCCACACGCTGATTTTCTTCTGGCCTTGCCTAATGAGCTGCTGCATCGGTTGGACACCTCCAAGCCACGACAGACGGCTCCGCATG
Source organism: Stictonetta naevosa (assembly GCA_011074415.1). Lineage (NCBI taxonomy): Eukaryota > Metazoa > Chordata > Aves > Anseriformes > Anatidae > Stictonetta > Stictonetta naevosa. Next base: position 94,536,173 of record CM021700.1, on the reverse strand, counting down.
TTGCTGCTGATGTGCTAGAACCAACCGAGGGACGCTGCTCGCTGCCTGAGCACAGCACGCAGCGACCGGGGAGCTTTGCTGGGTGGATTACATTGCAGTGGGTTCTGTATCTTTTTCCACTATTTGTATCATAAGCGTGATTGAATGAGAGAACAAATAAATGAAGTATTGCTTCTGCAGCCCATTACATCACCTTTTCTTCTTGGAAAACTTATTAACTTCGCATCTATTTATCCATACAGACACATACTTGCTGTACTATCTCTCAGAATATTCTCATCCCAGGCAACTGTATGTTAGAGGATAACCTATAAGGAAAATACATTTGTAATTTGTGCTGGGAGCTTCCTCCGCTTTCCATCAGGAGCATCTCTCTCCAGTCTGTGTGTGCAGAGCTGGGCTCAGAGCAGATTTTGCCTCTCAGCAGGCAGCCTGGGGCATTTTCCCCCTGGCAGGCTGGCAGTGGGGCACAGCAGGCATTCCCAAAGCCACGCTGCCCTGCGAGGCGTGGACTGAAATCCTCCTCGAGGGTGCAGGGACCATCACTGCTGCACGGATACCGAAAGCGGAGCATGTGCAAAGCATGTGAGGAGGAGCCCAAGGGAGTGACAGAGCAGTCACGAGTGATACATCCTTCCTGCAGCCCATCGGAGAAAGCTGCGAGTGCCTGGACGGGATCATTAAATGCCCTAATTAATGAAATCTGCAATTAAGGCTGTGAGCAATGCTCCTCGTAAGGCAACGAACCACCTCAGCTGAGATGCCAAGTGACGCTCACGGAAAATTTCCACCCGTTCAAGGGGATGAAATGGAAGCAGCAATTGCCACAAATTGGGCAACGACGTGTGCATATTTATTTTATCAACCTGCTTTTACAGCTATACAGAATAACTTACCCAAGAGGTTACGCACCAAGCTTGTACCCGAGTCATTTAAAATAATCATGCCTACCTCCACCAAGGCAGAAGAGAAAATTGTGTGAACTCAGTTTGACCTTCAAGAAATCCCTTAACCTAAAAATATAAAAGACAAACTGTTTCCACTGAGAGCTGCTATATAAAACCACCCTCAATAAAAGTGCCGGACTCCTTTCAAACTAACCTCAAACACGAAGCAAATTCCAGCGTGCTATTTTCCTCTGGCATCCTGGAATGTAAATCTCAAGGACAGAACTGGCTGTTCAAATTAGCTCCTACTCCTGCAGAAGCAATTGTTTTCAAACAGTTTTGAAAAGCAGTCGTGCACAGGGTGTGCATTCCAGGAAGGATTCCCACCCCCCTTCCAGATTTTAGACATTACAGAGAAACCGAGCAGCAACAGGCTCGGTACACGTCGCTTCCAAAGCCGTCGCAAAAAAAGAAACCACGGTTCGTTTTTTTGAAATCTTCACGGCGACTCGATACCGCGATGCCTCTGACCTTTTTGGGCTGGATCTCCCAGAGGCCGCTAAGAGGTTCGTAAGAGCACAAGGCAGTCCCGGGGCAGGAAGGCTCAGCCTGCACGCGAGGCTTTGCGCTCTGAGTCAGCGTGCAGCGTGCACACCCCGCCAGGCTCCTCGTCAGGTTCGCTTAATCTTGGAAACAAAAGATTCCTATCTAGCAGCGCTGTCATTCCTGATTAGCACATCATTTCCCCATCAGCCCTAATGTCAGCAACCAAATTAAGGTATTACACTCTGGAACATTTAATGTGATTAGGTTGGAGGAGTATTTACTCTTCCACTTGGCCCGCTGTGAGCAGGGGGATGGGGAGATGCCAGGTGAGCCTCTGCACGGTACACACCTACTGCTCCTTCCTGGCTGGCTGACACCACGTAGTACAAAAGCCAGACTTTTTTTTTTCTATAAGACTTTCAGCACATCAGGGTGCTCCAGCCCGTGCTCTAAGCATACACATATTTTAACAGAGTTGAGAGACCCAGGCTCCATCCAGGAGAAGCTGAATTTCCAACGCCAGGAGCTGCCAGCCCAGCTCACAGCCCACCATGAAGACAGAACCAGGTACTCATGTGAAGATATAAAAAAAAACCAGAAATTAATCTGCTAATCACAAGAGGTCTCATCCCAAAAGACACAAAACCCCCAAGTATGTGCCCAAAGCGGAAGCTCCGCAACCTCAGTGCCTGATCAGACCGAGTCACGGCCCGGGCTCTGACCAGCCAGCCATCAGAGCTGAGCGATCAGCCAAAAAAATAAGAATCAGTTCACCGAGCTAAATGATCCCATTTCAGGAACTCGGGGTTTGCTCCAGCAAGATGAAGGCTCCCGGTGATGCACCGCATCCAGCTCCAGCTATCCCAACAGATTACCCATTAAGCGCAAGACGGGCCACAAAGCCGGGCCAGCGAGCAGCTACTGTTACAGTATAATTTTCTTTTTGTATGTCAGGGCTGGTCCACAACCCCTAAAATTGTGAATATACTCTTACAGCTGGATTTCCAAGCGTCAGTCAGAACAACTCAAACATCTCCTGAAAACCTTTCTCCCCATGACCCCTGTTCTCGACCACCACGAGTGGCTATGGGGGAACAAGTACCAGGATCTCCCCGTCACTCCTCTGGCAGACCCTTCCAGATTTAAAGCCATTTGGGGCTTTTCCCAGGGACTGCCTCTCCGAATTGCAGCATTGCTGGTGCTCGCGTGGCTCTGAAGCAGCAGAATTGTGACAGCCAAGTGGAAAGTTTACCCCTGCCCTCTGCAAAGTGTCAAACCTGGTCTGGAGAAGGAAAGGGGTGGATGTTTTCCTGTCTGATGGAATCAGCGAGGGGCTTGAACCCTGGAACAGGACACAAAACCCTACACGTTTTCTGCGGCGTGAGGTTCCTAACAGCAGCAGCTGTGTAACCCCACATAACCACAGCCCTCCTGCACTATGAAGCATGGAAGGAGCAGCTGGATCCGCACACCACCCGTCCACAAGTTCAGCAACAGAGCATTAAGAACAGATTTGGTGGCTTCACTGTTCTACAGCGAGATCCTCCAGCTCCAACTACTCGGTTTATTTTTGGTCCTTTCTTCGTAACAGTAATAAAAGGATGATGCGGCTCCCTGAAGCTGATTTTAATGGATCCATTCAAGGAACAGCCTCGCTCTGCAATTACCATGCCTATCCGGTCCAACTGATGTGCTTGTTTACGCTATCTGGCAAACCCCAGATCCAATGTCATTTCATCACCGGGATTCTTTCGCCTAAGCCAAGACCAACAGACCATGGTGGTAATTTCAACACTGAAAGCATGCACAGTATCGATCCACGGGCCTCGACGCCAGCTCGCTGTTACACAAAAACACATCCCCAAGGGAACTCCCTTCGGCAGGGCACGACGGAGAGGAAGAATTTACATGAATGAAGGCGAAGCCTGCTAGGGAGATGAATATGCATGAGCACATGACCCGGATAAGCGTTGCGCTTGGTGCGGTTCGAAGCATGCAGTCATGTAGCTCCGTTTGTTCGAAGGAGCAAGGGATTATCCGGGAGAGCCACGTGAAAACACGCCGTCGGCTGGCGATGGGTCTCAGCAGCAAAAACCTGCCTGGCACAGCCGAACAGCCCCGCTGAGGCAGACGCAGCGCCCGAGAACGTGTTAAAGCATCCAGAAATAACAGGCGCCAAATGAACAGATTACGGCTAAATATAATAAATGCTGTCTGAAGTTGCGTCCTTCCCTTGCCCCCCCCCCCCCGATTCTCTTCCTCCACTTTCGGGATTTACCTGTCTGCAGGCGCAGACAGACGTGGCGCGCGGTAGAAACCACCTCGCTCGTAACCCCTGTGGGAAACAACCAGACGTTTCTGCTTTTCGGTGCAGAAGAGGCAGGGGCTCAAAACCGCTCCAACAAACATGGTTTTTGGACAAGAGCCACCCTGCGTGCATTGGAAGGGCCTCTTGTAGAAGGCGTCGTCGGTACGTGACCCAAAAGGCATCACATCTCCCCACTGTGTGGGAGTGGGAGGCGGGGGGGGAGACTTCAGGGCTCTTCCATCAATTAACCTCGGCAGAGCCAAGCGAGATCCCTGCCTTCTGCTTGACCCCATCGCGAGGCACAGCCGTTTCCAGAGGAAAAGTTCACTTCGGCTGGAGCCTCAACAGCCCTTGGAGATGTGCCGTCCCCTCTCAGCGGAGAAAGGGGCAGCCCTGCGAGGTACATCCCAATAAAAGGGGCTCGTTACAGGGCCAAAGCTCTTATCTCGTGTGTTGCTGCAAGCAAAGAGTGATGCTCTAAGAACTGTTACACAGCAGAGCCAACTCATACTGCCCTGCAAAGCAGAAACTCCTTGGTGGGCCACTTCCATTGCGATACACCGAGATGTGCTGTGCTTCTCACCCTCGTTTGCCTTTTTCTGCACCTCCCGGGCAGTCCTTGAAGTTCAAGCAGTCTCCCTGGTCCAGAACGAACCTGTCCTCACTTTGTTCAGACTTCATACCTGTTCTTTCAGAAGTTTAGATGTAAAATCCGCGTATGTGTCAGAGCGGTTTCACGCTCAGGCAGCTCCTCCAAGCCCCGCAGCAGAGAGCTGCCACTCCTCTGGTGGCCAGACCAATTCAATCTTTATCAATTAAAGGCCATTAGCCTAATTGTTCTCTTCCTCCCTGCACAACCAGCACGCTGAGCTCTCTCAGCACGCTGCGGCTCTCACACACCGCCTTGGAGGTCACTCGTTGTTGTTTTGGATATGTATTAAAACCAGGAAATAATAAGCGTACTTCTTCTGACATTTCACGAAAATCGCACGCCGGATTGCTAATGCTTGTGAAGTCTCCGGTGCTTCGGTGAAGTTTGTTATGCTTCCAGGATTAAGTGTTCATTTTACTTACGGGTAGGAATGCAAAGCTAGAAAGTCAGCCGAGGGTATTTCTGGTTTGTTCACTTGTGTGGTGTTGTTTTTTTTTAACATTGGGTGTGAAACACAGCTTTTGGAGACCCTGTTCCCTACTCCTGGCTCCCTGACATTGTGTAGGTACATTGTATAGGTACGGAAACTGCATTAGCACACACACCTGGAACACAACCAGCTATGGGCTAGAACAAAACCCGCTCATCCTCCACTACTTCTATTAGTGTCGGAGCCATTGCCTCAAAACTTGATTCTGTCACTCCAGCAGACGTTGGCATACGTCTAATAAACCAGCCACCAGCCACACAACCGAGCAGCTCAGGTCCTGAACAGAGGCAGCTGATGCCATTGTCGGTAATCACCGAAGTGCCAATTCAGAGGAAGAGCACAACACTTCCCACCACCATTGCATCAACTCTCTTAACCTGGAAAGAACCCACTTCGACATCTAACAGCAGCAACCCCTGCGTTCTGTTTAAAAGCAGACATGCCCTGGAATCAACAGAAACTACAGGCATGTGAATGATTATTTCTATCATGGGACGGGGGGGAGCTAATAGAAAAGTTGAAATAAATCATCCTGTAATGTTCCTTGCTATATAGTGCCACCTTGCTGTCAATTCATCAATAAAGATGACAAATGCTTTCGTACAAGATGTGCATGTGTTAACTTCAAGTAACGGAGCTCCACGAGTGAACTGTTGGCTGCATTAAAGCCAGCTTCAAGCCGAATCCTGAGATCCCAACTGTGAGCTCAGCTGGAGGACACGGCTCCTCCTCGCTGGATGCTCCAGGACTGGTGTGAGCCCTGCACCTGCTCTCTGCTGCACTGGCTGGAAGCTTGCAGAGGACAGGCTCTGTCTCCTCTGCCTTCTCTCCGTCACCGGGCCCTTACACGTCAGCCTCCTGCCTTTCCCCGCAAACCTCATCTCATGTATTAACCTCTTAATCCACGCGTGCAGCACCAGTCGATATCTGCGCTCCTTAAATCCAATGGGAAAATCAATGGGGGAGTCTGACAGCAGAGTGCTTGGGACCGGCTGATTAGGAGGCAATTAACAGCTCGTTCCTGAAGGATCAAGGAACCCACAGCTTCCCAAAACAAGGGCTTTTGCAACTGTCTTCTTAACGGGTAAGGGCACCAGTGGGCTTGTCTTGCCAACTTTCCCCATGTGTTCATCACACCACCGATGGCTTTTTATTTGTGTTATTTCCAAAAGCGGACCAGCTAACTGTCAGTGGGCTTTCCAGGAGCTAAGGTTTCCTTGCTCTGAACCCACAGCCCAGTGACCCAGCTCGAGAGATCCCGAGGAGAAGAACTACACGGATCCTGTTTCCCTACGGCTTCAAAGAAAAGGCTGCCCTGCGGAGGTGACTTTGCCACCCACCGAGGCCCAGCCGATGCGCTGCGGGGAGACCCAGCCGTCGAGCCAGGCTCCCCGCTTTCACAGCAGCAACAGGAGCACTCAGGAAAAAAAAAAAAAAAAGAAAAAAAAAAGGAAAGAAAAGCCCACACTGCACAAGGTGAGGCTAGAATGTCATGAAAGGCAGCCCAATAAAGGCTCCTTTATGGATGGCATTTCCATCCAGGCGGCCGAGCCCTTCCTCTCCGGCTCAGGGGTGACAGCTCGCGAGCACGCACCGATCACCGGAGCGGATTTGGTTTCACAGGCAAGGATCTCGAGGTTAAGGGCCCCCACCTCTAACCCTCTCCGTTCCCCAGCAATCCCGCCTCAATCAGCAGGTTAAAGGTGAAAGCGGGCCTTATAAGCCGGGCGGTGTCCGTTTCCCTGCTCAGATGGCTGCCTCACGGCCTCCGGCAATTAGAGGGCACGGCGGGGAGGAGAGCCCTCCTGCTGCCCGTGGGGGCGAGCTCCTGCTCCTTATGGCCCACAGCAGACGCCTGAAGCAACAGCAACCTGCTGCAGGGTTTGGGGCCACCGGCAGGCAGAGCTGAGGGTGCCCGGGGGAGGCAGGTCTACAGCTGGCTTAGAGGAATAAAGCCCAGCCACGAGCTCCGGCTCTGGTGCGAAGTCCCCTTTGGCTGAGGTTCTTCCTGGAGTCCCATCTATGCGGCTGCACTGTTCGCTATCACAAAATATAGGTGAAAACAAGAGAAAGGAATGATGAGTGATCTCATAATGTTTTACCGAATCGTTCTAAGCATACGGGCTCGGAAAGAAAATGCTAACATCAGCAGCGCTGGGTGTACGGGAGAGCACAGACCAAACCTCAGACGTGGGGGTGGCACGAAAAGCCCAGTCATCCCCGACCAAACCCCAGGAGCCAGCCCAGCACACCAACTAAGGTAAGAACAAGCAAGTCCCACGCCACTGATTTCAGCAGGAGCTGGACGTCTAAACGAGCCAGGTGTTCTGTTCACATGGCGGCTCGAGGAATTTCATGCGCAACCAGGACCTATCAAAATGTATCCCTCTCTTTAAAAAATCTCATTTCCTCCTCTTCTTTCTTCTGTCTAGCCCAAGAATCTCGGCATGAAAGAGGATTTGATTGCTTTTTGTTTTTGTTTTTATTGTTCCACTCTGCAAAGTGTCGACAGACCCCACAATTTCCATTGCCATGCACTAACGAAAGAAATCCAGGCAGTGCTTTCCGCGTAAGAGAAGTGCTAACAGAATATGTTTGCACTCTTGATTTTATGTTTGAAGGCTCTGGGGAGCATCCAGGCTCTTTAATTCCTCAGCATGCCAATACATCCTTCCTGGATCAAGAGTGATGGATTCTGACGGAGCTGGAGCAGCCGAACGGCGTAGGGCTCTGTGTGATTTTAATATAATTGAACTACAAAAGGGTATGTTTAAAGTAACACTAAGACTAGCTGAAACTCACCAAAGCAAGAAAAATCAGAGTTAAGGCTCTAAATCCACTCTGAGCTCATGCCTTTGTGCGTCTTTCCCTCTCCACATTCCCCCTCTGCAGAGCCCAGCGAGCAGCAGCCTGGATTTTCAGCACAAACTTTGAACCAGCCTTCCTTTGTGAGTCAGACATTTAACACTGATTCAAAAATAAATAAATTACTTAATGTGCCCTTTTCAAATACTGGTGGGTTTTAGGCACTAAAAAAAAAACATACCCTGAGCCTAACAAGCAAGAAAAACAGTGGTTTGGCCAAGCCACTGGAATGTCCTCCCCGGTCCTCGTGCGGCGGGTTAGCTGCAGCCCAGGGGATTCTCGCACAGTTCCCCGGGCCATGCCTGCCCAACGATCCACGTCTGAGCACATCTCCATGGCCATGCACACAAGGATGGACCAGAGTGGACATAGAAATGTCTCTGTGTCACCTGTGATGGGTCCCCAGTACGGATCACCCTTCCTGATGCCTGCTCTGGATGCACCCGGGCAGCACCGGAGCTGCAGGAAATGCCCACGTGCTGGCGTCCAGCTGGAGCTTCAGGAGGTAGCACCACATCCTACAAACCATCTCCTTCCTTCTTAGCTGTGTCCTAACTGCTCTGAGAGAGATTTTAATCAAGGTCCAAGCGGCTACCAGAAAAAAAGACAGCACTTTGCTCCCCAGCGTGCTACCAACGGAGGTTAAAGTGGATGGTGCTAACAGCCAGGAAGAGGGATCACAGCACGAAGCAAGATTAAAGAAAAAAGGCCCATCACGAAACATCTGCGGGGGTTTGTTTGTTAGCTTTTGGGTTTTTGAGTCATCCCATTCATCTTATCTTTCTGTTTCTTCACCTCTTCCAAGTTTTCTAGGGTAAGGGAGATAAGAGGACAAGGAGGGATGGGCACAAACACCCGAACACCCTACGAATGGAAATGGAAAGGGATTTGGAGCGCAAGCGGTGACACAGCAAGAGATGCCATGTACTCATGTGAATTCCCACAGATCAGGGGCTGAAGCCATGGTCACGCCTTGCTCACAAGTGAAACAGGTACTACGTCTCACCATAGCAGGTTTCTTTCATCTCTCCGGCTTCCAGATAACCCGAACTGAAGGACCAGCTCCACCTTGCAGAGAGCATGCGACTCATACGATACGAGTACGTTAACTTCACAAGGTTTTAAATGGGCCTTAATAAATCAGTGACTGCACGCAAACTGCTTCTTTCCACCAAGTGATTACAGCAAACATTTTCAAAACCAAACCATTTCATTTCAAGTACAGATTTGGAACACAAACCCAGGCATTTCTTGAGAGATCAAGCCAGTGTACAAGCCTTATTTTGTTAGCAATATCATTTTATTACCCCATGCAGATAACTTTTGAGAGGAAACTCAGCATGATGCTGAAGCAGCCTGGACAGCACTGAGGTCCACCATAAATTAACAGCAGACTACAGTTTTGAAATTGGTTTCCAGAGGCAATTTGGCATTTAGAAAAACCAGCCTAATTTGAGACTGTGTAAGGAGAGAGGTGTGACAGAGGATGAAGGCGATGATATCTCCACTTCTGAGAAGCTGATGTGGCTACGGCTTCTGGATGCCTGGAAAAGCATTTATCACAGTCATGGGTATTACTAAACAAAATACCATTTCATCGGCAGCAGTGTGTTCGGCTCCAAGTCAGACGCATTTAGCCTGCCCCTTCTGGTCTCCCTCACCTGTTTAGACTCTTGAGATCTTCGTGTTTGCACAAGAACCAGCAAAATGGGCAGTTCTTAGCTGGCCTGTAGGCACTGCCGTAATGAACATGATTAATAATGGCTGATGCATTATCTGAAGATACCAATCTGTGGAGGGAATGCGGAGAGGAGCAGCAAAAGTAATTAACAGCCTAGAGATATGATCTGAACAGCAAAAACCTGCATTTGAGGGTAATGATCAAACTAGCTGAAACCCATCACTGACGGGTAATTAAGAATTAAGGCTGCAACTGGAACATGTGTCTTCACACCTCGTTTCCTTACTGCACAGGAACGAGATGACATTCGCAATGAAAGATTAATAGAACCCAACATCTCGCTTGACACCGCTTGGAAGGCAGCTCCAGGCAGGGCACACGCAGGATGGCTCCCGAGAGCCAGCACAGCGCTGCAGAGAGCTGAGCTGGAGAGAACAGGGTGCTGAGGCCATGGAGCAACGGTTAAATAATTAAAGCAAGTGCTATTAAGCAAGGACAGAATACAGGGTAAAACCAAGAGAGGGTGCAGTTAAAAGGAGAGGAGAGACTGTAAGTTAAGTGAGATGTAAAATGCAGAAGGTTTCTTCTACCCGAGGGTTGGTAAAAGGGCGCTAGGCGCTACAGATGACCAGGAACCAAAATGTAGAAGAGTGCTCCTCAGAAAAGTAGGGTGTAGATCCCCCACGATGCAGTCCTCAACCAGAGCCTTGCGATGGGCGTTCGTGTGAACCAGGCAAGCGGCAAGGACAAAGACGGGCGAGGTAGTGGGCCAGGCGGTCGGCAGCCTACAGAACGCTTTGGAGTTGGGAAAAAGCAACTGTCAAGGAAGTAGATTAGATGAAACCAGTGAGTCACCTTTTCATCTCTGCCTTGCTGCATCCAACGATTAAAGCCGCAGCTACTCCGTCTGCAACTCCTCTTACGACAGAAACCCGCGCTTCAAAGACGCAAGCAAGTACATGTGAAGGAGAGACATCTTGCTGAGATGTTTAACTTAATTGATCCTCCCTCTAATACGATTTCCAGCTTCCATTGCATCTACCAGCAAAACAAGTGGGGAAAACTTAGCCAAACCAGTTTTACACCTAACGAACTTCTCTCCACACCACTGCACTCTCATGGGACTGGCAGTCCCTATCTCAGCAGGTTCAGGGCTGGCTCCAAGGTTCACCCAATGTCTTGCTTGCACACTGCTCTTCAGATATCTCCTTAGACTTCACAGGGCAGGAAAACCACATCTAATTGCAAAATACAAAAATAAGTTAAAAAAACGCAAACAACCCAACAACCCAGGTCTTCCTGCCTAGGGGGAACAAACCTGCAGGTGGCCTGGATGCTGTCTTGAAACTCTTGGAGGGACTGTCTCCATCTTCCTACCACTGAACTGCTTCAGAGCAGAGAGCCTTGTAGTGTCATCTCAAGGTACATACCCATCTGGCCTTGGCCCTTCAGCCCAAATTTGCAAGGGCTTCCCCTCAGCCACCATGCTTGGGACTGGTTACTGAAGCGGTGGACCATAAAGTAGCAGAAGATAGAACTACACCTCCCTCAATACAGGCTCACCTTGCACAAGTCTGAGCTTCCAGAGCCTTTAAAGCAGCCAACAGCCAAGTCAAATGGAGTCTTAAGAACCCCATTTATCAACTGATAGATGAGGCTAAGCTAGATATCCACAAATACCAGCATTACCCTACCTCGCGATGCAACGTTCACTCTTGCAGTTCCTTAAAAACGAGTGTAGAACCAAGAAATCCAGATCTCCCCTTGGTCTCTCTCAAGCCTGAGCTATGCAGTGAATTCTCTGATGTCTAAGGGATGAGGTCACCCTGCAGCTTTTCTCCAATATCCTGGCTCGTATTTTCACAGAAATTTCTAGGGGAGTTGGACCTTTGAAGTCCACCAACCAAATGTGGCCAAAGCGGGCCAGAAGATTCAGAAGTCGCTGGGGGAAATTAAGATAGAACAAGTGCACGTTTCGTAAGGCTGAAAGCTCCTGCCTAACTTTTTATTTCATGTCTTCTAAACGAGCAAAAAAACCCTCCAGTAACTATGTGAACAATGCGGAAAAGATTTGTATGAGGGGAAGACAAATGGGGCACAGAACAGGGACAGAAGGGAATTCTGCTCTGGAGGGGAACTCTCTTTTATTAAGCATCTCTATCAGAGGAAAAATTAATGCATCAGACGGAGACCTCTCATTACGCAGCTGGCCGGCATCCAACACAAACCCACAGTAACCACAACTGGCTTTCAAACACAGTAAAAAGAACACAAAAAATGTTTGCTATTTGACAGGCGGTAAGCAGAACAGCTGTTACACACCCAAAGATAGTGTTTGCCTATCTTACCTCACCAACGGCGTTTGAAAAGCTGATGCTCAAATTCATAAGCACCGTCCAGTTACAACCAGTAAGCAAAACAGCGAAACGATGGAGTAGAAGAGGGGAACCTCACGGCCCTCATCCCTCGCACACCCGTGAGCCTCCAGAAAGAAGGGCTCCTGGCTGCACTTCTCCAAATCGCCCCTGATGCGGAAAGTTTGCACTTCCAGTGGAAATTCGACACACGGGATTTATAATCCGCTGGACAGACGGAGAGGCCTCCAGTAAGGAGCTCTAATCCAGCTAAGACATTCCCTTGCTAGAGCCCAGAGTGAAATTCTTCGAGTGCTGGAGACAGATTTTCCTTGGCGGGCAGCCACGAGCGTCGATCTGGCTTCTAGGAGAGATCAGCATGGCTGAGGATTGCAGCGACTTCACAGACAAATATAAAACCTTCCTCTTCAACCATCTTGCTTATAATAAACCCACGAAAATGAAAAGCTAAAACACTTCCAGCTGGCCAGAAGCTGCGGAGAGCACAGTGAACTTATTGCATGAGCAGGCTCGGGCTCATCCGAAGTCCCCTGGAGCTCCTCGGTGGCACTGGGACCTGCAGCGGGATTTGGACCCCAGTGCTCAAGTCACTTTTGAAAGAAAGATGCGGCAGAGCAGATTATTGAGGCGCCTTTCATGTTTTAGCAAGGTTATTTATGGAACCAAATTTATTTCAGATTTCCAACGAACAGCAAGGAGCACGTGTGAGCAAAGTTTAAACTTGAAGGGGAAAAGTAACTATTGCTTCCTTGTAAAGCCTTAAATATTTGAGTAGCACTGTCAGACACTGGTTATAAAAGGGCTCTTACACAGGGATTTGAGATGCAACTCGGTTTATTTATCACTTCATTAAAGGCATTTATGGATTTAGAATTGTCCCAGGATGGGAAGAAAAGTCACTTTTTAAATTACTGTCTGCTCAGAATTGTAATTTTGATTCTCTGGGCTTGACTCTTCTCTTTACCATGCAGTGATGGGATTTCTCCCAGCTTCCGTGAGCACAACAGCAAAATCAAGGTTTTCTTTGTGCAGAGGGATCTTACATTTGAGTCTGCTGCACTGAGCAAGGACGAACTCTGGTGCTCCTAGACAACATTTTAATAAATCTACTTTCCATTGCACAGATCCATATTTGAGAGACAAAGCCAATCGCTGCATTTTTCTACCATTTTACATTTTATTATTCTAAGAATTAATTTTGGTTTTAAAGTAACTTAATCCTACAATACTTTGAATTTTTTCTCTTATCTAGAAGTGCTTTTTAGCAGCTCTAGGTTGCCAGTACTGAAATATGCTGGGAAGGGAGGGGGAAATCTCTTTAATCTCCCTACTTTGTGCATTTTTTGCTCAGTCATTTTTTCCTCCCTACACAGCAAAGCTGGACTGCTTCTGCCTGCTCATGCAAAACCACACTAATTGACAGGACAGCTCGAAGGTAGGTATAAAGCTACCTGTAATATAAACCCGAAATTACTTTTAACCTTTTGAAAAGTCTGTCTGGATTTCAGGTTGGAAACGCCCTCCCAGCAGCCATGCAGGAGTTCCTTCCCAGGCAAAGGAAAACAGCCAGACACACAAATGCTTTCAGGTGGTAACTTTTTCCTGTTCATCACTTTATGTCAACATTGCGTTAACATTCAGCGGCTTGAACGAGAAAGCACGCCACGCCTAAAAAGAACAAATTAAAAATAAATCAAATAATAAAAAAAGGAAGAGCTCTCTTTGCTGTACCTTCATCCATCCACCCTTCCAGCTCTCTCCAGCTCCCAGGTGTGGCAGCTGGAGCCTTGGTCCGACAAGAAGTGCCATGGTGGTGGAAACATTTGGCTTGTGACAGCCCCAGAGCAGCCAAAGGAGCTTCACACAAAGTCTGGTGGCACATTACATGTCATGGGATCAGGGCATCGACAAGCAGGGAACTCTCATCTTTTCGTGTGGTCGCTAATCTCAATAAACCAGGGATCAGTGGACTGCTCTGCTCTGCTCGGTGCACCAAGATGTTGTCCGTTTTCTGTACAATACTTGCCATCCAGAAGAAATCTAGGACTGCCTGTTCTCACCTGACACTCAACAGGCCAGAGCATTTCCCTTTTGTCCTTGCAACATTAAGAAAAGCTATTATTTTCAAATAAAAGGAAAAGGTGGGACTGCCTTCCAAAACAAAGAAGAAAATGTTCTGTACAAAGAACATTTGACAGAGGAGGAAGAATTGTTGAGGGCTACTGTTCAGCCTTCTCCTCACTCACACTGAATTCATTTGGCTGCGTCTTGCAGCTATGAACCATACAAACATTTCACATATCCCTGTCTCCTGCTAATGCACTGGCTCAGAGCAGCTGAACCTCGCAGCGCATTTTTAAGGCATTTCATTCTTCAAAAAGCCACAGCTTTCCTCTTCAAAACCCCTGCATTCATGTCTTCGTGCTTGGAAAAGAACCAAAAAGCCTCCACATTTCCTTATACCCAGGAGGTTGCAAGTGCATTGCGTATTGCAGTCAATAAAGTGCCAAGAAGCTAATGAAGATAAAAGTGTCAACACGTAGCGGTGATGCCACACACCTTTTCCATGTAGCTGTTCTGACCATTCTGCAAAGAGATTTGGCAGTTGCTCACGGGTCCGAGTACACAACGCGACCACTCGGCGTCTCGGTGTTAATAAACTTATTGCTGCTCTGCAGAAGTGTCATTGCATGACAGATTGCTCCGCACATCAATTGGAGGCAGAGAAGTTCTCAAACCCTTACGGGTTAAAAGCGGCTCCAGCATGAATCAGAGTCACAGTGGTAAGGAGATCATCGATACAAGGGATTATGCAGATTTAAGAAATACCCTCGGCACCCGAAAGTTTTCAGAATGCAAACTACGTCAACCCTGAAAACAAGAGGCACTGCATCATGATGGCAGGAGGGACAAAGCCAGGGGGGTTTAACAGACAAAAAAAGATTGTTTTAATAGGAGAGAAGCATCAGTCATTGAGTCTTACTTCATTCAGACTTTCTATCCAACTCATCCATCTTCGGTGCCAAGAGATGACAGGACCACCTCACTTTTTCCCCCCAGCCTAGTATATCAATAATGCCCATTTCTACCCCTAACAAATGACTCGCTAGAATGGCCCCTTTCCCTCAACTGGCTTGCCAAGCCCTACAAATGCCTCAGTACCTGCTATGGTCAAGTTGGCTCTAACGGGGCCCCTTGAGAGGTGGGCACCGATGGGTGGAGCACGATCATCTTCTCCAACAGCCACTTTGTCATTCAGGGCTGGGGACCATCTGCGAAGAGGGGACCGGGGCGGGGGAGCAGGGCCAAAGACAGACACAAACGCGCCCCGCGCACACCCTCCCTACACAAACCGGAATGCAAATTCCTTCGCCCTCGCAAAATGCCCCTCCGGGCATTATCTGTGAACAAAAGTGCTCGAGGCAGGCGGTCTCTGCATCAGTGCTCTCTCTGTTAGCAACACCTGCTTCGCGTCAGCCGGCGGAGTCGCGGAGTTATCTTTTTGCCATGGCCGCGGAAGCCAACGGGAGCACAATGGCCTCATCGGCCCGGGTCAGGCGCGGCTTTCTTTCTGGCCCCATACCACCAGCCCTTTTCACCTCCACCATCTCCAGGACCCCAGAGCGCTAAACAAGGAGGTGGCTTCGAGTGCGGGGAGGCGGGGGAGCGCCTGGTGGGGGGGGAATATAGGTCTCTGGCGTAAATCACCAACGCCGTTTCCCCTCCTCTCCCTTTCCTTAAGACCTGATGGTCTTCAGTCACACATCTTAAAAGAAAAACAAAAAACAAAAACACAAAGACTTACTTGTCTCAAGTCGATGAAGGCCAACTGCAGCGTGTCCCCTTGGAACCCAGGCACTGGGCCGGATCTGGCAAACTCTGTGGGAAAGAAAAGAGGATAAAAAGCGCCTTTAACTAACCATGGACAGGGAGATTGGCAGACGGATGACAGGGAAGACAAGAGAGGCTGGGGGAGAGGAGGACCGCACTTCTAAGGAGTCATGTCTCCCTCCCTTCAGCTTCTTTGTTCGCCCTTCAAAATTCGTGTCATCAAAACACCATTAATTCCACCGTCCTGACAGCAAGGAAACTGTACTAATTCGACCTGAAATTTATTCCCATGAGCCGTACTGGGCTTCAGAGTATTTGTTTTGTGAATGGACAAACAACTCGCCGAGAAGAAAGGGGGGGGATGGGGGTGGAAAAGTTTTTCCTCTCAACACAATAAAATCTTCAGCTGTGAAACTCTTTTCAGTTCCGAAAGCTATTTATATTTTAGGGCGCTGAAGGAATTTTCTAATTTCACGCCTGTCACCAGGCTCCATAAGCATTCATCAAAAAAATATGCCCAGCCGCATCATTAATTATTCGGCAGCAGATTATTTGCATTATCTGGTATGGCGCGCTATTGCCAGCATACAGTCACCCGAAATGGGAAGAATCGCGGCCATTATGCGGCATATTTATTTATTTTGGATGAAGACATCTGACAACTGAATAACATGTCTTCTAAAGCAAAGAGAATATTTTCAAGGCCACATTTACCTCCTTCCAATGTAATCTGGCCAAAATGTCATACTTAAGTCATTTATTTGTCTTCTAATTCATTATTTAAATCAAGTCTAAAGCCACCAAGGGGGACTTTAACAAATACATGTTAGACGACCTTAGTTCTTCCATGCCATTTAACAGCTTTTACTTGGTAGCACTCATGAAGCCAATGACTGCACATATTCAAGTGCGCCTTTTGAAGATGCGTCCAAGGTTGATTTTGCCCAACTTCACTTAGTTTTCACCCTCTTTAGCTACAGAAATAATGGCTTTATCTCTGCGCTCCACGCAACTTTTCATCACCAAGGGGACCTAATTTGTGAAGCCACAACTCAACATCATGAAAGACTCAAGAGGGAGTTTCCACCCTTGGCAGAGTTTTGCTGCTCCTGCAGACTCTGAAGATGTTGCGTGCCGGAATGGAGAGTTTTCATGAGATGCAGCAGAGTGTGATGGCAGAAAAGAACAAGAGAAGGGAAATATATAACAATCTACGTATTTCTTCATTGCGTAACGTCAAAGTATACTATTGCTCAACCATTCTGGTTTTTACCATAAAGGAATCCTCCAAACCCTCCAGAATTTCCATAACATTAAGGAATAAAGAAGGCTCGGCAATAAGAAGCGAGGATTTTCCCTTCTGTCTCCATGACTGCACAAAGGTACTAGTGGTCATAGTTTGTCCCGTCCTTATACCCTAAGCCATTTCAAGCCATTTCTTGAATGCTTCTTTCAAAAGTTACCTCATTTTCAAGCAAATGTCACAAAAGAAGGCAAACAAATCATTACAGACCTATTTCTGAAGACTTATAGCAGCCCAGTCATATAAGCAGCCCCCATGGCTTTAACAAGAGCAGAGTAATAAATTAGAAAGTTGGGATTCAGACCTGCTCCTGAACTGCCTTATTTCTGGAAATCAGAGAGGGGTTATTTGTCGGCTTTCTGGCTCCACCTTCCATTAAAATCTTGGGATGGAGAACATCCTTCAATACAGACAGAGGGCACAGCTGCAGGGGCACAGCAGCCACTTTTCAGACATTTACAGCTTTGCTTTTTAATGTGTGCAGATGCCCGAAGAGCTCCGCAACTGAAATGATCACTCATCTTCGCAGTGATCACTCAAGTGACAACTGCTGCAGGACAATAAAACAGAAGACTGCTTCTCTTTGCAAAGTCAAAGCAAAGTTGTTTTGTTACAAAATCTAAACACTGGCTAACGAACATGGCTTTAGTCATTATTTGTATCCAGTGCTTCCATTAGAAACAGATAATAACAAAAAAAAATAGAAAAAGTATGTTAACATTTAGATTTTGAAAAGCAAAAGCAGGAATCAAAGCCAGGAAAACCCATCCACTGTTGTGTCTATGGACTTCTTGTCACTTTGCACGGGATGGGAGCGGACAGAGATAGGGTCTGTTCAGCTTCCAGCCAGTTTCACTGACCAGTACTGCAATATTTAGGCTGCAAATAGTCCAAAGTGAATTCATATTTAACCCTCAAAAACTGTTTTAATTAATTGTAACTGCATAGTCGTCTTAATGTACATTTGCTGCAAAACTTGGGTGTAGCTTGCCTGAACCAGCGCACACACAGGCAGGGCTAACACAAGCTTTCTGAATCTGATCTGCAAGGGATAAATCATCTTTACACATCTGCTGTACGCCCCACTGTCTCATCTGGAAAAATTATCCCCAAAGCCACATCAAGCCTAAAACACCCCCACGTTGAAAAAGCACGTACCTGAGAAGCTAAAAACTTGTAGATGTGTGAAATAGCCTTTGAGCTGCTTCTTGCGAGGTGAACCTGCCCTGGGCTGCTCCGAGCCACTGATGTCCCTACGTTGACGTACCCAACAAAGTGGCTGAGCTGTTAGGTCCTACACTCTAAAGATGGGGTCACATCATGTTACTAATTATATTTTAAGCAACACTGGAAAAGAGCAACCCCGAAAGGACTGCATTGAAAAGAACTTTCTATTTTAGATGTAAGGGTTTCACAGCTGCTAGGAATCTATTTAGAAGCAGACATGGAGCTGTGAAATTTAAGATCTTCCCGAAAGCATGAATTTCAAATACTCATGAGAAAATGCCTGTGAATGGGTCTTGCATGTTTTCACAAGACTTGTGAATTTGTCACTATTGTCATCTGCTCACGAGCAATCCGAGCTGGATTTTATCCCGAGCCATGGCTGCTAGTCGGCAGCTCACCCTCAGCTGTCTCCTGCTAAGCAACCTTTGGGGAGCAACGCCGGAGGAGTTATGGAGTAATATTGCCCTTTAACACTGCACAATACAACAGTGGTAGCACATTGAACACGCTCTTTATGAACCAACATTTGCTTGAACAGTAATTCCCATAAAAAGAATGGATTGGAGTCTCTGCGGTATTAACAATGCACTTGATATCCAAGAAGTGAAATGACATATGAGATCATATTACTTGTATTACAGGAGAAATTAGATCAAGAATACGGCTTATATGCTACAAGAAAGCTGCTACAGCAATTGACTGTAAGGAACCAGAAGAGGAATGAATGCAGTGCTTCACCCCACGGTTGTTACAAAAATAGCTGTACCTTCTGTAATCATAGGTCACATTTTACATACCAATGCCACAAACTTATTTTGGAAGGAGAAATGAACAATGTCTTAAAGAGAAAAAGAAACAAAGAAGAGAACAGAGCTTTAGAGGAAAGACACAGCCAGTTCTTCTTGGTTTTAATCTCTTCAACCAGATTTCAGGATAATTTTCTCAGAACAACCAAGCACAGTGCTGGCCTCGGTACTGTCGGATTCATTTATTGTACTTTCTCCACTACCAAGGCAAGTGGCAAACATTGCAAGCCACCTACAGTACAGCCCCTTGAGCAGAAAATTACAAGAGAATAGAGCAGATCAGTATGCGCCTGTTTGTACAAAGCATTTAGCCAGGCTAAAGGTTTGAGAGACTTGTGTTCAGGCCAAAAAAGTAATGTCTTTGCAAGGTCTACAGGCCTGGGCCACCCAGGGCAGGTCACAGAGGGACTCTAACCTCTCTTCCAAAACTTTTCACCAATGAAAGAATCAAGGAACAGGAACCGTTAAGCCCTTTACAATGAACGAAGATTAAAGAGTTCAAACGCACACGAGAAAAGAGACATCCGCTGTAAATTAATTACACAGAATTGGAGGAATCTCTTTCTGTAAACTGTACATGGCTATACGCATAGGGACAGGGTCTTATACGTACTGTGTGGTTAAAATAAACACACCTGGCTAATTTATTCCTCAGAAGATCAGTTTGAGGCAACATTTTCTCTAAATTACATGACACCACCAGAATTTACGATGACAGACCTGCAGGATCAAGGTTATAGCAGCTCCTGTTGAGGGAAATCTGAAACATCCACTTGCGGTTGCATCTCTAGCAAACAAGTTTTTCCATTAGGTGAAAACAACCACATCCATCTTCCCTGATGAATAATCTAAGTCTCAAAGTCATTGTCCTTACACAAACTCTTGGAAGACCATCTTAGAGAAGTCACACAACAGGACATCTTGCTCCTCACCCAGAGGCACAAAATGACACCCTCAGGATACTCAAGTTGAAGAACAAATTTTTGCATGGACTCTGGAGAAGCTCACAAGGCAAAAAAGGAGGGCAACGATAGGCAGGAAAGTAGGCAAGAAGAGCAGAAGGAAAGTTGTCTTGGCCGAAATCATCCTGTCTCTTCACAACTTCTGCTGAGCTTATATGCCTCTGAGCTATACCTCCTGCCACACCATTCCCATACAGCCCTGCTTTGATGATGTTCCCCATTAAAAGATGAATAAGCAAAGCTCATCCCCACCTATGACATTTTAGAGAGCCACAGAGAGAGGAAAGAGTCATCCAAAATACACAGAACAGCATCAAATTACATAAAAAGACTCTATCACTGGCATTTGTTCCTCCGATGGAACAAATGAGCCTGGAGTCCCATCAGAGCCTAGAGAGGGCTGGTCTAGGAGCTCTGCTGGTCTGCTGATGGGGCCACCAGATGTTCTCAAGTGAGAAATGGCTATTTTCAGATGAAATTGTGTGAAATGTGTGCAATGAAAATTGGTATCTGCTAATCTACCGGATAGGTCTACAGAATCAAGTTACAGATCTATACAGCTTCCCAAACCCAAGACCCAAGGCGTGCAGTGGATTTTGCTTGCCTGATACAAAGTTCTGAGCTTCACTGAAGTACCAATACTAGGAAAAGTGGACTCAGTTCCGCTCACCTTCAGCTTATTTGAGCTGCAAAGTTTGTCAAGTGTCAATAGGGTGGGTGTCTATGCTGGGTGGGGAAGGGAAAGGGGGTGCAAAGCTGGAGGACAGCATGGTTAAACAGTGAGTTCTGAAAATTGCCTGAAGTAAAGCAATTAATCTAGTTTGGTCTTGAAACCAAAGAAATATTCTTATTGAATGTGAAGGGGAAAGTAGCAGAGGAGACCAGCTAGTAAAAATGTCAGCTGTCTGTGATAGCAGAACAAACCTGAAAATGTCTCATCTAGTTCACACTGCAAGGAGAAAAAACCCAGCTGTATTAAGTGAATGCGGTTTTGAACTCACTGTTGAGTTTCTTTCCACATATTTTAGACAATTCTAGGTCTTTAAAACCCAACAGACAGGCAACCCCACTAAGAGGCCCATTACATTTGTTCAAAAAAGAAGTGAATGGTGTGGATTTGCAGGGATCCAGGTCATACTTTCAACATCTCATTTCAATAGGTGTGGGCAGAGGCATCCTCTCTTCCTAAAGTGAGTTGCAAAGGACTTTAATTATGGGAAAATACCAGTAAGCATCCTGGTAAAAAGGGCTGAAGGAGATGAAGTGTTGGATTATAGGACAGACGAACGGAGAACATAAGGCAGAAATCAGGTGATGGTGAGAGATGGTGTAGGAAAGCAGAAGGTCTCAGTTGGGGGCAAAGTAAATGGGGCTGGAAAGAAGTCCATTTGCCTCTGACAGCATGCAGATTCCCATGGTTTGCTCAAGTCAGATATGCAAACCTCACCTGAGTACTGTGCTCAAGTAGGGAGAGTTCACCAGCAGCTCAGCACTGCGGTGTAACGAGGTCCTACCCACCACCCAAACCTCAGCTGTGGTCTTTCACACCATCACAACGAATTGGAGGTGGTTTTCTGTCCTTCATCTGGAGATACCAGAGGTCCCAGGGCCGAGGAGCTCACAGGCAGTAAGAACCGCCAGCCAAAGTTAGCGGGGCCCTGTGTACGGGCCCAGGGTCCGAGGAGGACCTGCAGCTTTCGTTGCTTTTTGGGAATTTATCTTGTCTTTTTAACCACATATCCAGGCAGCACAGAGAGGAACCTGACTGGGGCTGTAAGCAGCTAAGACAAGAGAAGCTCTTGGTGTCCTCTCTACAAATGCCACCACCAGGCATTGCAAGATCTGAAGAGATCAGTGACGTGGAGATCTGTCTGCTGGTGTTATCGCCTCAAACCTCTCCATCTGTCCAATGCAACGTCCCCGTTTCTCCCCCAAAGCACAAACTTTCTCAAGCTGTGGCTGGTGCGTTGTGGCAGGACACATCCCAGCGAGCACACAGCGCAGAATCCCCAAACTGGGGAATTTGTCCTCAGAAAGGCAGAGCTCACCTCTAGCACCAGGCGCGATACCCTCGGCCTAAAGAGGAGCAGGCAGCTCTTGTAACCCTGACAGCCCACGCTCGCCACGAGAGGACTGCCCACGGCGTCGTGGGCAAACGGCGGAGCATTGACCAAATAACGGGATTTCCGCGTGAGAAACGTTTTGGAGCCAGATAACGCAGCCAAGAATGAGGTGGTAAACAGCTGCACTGGGACCCATCTAGGCACACTCTGGCGTGCTCTCGTGTTTGGGTCAGTATTCCTCACACTGGCTGACACATCTGGGCTTCTTATTGACTACACCCATGAGTGGGCTGAACAAAAATTTGGAGTTTAATGAAATTTTAAATATAATTTTACGGCGCTTTTAATTTCTCATAAAGCAGCAGTTAAAAGACTTTAGAGATTATGGAACTGCTTATTTTATGATATAAGTATTGTAAAAACAATCTGCCTCAACCACCGCTGGAATTAGTTATATAGATGTGAAACACTTTTGTACAAGCGAGAGCAGCCGCCTTTCTTTTTTCCCCTTTTTGTCGCAATCTCCAAATCTGGGCCGTTTCGTTTGATTCCCAAAACCTCTGAGTTGCGGGAGATGTGGAAAAAGAAACACCAGCACCGGGAGGTCCTAAAAAGAGCCGAGTATGGAACCGAGGTGAAAAGGCACGGAGCCATTACAAAAAGCACCGTTAAATCTTGGGTTGCGGACCTATGCTGGAAGACAGCAATCCCTTTTTAAAAAGTAAATGCCTATTCTGAAAAAAAGTATCCCATCTTCCACGTGCAAGTTTACAGAAATATTGGTGTTACTTTTTTTTTTTTTTTTTCCTCCAGAGTTGCTTTTTTTCCCCTCCTTTCAAGCTGGCTCGTTGGGCTGGAGCCAGAGCTCGCTCCTAAATTGAGACATAATTAGACGTGTCCTACTGTGTCTTTCTGGACAACTCATTTAACCTCTGTGCCTTATTTCACTCTAGGTTTAAATCAGAGGTGAGAGAATCTCTCTTGACTGCATAAAAGGAGCTATATAAAGCCAAGCAATAATAACAAGGGTTACAAGTAATATCTGGCCAGCAGAAAACAATTTAAAATGACTTTTGCACTTTCCTGGACTTGAGCCGTGCCGTCCATACGCATACATCACTCGTAAAGCTGCACCAAAAGACTTTCAAACCTCGATCGCACATGTTGGGCAAAAGCTTTTTCCTGGAAGAAAGCACACCGGCACCCCAACCTGCAGGAGTGCTGCTCTGCAGCTCCTCGACTGCTTTGTCCAACAGGAACCTCCTGCAACGGGGTTTCCACAGCTTTCCCGGGGGAATAAAGCCACAGGAAAACGGTTCTCATTTTTCACACGTTTCTCTCATCATAGTCAGCCTAATCGGATTTTTACAATCTTGCAGCTTCGTTTTTCCTTGCCCCTTTCACACTAAAATGCTGCTGACGTATATGGGACTACTCACACAACCGAGAAATGCAGGGTTTGGCTCCTCATGTTTATTTAATTTACTACTTCTCCCCGCTTCTCCAAAAGCTGTCTTTTTGAAGGTTATAAAATGAATAAACTGTGCGTGCAGCGCTTTGAATGTGCAAGACGCTATCCAAAAACTGCTGAGTACATTGCTCCAGAGGACGGCTTTATTGTGCGGGCAAGGGGTCCCCGCACGAGCTTGTGCTCCTCCTCAGCACCACCCGCGCTTGCCTGTGTCTGGAGCCAAACCTTAGCCTGCGGCTTGCTTTTGCAGTCATTCCCCTTCGTTATGCTGATGGGATAGCAAATCAAAAAATCAGAAACTATTTTATGAACCAATTAGCCTCAAGAATTAATTTACCAGTGTCTTGGCTTAAGCTTAAACCATCACCATTTTCACCTCTGCAATTACTATCTGTCGGGTACAGAAACACGTTTTCTTCTAATGTGTATTATATCTACTCCAATATAGGGTAATTACCTGCATCACCTTCAAACCATGCCTAATACACAACTAAGTTTTCATTAACTTTTCTCAGCACTCTCTTAACCAGCTTATACTTCTGGTGTTCACAATCTGCTTAAACAAAAGCCTAATAAACTCGGGGACTGAAATTCCAAAGCCCGGTTTCCATACCAGAGAACTCGCTGGACGTGCTTGGAACGGCTATAAAATCCTATTTAAGTATGATAAGAACAGCTATAAAACCCTATTTAAATAAGATAAGTACGTGATAAAGCTGCTAAATTAGGTAAGGCCGGGGCGTCTGGGGAGACGAAGAGGGCTGGAGGCAGAGGCATAAAAAGCCACATACACGAGTGCTAATAAGGACAACGGGATTTGCACCCACAAATTAGAAAACTAATTAATAAAGACCCTTGAAAATGGCAACATATTTCCTGAATATAACAGTCTGCTCTATGGATCGATTCTTCTGGAAAGCCAAATCTGGATGCACTGCTTCTCAAAACCAGAAGTAAAAAATCATTCCTGGTGTCAGCAAAGCCACCCGAGTGCATTCCTGCCCCCGAAAAGGAAGAAAAGACTTTGTCTGGGCTTCCCGTTCTGCGGCCAGCAGCGGGGTGACAGTGATGGATAGGAAGGTTACAGCCGTGGCATCTGTCTCCAGTCCCCGCCTGCGACGCACCTCGGGTGGAGCGGGTCGCGTCCCGGCTGCTCAGGTTGGCGGCACCTGCTCTTCAGTGTCTGAGTGCTCCTCGCCAAACAATTGCCCCAGCTCGCGTGGAATTTAAGGAATCAGGCTCTTAAACCCGATATTAAATGTCATCCGTTTTACTTAGCGCCGGGGGCTCTCAGGGAAGAGATGCTGCTTAGTGACCCAAGTTACCGGTGGGGCGGAAAACTGCAGGGTCACAAGTCTGTTTGCAGCCAAAAGAAAAAGAAGGAAACTATTACTGATGACAAATGCTTCCTATTATTCTCAGCACCACAGACCGTCCCTGTGCGGACACAGATTGAGAACGCAGCTGCTGCCGCTGCAGCCCCGACACGCTGATGGGACACAAATTAGGCGGGCAGAACTTGGGGCTGAAGGAGCTTCTGCAAGAAAAATAAGGTCCTGCTTGCATCGAGACAAGTGATGTAGCTGCAAACTTTGGATCTGATTCATTAAACACCGATCCTTCTCCCAGGCTCCCCAGCAAAGGTTGCGATGAATTAGCAAGAGGAGATGGCCAGCTATTAAAAAATGCCCCCTACAAACACCACAAAATGTTACTGGGTCACCTTTCTCAAAAATAAAATTCTGCCTACAGTAGCTCCTGCTGGTGCTGTCTAGCCGGAACACAGTTAGCGAGGCTTTTATAAAGGGTGGTAGAATATCTTTGTTAAGAGCCAGGTGACAATGAAAACACCACAACTGATTTCCCTGAATAAATGGAGTTACCGAAGATAGGAAGAGCAAATTCCCAGTACTTGGGCTCCAGCAGCATTCCCACTGAGGCTGGGACCATCCTGCTGCAGGGCTTAACAGGAGCAGCATCAGGGCAAAGAGCAGGTCAGGAGACTGCAAGGAACAGGCTTACCTCGATCTGAGCAGGGAACACCCCAATCTCCCTATCAAAACAAAGCCAAAAAGGTGGGTATTTGGACTAAACTTCCCTAAAAACTCTTCATCTGCTCTAAAAGCCCTGCTGTGGATTAAATTACGAAAATAGGAAGAAGTGAGGCGTTCTGTCAGTTGTGTTCTGCATTTTGTTAACACCTACAGCCAGCAGGAGAATGAGCAACCTGAGAGAAATCTCAGGATTTCAGAGCTCGCTCAGGTGTTAGCTAGGTGGACCGAAATGAGCAGGGTTGAGCGCAGGCCACGGTGTTGGCACCTGCGATGCTCACGTGCAAATAGATTTAACCAGTCTGCTTACAAGGCATCTCTTTGCCGTAACAGTGACTTTGCAAAAAGGGCAGGCTTTGGGAAAAAAACTCCCTGCAGCAGATAGAGGAGACAAACAGCTGAGGTCAGGAGAGGACCAGAGCTTCTTAAGAACACAAGCCAGTTATTGTTTTCTGAAACAGCCATCGTAAGTGGACTGATTCCTGTTAGCCCTCCTCGTGTTTTACCCACTTTAATTCCTCATTTCTTTAAAATACTCAAAAATACCCAAAAAGCAGGGATGATCTGGAAAGCATCAATGCAGCATTGAGGAGAAAAAGGAGCAGTAAAGCTTTGATCTCTTAGAGCTCGCCGGGCTGCTTGTGTCCTGAAGGTACTGCCAGATGTCCTCCTGGACAGCACCAGCAGGCTCTGACAGCGCTGCCCTGGCTCGGGTCCTGACATACGAGCGGGTTAAGCGAAACACGGGGAATGGGATTTGTCTGCATCTTACGTTCGCATTCCTCCACGTCCAGGTTGAACTGCTGCAAGGCGCCCAGCGTCAGCTGCCGCACTTCGGCTTCCAGCAGCAGCTGCATCAGCGAGGTGGACAAGTGCTTGCACGCCGACATGCAGGCGGTCTGCGCCACCTTCCCCTGCAAGACAAAAGGGAGGCGCGGTAAGGCCACTGAGCACGACAGGGAAAAGAAGCTCCTTGGACCGGGACTCTCCAGTCCACCCTCTTTAACACATCCCATCAGCTTTCAGAGCTTGCTTTCACAACCGTTGTCTTTGAAGGGAACCAACTTTTAGGACCACGCTGCTAGTAGCAGGGTCAGACCTCGGAAGATGGGGAGTGCCCAGGAGCAGCTCAAACCCAGGAAAGCCTTGGGGTGTTTAGGGCTCTAGGCAGCTCTCATTATGGCACCCTACCGTGGACCAGACAACTTGCTCTATTTTATCTGACATCTGGCATGGACTGCCTGAAGTTACCTTGTTGATAGGTCAAAATCATGGGACAATGACAATTCAAAGCTCCAGCCTGCAACTGAAGCAGCATCTATGCATGTTCCACAACGGCAGAGGCACTTTGCTCAACAAGGGCTGGTTTAGCCTCGACCTCGTGGGAGGGGGGTGGCCTCTGCTCCTTCACCAGGCTGCACGGCATCCACTGCACCACCAGCAATGCCAGTGGCCGTCTCTTGGCTTTGCACAGTAAGGGACACGAGCGTGTTCCCCACTGTGCACCCTACGGAGCTAGGGACACAGTGGTGACAACAACTCCAGTCCTGTCCTTAGCACGCTGAAGGTCCTCAGTCTGCTCCCAGCACCGTGCAGCCCCTTCTGGACCCCGGTGGGAAGGAAACATCCAAGCACGGAGGTGTCGCAGAAGCGAGTTGTGGTGGGGTGGTGGGGCCGCATCCTGCCCCTGCTTGCTCCAGGGGGAAGGCACCCACCAGCGCTTGCCTCCTCCTGGCTGTGCCAGCGCGGTACAGCACCCACACCCGGCACAGCACCGACGGCAGGAGGTCAGATGGAACCGGGCGGGTGCTGGGGGTCTCCTGGAGCCGTCCACGAAGCATCTCACTGCCACCAGGATGCGACTGCGAGACAGAAAAGAACACGCTGGCCGCTCCCGGGGTGTAAAAGGTGCCGTGCCTGGCAGCTTGATGCCACGCGGGCTCGGCTACGCCGCGTGTTTCTCTCGCCTTTCCAGCGCGACCTACGCCATCAGAAGCAGACGTGAAAAGATGAACGGAGCTGTGACTGCTGGCGTTATCTGCTGCCCTCAGAGACTGCTCCTAAGAGAGCTTCAGACCAAGAAGCAGGCAGGTGCTGAGCGGGTCCTGCACCTCCAGGGGCCCGTTCCCCTCGTCTGCTTTTGAGGTTTCTCTCTTGCTGGAGAGCTAATTCCTCTGTTTTGTGTTTTACCATCTTCCTTGTTAAAGTGAACTGCTTTGTCTGCATCTCCAGTACCTGTACAGAGAAAATGAGGGCGCCTGTTTTCTGTTGGAAAGCTACAGGTGAAAAAACGTGAATTAATACCGATTATAATAATTTAACACCGATTTTGTTGCTCTCAAGATTTTGTTCCTCTTATTTTTACCAGATAACTTAATGTTTTGCAAATGTTTGTCGCCTTTTTTTTTTTTTTTGTATCAACTACTTAAATTCCTTGAAACTTTATTAGGAAAGCACGAGCAGTTACTGCTTTCAGCTACGAAGAAAATTGAGAGTATTGTCAGTAAATATTTATTTTTAAAAACGCTTCCTGTGGCCTACAGCAGTTACGTTTCACTTTTGAGGAACAGCTGCGATCTCAAGCTGTGAATCACAAGAGCAGTTTGCGGTAAGAGGAGTTACCCTGGCTAAGCCTCCCATTTCCCCATCGCGAAACAATCGCAGGGCAGGAGAAGAGCAATCACCAGCAGCTTTTTAATTAGGATGCACGACTCCTGGAGCGGTAAGGTTTCAAACAGGGCCATGACAAGTTGCAAAATCAGCACGCCGAGGGAAGGCACCGCGTCTGGGGAGAGAAATCACCTTCTGCGGATGATTCAGTGTACAGCTAATGGGAACTGAAAGGCCGAACAACGTTTATTTGAACAGCAGGGGCTGTGCACGCAAAAATGCCTCTTCCTCATCTTCCTCGTCCTCCTCGCCCAGCAGAGCTGCTCGATGCATGCATTTCGGTGCACGCCTGCTCCCAGCAACGACAGCTCCGCACAGACCCACTTCAATCCATCAGCTGCCCAAACCAGATGCCGTTGGCCCTGATGGCATCGTTTGGCTTGCAGAAAACCTTAACTATTCTTTTTTTTTTAAGGAAAAGGTTTTACTGGAAAGTAAAGCTGGCCACGATGCATGAGTAAGGCAGCACGGGCTTGGAGAGTAGAGGACAGAACTGAACCTGCAGCCGTGAAGCCCGGGATGTCCCAGGGGAGTTACGACGTCCGAAGCAAAACCGATGGTGGGAGGACTCGTGGGAGGGGAGAGGCAGCCCCAGCTGAAAAACAGGAGGGTGCTCAGGAACCACCAGCTCCTTAGAAAGGCCACGGGCAGGTCGCTGAGCTCGAGTTCCCGTGCACTGACCTGGCTGAAGCATCAGCACCAGAAGAGAGGAGAGTGATGGGCATGGACACGAAGAACCGAGGTCCTCCGTAAAGACCAGCAGATACCTGAATGTCTTGAGATGCCATATGGAGACACGGAGTTGGAAAGGTCCTTTCCGTGAGCAATAAAGATTTCCCTACCCGCCAAATCACCACCAAATCGAAGTGATAAGCATTAAATGCACAAAACCACACAAATATTTTGGCTGGGAGCAGACTCACACGAGCCTTTCAGCCAATGCTGCCCGGACCATCCCGCTCTCCGTGTCTGCCTCCAAATGCACACAAAAGAATTTAACACGCTTTCTTGGAACCGAGGAGTGGCTGAGGGGATCTCACAGATTTTTAGGAGCATCTTACAAATTTAAACTGGGATTCACGTGGGGGTTTCACGCGGTGCTTCAGCTGAGGATCAGAACACATTCTGTTGCTGCAGCACGGACAGAATCACAGAATCACAGAATCACAGAATTTCTAGGTTGGAAGAGACCTCAAGATCATCGAGTCCAACCTCTAACCTAACCCTAACAGTCCCCACTAAACCATATCCCTAAGCTCTACATCTAGACGTCTTTTAAAGACTTCCAGGGATGGTGATTCCACCACCTCCCTGGGCAGCCTGTTCCAGTGCCTGACAACCCTTTCAGTAAAGAAGTTCTTCCTAACATCTAACCTAAAAATCCCCTGGCGCAACTTAAGCCCATTCCCCCTCGTCCTGTCACCAGGCACGTGGGAGAACAGACCAACCCCCACCTCGCTACAGCCTTCCTTGAGGTATCTGTAGAGAGCGATAAGGTCGCCCCTGAGCCTCCTCTTCTCCAGGCTGAACAGTCCCAGCTCCCTCAGCCGCTCCTCGTAGGACTTGTTCTCCAGGCCCCTCACCAGCTTCGTCGCCCTTCTCTGGACCCGCTCAAGCACCTCCATGTCCTTCTTGTAGCGAGGGGCCCAAAACTGAACACAGTACTCGAGGTGAGGCCTCACCAGAGCCGAGTACAGGAGGACGATCACCTCCCTAGCCCTGCTGGCCACACTGTTTCTGATACAAGCCAGGATGCCGTTGGCCTCCTTGGCCACCTGGGCACACTGCTGGCTCATGTTCAGCCGTCTGTCCACCATCACTCCCAGGTCCTTCTCCGCCTGGCAGCTCTCCAACCACTCATCTCCCAGCCTGTAGCTCTGCTTGGGGTTATTGCGCCCCAGGTGCAGGACCCAAAGGTGAGCAAACGTTTGATCCATGAACTGGGAAGCGCTCTTACCAGCTTCACAAAGTTGTTTTGGATCTACAGGCAACATCCATCTTCAGCAGTAGGAAAAATTCATTTTTTTTTATTAAAAAAAAGCAGAGCCATGCGTTAGAGGGCAGGGTGCTTCATCTCCATTGTTTACTGCCGCTCCCAGGCTCCAGGAGCGCTCATTACTCACCCCAAAACAAACACCTGCACTAAAATTAAGATGAAGCATGGCAACCGTAAAGTTTAGCAGCAGAGCCACAGGTTTTTGCTCTTCATCATTTACTTGTGCCGTTCTGACAGATTCGGTTATTTAAAACGCTGCTCGTGCCCATTCCTCATCCCCAGCCGCGGCGGGAAGCACGCTGGTACCCGACTGCGATTTGTCTTCGTTACCTCCAACAGACACTGCAGGTTTTGTTGTGCTCAGGGAGTTTTGATGCTTTATTGAGCAGCTCAGTCCTGGTCCTGATGGGAAGGAGACGATGAGAAAGCAAAGCTGCCCAGCCCTGGGACCTGCACACGTGCTGGGCATGGGGCACAGGGCACGCTAAGCCCTCTTGTCCCTCCTTGTACACCAGGACTTGCATCCCAATGCTTCAGGAGTCACCTCCAGGGCGAGGAGCCAGTGGTGTCCGCCACCCAGGCGGGCTGCAGGAGGCAGCTGCTGCCCACGGCACGTCCAGCAGAGGTTTCGCTGGCACGTCCAGCTGGTTGGCAAGGCTGCACAGCACCATCGCTCCTGCAAAAAGCTGCAGGGCCCAGCACTGAGCTTTGGAGGCAGAACTAAGGCCGTGCTTTGATGCCTTGGGGGTACCCGGACACCACATCCTCAGAAGTTTGGAAGTTGAGTCCAGCAGCACTTCAGGAGAGCTCTGCCAGCGTGAAAACACCCGATGTGGACGTGGGGCTGGCTCCTATAAACACCTTCCTCTCTACGTGCTCCACAGCTGCTCCCCAGCCAACTTGAGACTTCTTGAGATGCAAAACTCAAGTCCGAAGGGGACTTTTCCCTCTCAGTGCACTGCTCTACCCTGTTGGAAAAGCATCTGAAAAGGCAATCATGCCCGCGTTTGGACACAGGCTGCAACCCGTGGAGCAGCCTGGGCGATGTCACAGCACAAACCCCCCCAGGTGAAGTCAAAAGGAAAACCCACGGGAAGGTTTTCTGCCTCGCCGAGAAAAATCTTAGGGGAAAACCCTTCTCGTACACCGAGCAAGGGTGGGATCAGCGACACGGAGGTACCTAAAGGGTTACCTACGCCTGCAAACACGCCTGCTCCGGTGCACGCATTCCTCCGGCTAGCCGGGCTTGCCCGAATAAAGAGTGAGTGACAAGCGACACTGGGAGGGCGTGAAGAAGAGCAAATAATTGAGATGAAACGTCAAGTTAATAAGCCAAACGCAAGGAGGACGGGAGGGAAAAGTAATTTAATCATCACAGCTTGACAGCACAACAGACTCTGCCGAGCCTTCACGGTGAAAGCGGCTTGCAGGTTCCTGCAGCGGCGCTTCATGAAATTCTTTGCCGGTGTTTTCTACTGCGCCTCGTTGCAGGGAGGGCGAGGGGAATCCAACGGGAGCAGCTTCTGGCACGGCCGCCCCTGCTCCTTCCTTTTCACGTGGGATTTGGCCGGGCCCAAAACTTGTTTCAGGTGCAAACGTGCACTGCGCCTTTGAAAACTCTGAAGCCGAACCTTCTCCTGACAGCTGAGAATCCCACCTTTCATTTCCATTATTCTTCGGGTTTAAGCACCTAAAACCCGCTCTGTTTTTAAAAAGAGTCGGCCTTCAATCTCACCTTTAAGAACATACAGATGTCTGACAGTTTACGCTGAAAATTACGGGATGAAAGATAAAAGTATACGAAAGATAGTTTTTTGCCTTGTAAGCATTAATCCGGTTTTCCTTTTATTTACTACTAGAAGGTCTGAAGATGCCACGGGGGTTGAAATCATCGTGCTGAACGTCTGGCTAGAGACAGGAAGGTGCAAGAAACTCCACGGGGGACGACTGCCTCCCCTGATCAGCGTCTCCCTCCCTGCACAGAGGTCTAAAACCTTCCCAGAATTTTGATTCTTTTCAGCCTTATAAATACAGATACCCCCAGTGACACAGATGCCAGTTACGGCAGCTCCCTGTAAGCTCAGCAGCTGCAGACAACCATCAATTTTGGAACATTTCCCCAGAAACACAGTGCAGTATCTGCTTGATAAGCAGCTCTTGCTGATAGGAGAAAAATAACAGCGGGACACGGATCTCGAGCTACTGACAAGGTGCTGCAAGAGAGAGAAAGCTGCGGATATTCACACCTGAGCTGCTTTGGGTTGAACGCAGGCAGGTACCTCGCACATCCTCATGCAGAACGTGCCCATCCTGGTTCGCAGAATCCCAGAACATGGGTGCAGGCAGGGCCCTCAGTGCCCCGTGGGTCCCCCCTGCCCAGCCCCATGTCCCGGCGGCTGCTGCAGCTCCCCCAGGAGGAGCCCCCCAAGCTCTGGGCAGCCTGTGCCAGGGCTCCGGCACCCGCCCGGCCCAGCAGTGCTGCCTGAGGGGCAGGGGGAGCCGCCGGGGCTCCGGGCTGGGCCCGCGGCCTCTGGGCCTGGCCCTGGGCACCGCTGAGCAGAGCCTGGCTCCGGCCTCTCCGCACCTCCCTGCGGGGCCTGGCGGACGTGGACGGGATCCCCCTGCCCTCCTCGTCCCCAGGCTGAGCAGCCCCAGCTCTCTCGGCCTCTCCTCACAGCGGAGGTGCCCCAGGCCCTGCAGCAGCTCTGGGCCGATGCTGGGCTCTTCAGTATGTCCAGGGCTCTCTGGCACTGGCGGCCCAGCACTCCAGGTGTAGTTTCACCAGTTTTGAGCACAGAAGCAGGATCACCTCCCTCCTCTTGCTGGCAATGCTTTGCCTGATGCAGCCCAGCACACCACCAGCCTTCTTAGTCCAAGGGCACGTTGCTGCTTCACGTTCGCCTCGGTGTCCACCAGGACCCCCAAGTCCCTTTCTGCAGAGCCACTTTCCACCTGGGCAGCCCCCTGCACGTCCTCATGCCTGCAGTTCTTCTTCTCCCGATTTTTTGGCACATATTTACCATACAGGCTTACTTCATAGCCTTCTTTTTTTTTTTTTTTTCTTTCTTTTTTTTTTTTTTTTTTTTTCGGTTCACTTTGCAGCTTTCCCACGGCACCAGGACGGCAGCACCGCCGGCGCCGCGAGGCCGAGCCCGGCTTCACTGCGGGACGCCGCCACGCTCCGCTCCCCGACGGCGGCGAGCCGAGCCCCTGATTGACGTGTTTTCCACCAAGCCTCCGAAATCATTAACGGCCCCACCCGCACCGGCGGTGCCGGGACATGTGCCTTGGCGTGGAGATTTCGGTGAGCAGGATGCAGCAGGGCCGTCAGCCCCAGACGTCGCTCCTAGAAAACCCCGCGCTCCTGCTGCGGGTTGGAGGAGCCACCGCACTCAGCAGGGAGGGCTCAGACCCCCGCTAATTACCACGATGGCTTTTGCAAGCGTGTGGTGCAACCGCTGGCACTCCCAAAGGCTCTTCCCATGCCGGCATCCTAAGAAGCTGCAGGGCTATGTCCCGATCCTGCTCCACAGCAAGCTGCAAAATGAGCTCAGCCCGCACGCAGTTCAGAAACGCTTCAGCTTCCTCGGTGCACTGGTACCCCATGCTGGGGAAGGCTTTATCTGAAATGCAAGACGCGATTTGGAGAGGAAGCCAGAGGAGGAAGGAAAACCTCCGTAGCATCAGCTGCTCACTCGAGACCTTTGCAAACCCCACCAAAGTTGAACTGGGTTTGCATGGGGGAGAACTGGGTTGGGGGTGAAAGTCTGCAGAGCTCAGCGGCCAAGACACCCCAACGCCTGCCCACCCACCCCATCGATTTTAAACATGGTCCAGAAATGAAGCAAAATGAAGCATTTCTCCTCCTCCTGAGCACACAAGGAACTACCAGGGGTTTGTTTCTCGATGAGAATCACTCTGTTTTTCCACCTAGGAATCCCTCTGTCCATTGCCTGCGGTGCAATTTGTATTTGGGGTACCCACAACACCTCTGAAGGTGACGATGTCCTCCCTGTCCCCACAGGGCTTCCTCCAGGCACACGGGTGTCAGACCCAAGGAGGCCACTTGTGGCCGTGCCAATGAACGAAGCAAAGAACGGAGCCAAACCGCTTGATGCCCTCCCCCAGAGGTAAGCCAAGCGGCGCCTACTGGAGCACGCTGGCATGGGCAACTCTCCTCGGACCCCACCGAGCCCTGCAGAGTCAATCACGCTGCAGGAAATCAGCCATGAAATCATCTCATTTCAGCTGCATTTCATCCTCGGGCAGCAGCTTCAACCTTTCGGGTTCCCAGGAGGCAGAGCAGCCACGGTGGGGAAGGTCAGCGCGGAGCCGGCACCGCTCACGGTAGCGCGTTTGTTTGAAAACAGCAAATATGTTAACAATTAGGGAAGGGCAAAGCTGAAAGGCTGCCTTGTTAATTAAGGAACTCGCTATCAAAGGACTCATTAAAAGCTACTGAAACGGAATGGTTGTTAAAATAAATACCCATTAATCTTAGCGTGCAATCAGGACCGGGCTGCCGCTACCTACCTCGCTGCGGGGCGCGGGGGCTCCCCGGAGCGCACCTACCGCTGCCGGCAGAGCCGCGGCCGCCGCGCAGGCTGGCATCAGCCCCCGGCCCCCAGGAGACCCGAGGGGCCCCGGCCCAGCACCCGCAGCACCTCTGCCTCCGCCGAGCGAGGACCTGCCGGTGCCTCTCGCTTTCCCCTCGTCCCAAGTTTTGCGCAACGTGGCCGTCGGAACGCGCACAGAAGTCCGATTGTAGCACCGAGAGCGCTTCCACCAACCCGCCAGCGAATTAATGCAACATTTCCAGGAGAAACAAAGCCCGACAGGTTTCAAATGGTCTCAGAGTTTCCTATTTTTTTTATTATTATTAAGAGCAGGATTTCTTTTTAATTTGCACCAAGCATCGAGACTGGTTTGATTAACTACACTGAGACATGCTTCACACACGCTTCAGACAACAGAAAATTGGGGGAAAAAATGAAATCCTCAATATTAAGCATCTACTTGGTTATAAACACAATTCATCCCAGAAATTTTAACACTGAATTTGTTGTCTTTTCCAATTCATAACGCAATACTGGCAGAATATTTCACAGAAGTGGCAAGTGATGCTGTTACAACGAGCAAGCGTTCAGCAACATAAAACCTCTAAGAAACGACAACAGGAAGGTGAAGTCCCTTTTCCCGGTTGTTTAATGACTATCTTGTCATTGTTCTTGTGTTCTCCCTGCTTTTAACTTTTTATTGGCTCAACGTGAACAGTTGCCACCAGGCAGCTCCTCACCACGATAAACACACTGGGAGCTGGGGGGACGGAATCGCCACGAGCTGGGTTTTCCTTCTGTAGAGGTAAATCGAGTTGCCTCGATGAGCTTGGAGATGTGGAGGGCACCTGATGGAGGGATCAGCCGGGACGGGACAAAGCTCAGACCAGCACAAACCCTGAGCCTGCCAGCCCTTGGGAATAAGGCCAGCAGACACCTTCTGGGCAGGAATGGATGGAGACCGCAGACACTGCAAGCCCCCCAGAGGCAGAAGCCCCCCTGACACCTCTGGACCGCCCTTTCTGCCAGCAGCTTCAGAGCCCCAGATCTCACTAAGCTGTGGCAAAATCAGTAAATCAGCTCTGCTGACACGGAGAGGAGAGCTCCCTGGCTCGCCTTTGCCACCCTGATCCACCAGGTTCTTAACAGCTCCCGGATTCGTTCTTATTGTTGTTTTTTAAAGGAAAAATTGTTTGGCAGTCTCTGAAGACGGCAAAAAAATCCCAAACCCATATCCAGATAACACTTCACAAAAAGTCAAAACAAACGTACTTTGAGCACTTCCGCAGTTCTAAGAATTTTCCTCAAAAACACAATGAAAAACGTGCTATTTACTGCACAGAAATCCATTTTCAATTCTGACCAAATATTTATTGTCATTTTTGTTGTTGTTGTTCTGGTCTGCACCCAATGTCTTGCAAATCAACACGACCGGGCCCAGGACGAAGAGGACCAGGAGCAATGGATGCATCTGGTGGTGCCGCGGGGAGAGACCAGGGCCGAAGGAACACGGCCCAGAGCAGAGCTCACACCTCCGGACCTGCAGGACGGCACCGCGGGGACCTGGCCACGGGGGGAAAAAAGGCGGTGGGGCTTCAGAACTGACGTCCCTTTTGCCCTGACCTGGGAGCACAGAGGATTTTGAGCGAAACAGGAAAGAAACTTCAATCCTGGCACTGGAAAGAGGGAAGATGCCGATCAGGAGAACTGCAGGTTCTTGAGACCCGCACCTAAACCTAACCCAGATTAAGGCACAAGGAGGGAAGAGGCTCAGAACCGTGGTCTCTGATTCCTCCTCAGCAATATTTAGGGTTTCCTCCTTCCCACACACTGAGGACGTGTACTTCATGCACCACAGGGCAACTCCTGCGGCTGGAAGCCCAAGTCCAACCTCGCTCACGCCGTTAAGCAGCTTGCCTTCACAACACGTCTGCCTGTACGATATTCACAAAAATCCATCCCTGCGAGGATCAGCTTCAAACGAGGTATCGAGAGAGCCTCCCATTTCGTACACAAGCCCGGCACCAGTTGTGAAAGGAGGAGCTCAGCTCCGCAGACATCCCAACCCCGCTGCGCCAAGGGTGCCCAGCACTCCACAACACCCAGCAGCAGATTTACAAATGCCAGCACTTGCAGACAGATCTGCTTTTCTGCCCACTTTACAACATCAGCTCTATTTACATGGCTGAAGTTTTCTTTTGCAGCACCTTTAGCAAGCAGGGACAATCAGTTTTTCCTCCCCAAAAGGTCTGCGTTACGGAAAGAGGACGAGAGCAGGTCAGTTCGTGGTGAGCGTTAGTGTCACCGTGTGGGACGCGAGGGGATGGATGTACGAGGATCAGGGGCTGCTCGCTGACTGCAGGCACCGCCAAGCCCTGTATTTAATCTCCTGCTCCGTGAAGTCACCCCAGGAGCTACACACCGAGGCCTGCGTGTTGACCGTGGCCTTGGCTAAAGGCGACTGGCACCAAGCTGCAGCCTCTCCGGGTTTGGAACTGGCCAAGGAAAAGCAAAAAAAAAAAACAAGGAAAAGCAAAAAAAAAAAAAAACAAGGAAACCCAAGCACTGGGAGCAGGTGGTGGCAAGCAGCACTTGGGGCCAGGGCTCCGAGGACTGAGCAACGCCTGCCGGGGAAGGGGATGCTCCTGGGTCTGTCCCCATCAGGTCCTTCGCGTTACATGGGGGAGATAAAACCAGAGGTTTTCTGGTGCCCAAACTTATGAAAGGAGAAGAAAAGAAGAAAGAAGACTGCCCACGTGCTTCTCTCAAGAGGGCATTTGGGGTTCAAAGCACAGCCGGGCCCTTGGTGCCAACAAGGTCCCGTCCAGAGCCCCCGGGTCCATCCCGCTGCTCGTGGGGCCAGGCATCGGTGGGGGGCAGCACAAGGAAGGCCTCCTCCTCCCCGGGGTCTGCCACGGCCAAACTGACACCGGGAAGGACGGCTTCTGCTTTAGGAGAGGTCCTCGCCCCGCACAGGGCAGGCTGTCCTCCGGGGAGATCTAAAAAACCGGCGGGGGGTCGTCTGCAGAAGTAAACCTTTACCACTTCTGTTCTATTTTGAGCATTCAAGGGAAAACGTGCTGTCCCAGACTGGGCAGCGAGACGGACGCACGGCGAATCTGAGCTCCCGACAGAAGCTCATGGGCAAATATAAGGGAAGGGGATGGGGCTGGGGGAGACCCGAGGCTCCCACCCAGAGCAGCACGTCGGGGGCTGACGGTCATATATATATATAATTTTCTGGTTTTTTTCCCTTCTTTAACCAATCCGGGATGCAGGCGAGGGCACGCACAGGGACATCGGATCTTTCCCCCCCGCACTTTAGCTGTGCTGTCAGAGTCAACGAGCGCCGTCCATTTATTTATTTATTTTTTATTTTATTTTTTTAAATAGGAAAATAAATAAATAGGAGGAAGGGCAGCGGGCGGGGAAGGGAAGTACCTCGGGCCGCAGCTGTTGCGGTGACCGCAGGGCAGAGCCTTTGAAGCGCTGCGGAGGCACGGAGCAGGCAGAGGCCCTTCCCCGGGCAGCTCGGCAGTGTGCAGCACAGCCCCAGCCGGGGAGCTGCTAGGTGTGTGTGTGCAGGAAATAAACAGAAATAGGGGATTCCAAGACCCAGGTCTTTTTTTCTTACAAAGGCACGGCAAGATATTTTTAATTAACATTTTTTTTAGAAGTCTGTAGAATGGGAACGGTTGTGCACGGAGCCTGGCTCACCAGAAATGAGCAGCGCTGTCAGAGCACCCAGCTCTGGTCTCCTGAGATGGTTCAGAGAGCTGTGCAGGGACCTTCCCCCTGCTGCAATTCTGTGTCAGGCACATGACGGCATCGAGCTTCGAGAAAAGCCGGTAATTATGTGCTCTGAACTCATCAGCCTGCTTGGTTTACCTGGAGGTGCTCTCAATATTTGCGTACGGATCTGCTCCCAGTTCTCCCAGTGGGCTGGGGGCTCGGCAGCGCCCTGTGGCAACAAGCTCCCGCTCCGAACCTGCTGCCTCCTGCTTTACGTGACCCTCTTTTTTAAACAACATCAGATCAGTAGGTCACATTTACCTCCTCTACCTGCTGGCTGAATACTCGGTCACGCTACGTGCTGCGCTGCAAATGCCTGCCCGGCCTTGCTGTGATGAGGAACGGCATCACGAGGCGGGGAGATGTAGAGCTAACAAAACTCCAGCAAAACCCGAAACTTACAGACAGAGCACGTCACGAAAGCTAACCTCACTTCTCCTTTCCCCAAAGGTATCTCCATGCCATGGCAGGA
Organism: Stictonetta naevosa; assembly: GCA_011074415.1. Lineage (NCBI taxonomy): Eukaryota > Metazoa > Chordata > Aves > Anseriformes > Anatidae > Stictonetta > Stictonetta naevosa. The sequence goes on along the minus strand of CM021700.1, from coordinate 94,497,169 downwards.
GGGAACCCTAAACTGCATCGTACAGAACCGGGGCTTTCGGCTTGCCAAGGTGTCAGCTTGGCGACCTCCCCGAAAACTCCTTGTTTTTTAGGGGCTTCCTGGGGCTCCCCAGAGGAAGGCTCCTTCACCTCTGCAAAAGGACAGAGATCCCGCACCAAGAGGTGCCAAGGAAAAATAAGAAGCCCTAACGACGGAGGCACCTCGGCAGCGGAATTAAACCCATAAATAACCTGTGTTTAATGAGTCTCTTTATATGCACGCGAGAAGTAGCCGTAATTTTTCTCGGTCCTCTTTGCGCCATGCAGCCCTCCGAGCGCTCGGCGAGGCTCTCCTGGCCCCCATGTCCACGGGGTGAGACTTTGAGTTACTTGACACAAACCAGAGCCGTGGCCCGACAATTATCAGAGAGCAAAACTGGAACGAACGAGAAAAAATAAATGACATATTTCATCCTCCTCTTTTGTGGCTTTTATTTTCTTTTGTATTCGCTTTGGGAATAACATTCTTTCCATTGGGAAGAGTCTGATTTTCCATTAAATACAAAGCAGCTGCCATTTTGGAAACAAAAAGTTGATTAAATACAGATTTTGCATTTTCTCCCTAATGTACGAAGAGCTAGAACCATGCTTATTGCTGCTGATTTATCAGGGCAAAGCATCTGCCAATTACGGCAGCGGGAAGACCTAAAAAGAGAGAGTGCTCTTGCTTCATCTTCGCAAGATACTCCTAGCGGCTGTGTTATAAATAAAAGGTGAAAGATCTCGAGGCCTGGAGAACAGCAGGCTGCGCTGCTCCTCGCCACAGAGCCCGCGGACGCCCCGGCACGAGGGGTTTCTCACGCTCCGAGGGCTGCAGCCCCCACGCCTGGGCAGATCCCCGCTCGCCGCGATGCCCAGCGGAGGGGTCGGCGTGTTTTCCGTGACGTACGGCTGCCTGCTGGAAGTGGAACTCGTACATGACTTAAGCCGCAGATGTTGAGCAGAGTGGAAAAAAGGATGAGCTCAAAACAAAACAAAAAGAAAAAAAACCACTCCACTTCCAACCCGATTTGGTAGATTTTTGTTTCCAAGCTGGGCGATCAGAGCCGATGACTGAGGCGCAGCGACCGACCCAAGAAGCGCATGGAACTTGGTCTGGTTTTGCATTTTTCCAGGAACTAAACCTTACACGAAATTTCCATTTCCAATATTTACGTGTTCGAGTTGAGGAACACCGAGAAGAAAATGAAAACTGCAAAAATTACTGCTAACTTGCGGTTGGTTTGGGGTTTTTTATTAGCACATCAGGCTCTCCTTATTTATTGCCATTCATGAAACGCGATGAAGAAAGGCCACAGAGATCACGAGAAACCCCGAAGGTTCTGTATTTTTAAACGCTTTGCTTCCTTTCTTGTGCCATACCTAACCTGGGCTGCAGGATGCACGGCGAATGCCTCCCTGCGTACCGCTGCCACCGGCCCAGCCTGCTCGAGCGCTCAGCCATGCCCGGCTCCAAATATTCCGCACAAATTCCTGGTAATTCCCCGGGCCACCTCAGCCCCGGGGGTCCCAGAGGAGAGGTGAGGAGGAGACCGGGCTCCTTCAAGGCAGGTTGCTCTGCCGCCGAGGTGAGGCCAGGCAGGATAGCTGGGGGCTTCTGGGCGTAAATCAGCATTCCTTTGCACGTTCGCTGCTTAAGAGGAGTCTTGCAAGATTTCAGGTTGCCAGTGCATGAAACCAGAGGAAAGCGTATAATTGCAAAGTCTATTGTTTCACTTAAATTGGAGCCTAAAGGGAAAAAACATACTTTAACTTCTGCTGGGGCTGCTGGAAGGTCTGCGCTGGGCTCCGGTGCAGGAAGCAGCAGGCATGTTCGAATTCCTCACGCCGAGGATGGATTTTCGACTGCCAAATTCCCCGTGCCACACATCTGATTCTTTGTGTGTGTATGTGCACGCAAAAGTAAGCATAAAATAGCTTTGTAAATCTAAGTTTGTAAAATAAAATCAAAGCCAAACATGCCGAGGTGACTACACAAAGGGAAGCAATTCCTAGGTGAGCGTGCACACCCTGGTTTAAAGGATTTATGGGACTGGGCATTTTAGCTTCAATTAATTTTCAAAGTGCTGAAAGCATACAAGAAACCATGTAATTACAAGATAACTTGGCTTACCCGGATTCTAGTTAACTAGCGCTCCTGGGTTAATCAGAGGTCAGCCTTCTCCCCAGCCAACAAAGCTAAATCCACCGTATTTGAACGCTTTGCTCCTTGCTTTAAAGCTACCCTTAGTTCTCGTTTGGAGCCCTTCATTTTTGCAAGTATTTGGGATTTCAGAGACACTTGAGAAGAGGAGGAAGGTAACTCGCAGGCACCAGCCCACAGGCGGGCAGGCAGCACGGGACCACACAGCCATGCAGCGCCGCTCCAGCCATAACCTCGTCTTCTCCCGAGCAGGGCACGCTCATTTGAAGGGCATTTTGCCCAGCCTTTAGGGCAAACTGGTCCGAGGAACCCCTCGAGAGGGTAGGGTTATCTCTGGAGAGCAGAGGAAGCGCACAGAGGATTTCGGACACTGCTCTCAGCCCCATCCATGTCTGTGTCCCGGGCAACTCACTTTTTTTTTATTTTTGTTTTGCTTTTTGTCTGTATCTACTACACCAAGAAACTTCTCGGATCAGCCACAACTGCTTCCCACCGGACATCTTAAACGCTGCTACAATTGCTTCTTTGTGCTGCTACTTCGTGCGAGCAGATCTTTATTTTTAAATCTCTCCTAGACAGACGGATGGGTGATTTATTTCCACCAATTAATCCAAACTACCAGGAGAACAAAAAATCAGAGGGGTTAAAAGGAGAATTAGAATCTGTTGCAGTTAAAACCAAAACCAACCAAGAGCAGGCCAGCAAAGTCCCACCATATAAAGGGATTACTCCGTTCCTGACCCTTTCCAGGGGACCTCCAGGTATTACTTTTCATTGATTTACCTTAATGAAACTAATGCACCCCTCTCCATAGGAAGCTGACTCCATAGCTGTCTAGGCACTGGATTCAATTAAAGAAATAAATACATCTGGCTTCTAAATTGTTGAAAGTCTTGGGAAGCCAGAGGCAACGCTACTTTTGCATCCGTCCCTCTTGCGGTCCACCCCAAGGCCACCAGGATGGCCCAAGCACAAGGTGACACTTGGCATCGCCCCTGGAAACGGGTGGCCGGGGGGGGATGCGGTCACGGAACCACTGGGAATCACAGAATTGTAGAATTTTTATCACAGAGTTGGAAAGGACCTCAAGAGATCGTTGGGTCCAAGCCCCCTGCCAAAGCAGGACACCAGGACACCGCCAGCGAGCGCGACGCATCCCTGCCCGGCGAGACGGGAACCGAGCCACAGCTTTGGTGGAATCTGGCCTCGGCTTGCTTTCAGTAGACTCCTTCTTTCCAGAAGTTGGTGCTGATTTGAGACCTCGATGCTGACTCAGAACCCCCCAGGTGCCCGCAGCCCGCGAGGACTCGAGGCTCGGCCATGCTCAGTTTCCAGGGAAAGGGGCGCACGCACCCAACCGCGCCGCGACACGCCGACACCGCCGCGGCAGCCCGGCAGGCAGCTTGAGCAAAGAGCAGGGCTTAGAGGCGCAGAAGCAGAAGCTCGGAGCTCCACCACAGCACAGCCTGGGTCTCACAGCACACAGCTGCATCGAGCCGCTTCGTGTCGACGAGCACGAGGCGCTCGTTAGCACGTGCCTTGGCTTGCGGACACGGGAACAGGCACAACACGGCAGCTCGAGAGCACTTTGCCATCTAACCCGCGGAAAAAAAAACGCCTTAGCTTTCCTCCCGCACACGACCCAAGCAGAAATGACAACAATCAGAGGCATTCGTTGAACCAGAAGGCAGGTCCTAAAGGTCTGCTCCGCTGTCTTTTGTGCTAATTGCCCTAATCCAAATCGGGCGATAGCAACATCAAGAGCCCGCGCTGCTCTCCGGAAAAATAATATTCGAACAATACCGCCGGAGGGAAGGCTTAGCAGTCCCAGCGCCGGGTCGGAGCACTTAGACCGGGAGGGAAATCCCCCACGGGGGCAACAGAGCCTGTCAGCTCGAAAGGGAGATATATGCTGAACAGAACCCAGGGCGCACGGGGGGGGATTTACAAAGGTCTTTTCTCTTTCAAGTAGAGGTTGCAAATCCCATCGTGCTTTCCCTAATAGCAGGCATTGCCCCTAATTCCTCGCACATTTAGGGATGCATGGGGGATAAAAGGAGGTAGTTAAATGCGGCGTGGTCTAAAAGCAACGATTTATCAGTGCTACTGCGATGGCACACTTGTGTGCGACCTGTCTGCAAGGCAACCCGCCATCCCGGCCTATTTATTCCACCGATTTATCTCAGAAACTGAAAGAAAACCCATGCCTGCGTCGGCAGCAGAGGAAGGGACAAACTTCCACCCAAAGTTACTATTTTCCTTTCCTCCCTTTCGAGAGCCACGACCTCTTCTGGTTCAACTCACCCTCTAACGCTGGAGGTGCGAGCAGAGCAGCCGGCAGGCGCCCGACACGGAGCCGTGTACTCACCGACATTGTAGAGTGGACATCTACATCCCCCTACAGAGGACAACACAGGGAGTTTAAGTCAAGTGCAGGAGAGAGCAGAGCAACAGCGAGCGAGGCAGCGAGGTACACATCCACCGGGCGCCTACAACCCCTCACCGCTCCGACCCAGGCACGAGCTACGGGAGGGATGAATCACAAAGTGCCACGAGTGCCACTTTTGTTGCTGGCCCTGATATTAAATGTGCTGTGCAACCTGGGGCAAGCCGCCAGCCCCGGGCCTCAGCTTTCCCACCTGTAAAATGGGCACGAGGGATGCCCACGGGCAGACACCCAGCCCCAGTGAGAGGCAGCAGATGCCTGCAGAACTCGCTCAGCTCCTCCAGGGGCAAGGGGATGTTGTCTAAGCACGGGCTGGATTCGTGCAGATCTAAAGAACGTGTCTTTGGTGCTCGTACCATGTTTTCCTGACGGTTATTTTCCACTCGGTGAAATAAATGACCCTCCCTCCCCGTGTGGTCAAGGCTGTGGCTGGTATGGAGCCTGGGCCTGCGGTGCATTTTACCTCCATGCACGTCTTGCCCTTTCACATATTACGCAGGATTTGGCTTTTCAAAGAAAAACATAGGTAACTGTTCTCTTCAAAAAGAAAATAAACACTTTTAAAGCTCTTTCCACCAATGCGAAATCTGCTGGGGCCAGCGTATTTATTTGCAACTGGGAAGAGATGCCAATATGGTGAATAAGGCAAAATGTTCCAGGCAGAGCGTCCGCAGCGTTTGCGCAGTTCCAGCTGAAATCTGTGCCTGCCATCTGGCAAAAATAAGCACAAAGGGGGGAAAAAAAAAAAAAAAAAAAGAAAACCCTCCGCAGAGAGTTCCCGCTGAACTGCTCGGGACGGCGGAGGTTGGAGTTTGTTCGATCGCTGAAAGATTGCTTCCCCTTCCCGGGTCACCATCACCTCTTGACCTGCCCTGATTACCTTCCAAAGGAGGTTATCAAGATACAAGACTAACAGAGGATTAAAGGAAACTTAAAATAAAAACAAAACACACCCCTTCCCCCCTGCCCCGCTCCCCTCCCCCAGGAAAACATCCTTGCTTTGTTAACCTGACAGTTCGCTGTAGGTGTTGACACAACCCTCCATCTTTGAAAAGCTTAATGTCAACAAATCAGTGTGTTTGGAGTAGCCCTGTCAATGCGATTTACATTAACTTGTCTAACAAGAAATAAAAACAACAATCAGCCATCAGAGACAAAAGGCTTTTTCAGTCATTCTTTTTAAAAGTATGATGCCGAAAATGTTCATTTTTGAGGCCGCAGCCCTCTGAAAAACCAGCAAACCTTTTTTTTTTTTTTTAATACAAAAAAAAGGGGGGGGGGGGGGGGGGGAAGGTATTTTCTTTTAAAGGAGGCCTGAGCATCCCATATTAATAAGCAGAGCAGCGGCGGCCGTAACCAACTCTCACTGGTTAACACAGGAAGAGGGCAGCCTGGAAGCCAAATGTTAATTCTGCTTTTATTTCCACCAGCATGTTATTTGCTTTGAGACGTTTTGGGCACTTAGCGGAGCATTTTCGAATTGTGGCTCTAAACCACCATGAAAAGCCCACGCAGCAGCAGCATGCGCCGAAGCCCCGTTAACTTCACCATGAACTTTTCACCCCCTTCCCCGGGCTCGCCGTCCCGAAGCGAAGCTGCAAAAAAGCCAAGAGGTTCTGGGGACGCCCAAGATAAGGCGTTTTCTGCTGGTTTTAGGAACGACAACCGCCCCCCGGCACGGGCGAGCAGAAGGAGCTGCTGGAAACGCTTCTTCCCCGCTTGCTCTAAGGGAAAAATCAGGAACTGCAAGTCCTGCCTGGACGCTCAAGGAAGAGGGGACGCTCTGTGCCACTCCACGAGCCAGGACTAGCTTTAGCCAGGGGTATCCATCCCTCCCCGCAATAAATACAGGAAGGATTCGGTCCTGTATCCCCCAAAGGGACACACAGCCGGAGCTTTTCGCTCGCTCAGCATCTCGCCTCCCCTCCTCTCCTCTCTCCAAGTCTCTCCGAAACGCTGCCCGGGGACAGCCGGACCCTCCAAGGCCGTTTGCTGGGCCCCGCTGTGCGCTCCGAGCCTTGACCCCAGGGAGGTTTCCTGCCCACGAGCAGCCCCGGCCAACACAATGGGATTACTCACACGTCAAGTTAAGCAACCGCCCGCATTTTTGCAGGATCAGGGCTTTCGGCTCTGTTCTATTACAGGACAGAGCTTTTTGTTGCTGTAATTTTAGCACGGGAACCGCCGACATGCCCAGGCCGAGTTTCTTTGATCAGCAGGTGAAGGTTTCTTTTCGGGGTAATTACTGTCGTGACAAAGGGCCGCTGAGTAGCTCGCCTCCTGCCACTTAGTCATCTCCTCAGCCTGCCGCTCTCGTTCTCCCAAAAACCTGCCGCAAGGTCACACGCGAGCAGCGAGCTCTTCAATTTGGCTAATGGCAGAAATTCGGAGCACGAAGGCACCCGGCAGCCGGCTCGGGAAGCCGGGGGCACTTCCAAAGCAGCAGAAGCCAAGAGCTCCACTCCCCAAGGACAGACAGAGCAGTCCCTCCCCTCTCCCTGCAAGCTACCCAAGTGTGGAAATCCTCTATTTTATAGCTGGAACAGGCTGCAAACTCCTCAAACAGGACAGCAGCTCCTTTAGGTCTTAACACCGTGGTGCATTTGGGGCTGGATGTAGGTCAGCAGTACAGAGAAGGCCCTACCTTGCCACTGGCAATCCCACATTGACAATTGATCCTTTCTGGAGATGCTTCCTTTGCCTCTCCAAGCCCTCTCGCTCCTTCCTTCCCCAGAGGAAGCACATCCCGTACACTCGGTGCTTTCACAAACATCGCCTTCATTTTTCTGTTCTTTTAGACAGACGGGGGCTTTCCCACGCCTCATCCCCTACAAATCACTTCGAAATGTACTCAGATTTTAAAGTGTTTCTAAATAAGTTGCCGGGAAAAGGCCCTTGAGCCTCATGAGAAGGGATCACCGAGGGAGCTGGGTACCTTGCCGCCAGCCTTTGGTTCTTCCTGACTCCCCTCGCTCGCTGCTGCCTGCAGGGTAGGCAGGGACCTGCCAGCAAAGCGCAAGGGATTCATCCCCGTAATGCTCCTCTCAAGGCAGGAGCTCCAAGATGTCAAAAATCCCAGAGCTTTCAGCAGTTCAACCCTGATCTACAGCTTCACAAATTAGACCTCAGCCTCTGATTAAGCTGCCTGCCCTGTCTGAGGGCAGGTGGCAGGCTAGGTGCCATGCGATGCTCCGAGGACGCTGCAATCATCTCTGACACCTTCAGTATTAATTTGCCATATGAATATCCCTATAAAAACACGCCCTTTTGTGTGTTTCTGTACAGGAAACTAAACCCTCGGACCCTTGTGCTTTTGTACCCTTGTAGCTCCTTTGCTGGAGGTGCAAACGTGTTAAAAATATCAACGGAGTCCAAAGCGAAGTGGAGAGGAAGGCTGAGCTTTTCTTAGCTCCTGGTGCTCCGTCCCTACCAAGGGGACCTGCCCGGAGCTCACACACTTACTTCTGGGAGCAGGTAAAAGCTGCTGCCTGCAGCAGGGCTGTGACTGCCTCCAGTAATGCCATTACTTGCTTGTGTAAGTAATCCAAAAAGCCGCTTTCATTTCTCTTTTGGTGGCTTCTCCAACCACAGCAAAACAGAGCCCGTTTCCACCAGCCGCCGTGCTGGAGAAGGCCAAAGACATGAACTATGTGGAAGAGTCTACAAGGTACTGCTGAAATTTTGGGGCTGTGACACCTCCTGGAGTGCTCTGGAGTGCTTAAACATCCCTTCCAGTGCAGCAGTCACCAGGACACAAACCAGCGGATGAAGTTAAGAAGTGTCCTTGTGTATTACCAGCCTTCTCTTCCCGTTTCTAGCCAAGCCAATAAAAAGGTGCCCACGCTGTGTGCCGGTACTCTATAATGCTGGGCACCCAGTAACAGCAAATAAATAGCAGTCCAGTGAAGAAGAAAGATGTGAAATCGCTTTTAGGACAAATACAGTGTTCAGAAGATTTGCTATTTCAACATACCTGCTGATTGAAGAGACTCGTAAGTATATATCCAGACAGCTCAGAACAAATCTTGTTTAAAAGCAAAAAAGCTGTCTGTGCAAAAATGAAACTCCCTGATGGTTACATTTTTCCTACTCAAGGGGACACTAGTCAGCCAAGTGCAAAAAAAAACCAACATAAAAGACATTTTTGATCGCAATAACAGCATAAACACAGGCGTATTTTAGACAGCAGAGAAAAGAAAGAAACATATGCTGCCTTACGACGCAGAGCAGTATTTTGATGTAGGGCATCCAGTGATCGGACAAACAGTTGGAAACGTATCTGCAGCGCAAGTAATACGCACCCTTCTGCTGGGACCTCTCAAAATAATTGCCGAATGTTAAGCTGAAAGTTAACGTACCTAAAATATCGGTGGTAGTGAATTGTGTTGCTGTCTCTACTGGTGGACTGGGAGGTTTCTCTCCCTCGTTCACACGTAAGCAGATTCACAAATAACCACAAATACTTGGGGAGACTCTCGCCGAAGCCTCCCTAACGCTGCTAACACGTGAAATAGCTTACTTTAAAACTAGATTTGCTATTTCGTAACACGTGACACTTCATCAGACGGAGCCAGCGTAAGGCCCCATTTCCACAGCGCTCCATAATGCCTGAGCTACCTCTGCTTTCAGCAGCACCGTCAGGTGTCCGTGTGCTCCTCGGTCAGAAAATTAAAAGCAAATTGGGGGGGGGGGTCGCTTACCGGGAGGTGGGTGAACACGGCAAACGTGCTGCGCAGAAAGCCAATGAGGTCGACCAGGTAGTCACTGGCCTTGCTGCCCGGCTCCATGGCCATCCAGTCGTAATCCGCCAGCTGCAAGAACTGGTCTATCTTCTGGTTCAGGTTGGTGTAAATCTCTTCCTCAGCAGCGTGGCGGGCGTCCTGCGAAACAAGGTAATGTTGTACGGGATGGAGACTCCATACCACGCCTCTGCACAGGTGCTCCATGAGCAACAGGATGCACGACTGGCCCAAAACTTAGCCCTGAAGTAGAACAAGACAGTGTCTGGAGGGAACTACAGGGTGGTAACAGCCTTGGGATAGCTCATATTGGTGGGACTTGTGCTGCTTCTGGAAGCCCAGAGCTTCCCTGCCAGAACAAGGATAGGAAAAGACATCCTCAGGCCAAGTAGGAAGATGTTGCTGGATGGGATGAGGAAGGGACTTCCCTGAGGTCATGGGGCCTTCATCTCCTGCTGAGTTACCCAAGGGCGAGCCTCACCTAATCAACTCCCTGCCATTGCTGGAGTCCTTGGCACTGATCCCGTCTCCTGCTCTCTGGGCACTGGGCACAATTCAGACGTCCCACAATTGACCGTTACAGTCTTAGGACTTCGTGTAAAGTATCTGAGGAGGATCCTCTGGGGTTAGGATTTAAAGATTTAAAGACTGGGGAATTTCCAGCACTTTCTTCCAAACCTGAGTTTTAGCATTTCCACTCCTTTAAGCATTTAATAACACTAAAAGATGGAAAGAGGCAAAAATTTCATTTCTGAAAATCTATTCTCTCGGGTGAAAGGAGAGAGCTTGTGTGCGTGGCCAGATGTATGCAACGCCGTAGGGAGATCAAACAGCAAAACGAAGTTCCTTTAAAAAATAAATAAATAAATCAGGCTTTTGTTTAAAAGCTGCTTAATCCTGCAGATAATAAGTGTTGCAGTCACAGCCTGTAAATTAAGGCTACAAAGGCTCCCGATCTAGGCAGAAGCAAAGCATACAGCTGCTCTGAAGGACAAGCCCAAAAAGCTCGTCTGATGGCACACAGTTCCCAAGATATGCCAAAATTACCTTTCAGCTCAGCTCAGCTCCCTCCGTAGAGACGTCTACACACCCAGTTTGAAAACGGATCCTCTCAACCCAAATACCGACGGCAGCTCCCCAGAGGAGCCGTTTACCGGCGTTCTCACCTTGAAAGTCGTGGTCCCATAAAGTTTCGTGGTGTGGACAGTCTCTGGAAGTACGTTGGTGATGTTGGTTATGAATTCCTCGAGGAACTTGCACGATTTTTCCAAATGGGTCGTGTTTATAATAATCTGTACAAGCTGCAAAGGTTAAAAAGGGAAAAAAAAAGTCTTTAAAAATGGTGCTCCTGAAGCCAGGGAGGTGCCAGGCTGGTGGGTGCCAATTTCTAAGAACTTCTGGCATGAAAAGCTGACGCTGTGCAAACACACTAAGCTTTGCTCCACACTCAAAGGCTCTCCTTTAACAACATCAAGAGACTTATATAAAATAGGGTTTTTTTTTGGAAAAAAAGCATTTCCCATGACAGCCACCAGTATCACAAAAGGTTTTTTTTAATGACTTTTCTATATTCAGCTGTCAGTCAGCTCTTGTTTCAGCACGGCTCAAATGCAACAGGCTTACCAAGAAGTGCCATGTCAAATCACAGGCATCCCGCCTGCTGGTGAACCCTAACTAACCCATACCTTGAGTGACACCTACCAACAGCACGCTAAGGCTTTCAACAAAGAAACCGCAAGGTTTGGCTTCTCCAAGGGTGGTGTGGTGAAGAGCAGATCCTACCCTGGTATCTCCTTGGTTAGCGTACCCACCATTATCTGCAATTTTCTTAATGCTGTCTTCTCAGCTGCCTCCACATGGCGCTAGTTTGGGGCATTAAAGGCAACTGCAGAGCAAAAGACTCTGCTGAAGTCAATCAACGTAAACGTTTGTAATCCAGAGGAAAACAAGCCCAGCTCCCACTCAAGGATCGCTGACTTGGAAGCCAAACACATCGCTAATTCCTTAAGCAGGTACCTTTTCTTCTGTGCAGACTGCCGTGAATATTTTCAAGGTGTAACATAAGCCGTGGCAAAACCCTTCCAAAAAAACATCTAGCTCAGATATCGTGCCAAAACACTTCTCTTGCAGACAGAGAAGGCATTACAGTGCTCTGGATTGACATAATTTCATTGCCGAAATACGGTGTGGTAGTCTGCAGTTACCTCTTCTGAAGAAATTATTTTGAAACACAAATCATTTGTTTCTGAATGAGCTGGAAATAGGCAGTGCCGCGCCAGGCAGAGCATTGTTTCTTTTCTCTTTGCCTCTTTGATCCTTTCATGTTTAAGCACCGAGTGTTGCATACACACAAATACTGAAGTAACGCTGCAGAGCTTACAGCACCCAGCGCGTGTTGGTGCCAGGTGACATAAGAAGGGGCAATGGCCACAGACTGGGAGGTTCGGCTTGGATATTAGGAACAAAAAGAGTTGTTAAGAATTGCAGCAGGGTGCCCAGAGAAGCTGTGGGACCTACGTCTTGGAAAAATCAAGTCAGGTAGAGAAAGCCACAGCTGACGTGACCCAGGTTTGGCACTAATAGAGGAGAAGGTCAGACTAGAGACCTCCGTAAGTCACTTCCAGCCAGTGCTTCTGTGACTTCAGCCAGCTTTTTGCTTTTAAGAAATCCAATTACAATCTTTTTGAAATCCTCCTGTTTTGTACTTGGTCCCTGGAAAGCATTACACACATAACTAGGAGGGCTTCTCATTTCTGAATTCCTCGGGTTAATTCTGTTCTTGATTTTTGCCTTCTAAAAAGTCCTCATTTATTTGCTTTTCCTTATGTCAGCCCTTACGTCACAGTCGTGATGTATTTTCCTATAGTTTCAACTTAATTAAATATTAAATATTTCCAACTGTGTGACATTCCTCCTAAACCTCTTCTCTGGTCACCACCATTTATTGGTTCAGATCAGCCATCAAACTCGGAGGCCCGTCTTTGATCCTCTTCCACCGCTGGTTATGAGCTTTCCTGCTCCCTGCCCGGTTCCTTCATGTTCCCATTTTCGCTTGAACTTGGAGGGGTAACACCTTCTTGCTTGAGTATTCAAATGAAAACCAGAAAAAACGGAATCGTCTTTCCCTGCCCTTTTGTTAAGGGGCGTCAAGGTCATGGAAGAGGCAGAGAAAAGGAAAATCTGCTGCTCAGCTGCAAGCTTGCTGCACACTGAGACTGACCTCTCCTACAGCCGGCGTTCTGGTTTCTGCAATTCATTTTTTTTCGTCTCTTGAGAGCAGTCCCTGGTGGTTAATTCAGGCTACCAGGTGGAGGTCTCGGTGCAGATGCTGCATCTCATTTTATGTAATTAGGAATTCACAGGTTTGGCAGGGGGTTTGGCATCTTTAGCAGCGTGTGCCACTACGCCCTGCCGGATTCTTCTTCCTTCCCGTTCCAAGTCCGCGTTTATGAAAAATTAATTAAAGAGGATAACTGACCGTGGCGGTTGGTACAGTCTTGCGTTACCTTGTCCACGGCTTGGAAGAAGATACTGGAGCACCCAGGAACAGATAGTGTTGCTTAAAATTAAATCTGGGAAGCGACAGTTGTGCAAGGGACTTAAATATCTTTTGAAGTCGCTTTTGACACCATGACTACGCTTTCATAGGATCTGTGACTCTCCAAATTGCCCTCTAATTCCAGCGCTCCACGCAGCCACGTCTGTGTCTCGTCTTTTCTAAATAGGGAAGGATTTGAGAAGCTCAGAGGAAAATCATAGCGTGCTTCCCGTTGGACAAACAAATCAATGGTTACGCAAATAACAGAGGCAGGAGGGAATAAAGATGCTCAAAGTATCTTTTCTTCAATTAAATTAGAAAAAATATAGCAGAGACGACACAGGGAGAAGGTTAGTTGTACCTTGGCAAGGGGTAGGGAAGAAGAGGGTGAAACTCTCTTCACAAGTATGAGAAGAGATTCAGAGATGAACACCAGAATCACAGAATCATAGAACATCCCAAGGGACCCATAAGGATCAGAGTCCAACTCCTATTTTCTCACAGAAACCCTCCTTGCCTCCGACACAGGTGAAGCCGCTCTCAGCCCAAAGCAAGGCATCACCTCCACGCACCGCCCACGTCCACGTCGTCTAAACTGGGCAAAAGCAGCTTACAGGAGCCACTCGGTTCACCCGCCCTACCCGCAATCACACGCTGGCCGCTGTTTGCACCAGCAGCAGAAGGATCCGTTGGGGGAGGGACACTGCAAGGGAGGGTGTCGCATTCCTCTTCCCGGAGGGAGCCCCCGGACGAGCAGGACGGAGGAGGAATTTGCCCCCAAGGAGCAGAGAGATTCCAGAGATAAAGCTCTGAGGATGCATGGTGTGCAAATACAGACTGCCATAATGCTCTAAACTCTCCGAAACTCCCCAGCATGGGCTATTTCCAGTGTCCAGAGAACGTTATCCATTTCTACAGCACAGTTAATGAAAGAACTGCGGCTGTACTAATACCTGCTCGTTTCATAACAGCACACAGAGGTCCCACCAAGGTATCCAACCTGGCTTGGGTACCGCACCCGTTCCCAAACAGTCGTGACTTCCGTGCCTTGAACATTTCAGGAATCTGGCTGTGCGCACAGAGAAGTACCAATCTTGAAAAGAAAATGCCCATACAGAGTTCAGGCTGGAACTGCTTCGATCATCTTTAGGTGGAGACCAGTCCCCCCTCCTCTCACAGCTCTGGCGTTAAAAGCACCCCAACACCCCTCGAAGTCCTCTTTCCTGCCACTTCAATCCAGATTTATAATGCTCCAAAACTCCAACAGGGGCAATTCTAGTAACAGCAGAAAAAAGCCTCCTCCTTCCCTAAGCACAACGTCTTTCTTGCTTTGCACAGCAACACTGCCTAGCTCCTTTATCGTTCTCCAACCAAATATTTCACAGTAATGCTCCAAACCAGCACCTCTAAGCTCTGGAACGAGCTCCAAGGGACCAAAGCCCACTGTTGTGCCCTGCCCTGGAAATTGGTGTGCTCGACTCCGAGTCTTACCTCTGTCAGCCCCACGTTTTTCCTCTTGATGACGTTCTGTAAACAGTTGCTCAGCGTTCGGGTCAGCAGCAGGTTTGTCGATTTTCTAATCATATCATCAACTTCCGTGGAGCTGGAAAGGAGAATTTGAAGAGAGATTTGCAAAATGCTTTATCCCAAAGCAAAAAAAGGAAACACGGAGACCTCATCACCTGGCCTACTCTCCAACCCTTCGGTGGCTTAAGCTTGATCACCTTGCCCACGGGCACCATCATACTAATAAAACACATGCACAAAAAGACCTAAATTTGGGGAATTTTGGAGGTAAAGGCAGACTAATGGGGCAAACCTACATCCCTGCCCAGTCCAGGGGTGATGGGGAAGAGTCACCCACAGTGTTAGCACGAACACATTCAGCCGAGCTGCTCCTCCTCGCACAAAGCTGAAATTTTCCAAATTCAGACCAAATACCCGCACCAGGGTGGGGAGAGAAATGAAAAAAACTTGCTTGCCTTTGTTATTTTTTTCTTTATTTTTAAACTGACTCGGGTTGTAACATACTCGTGGCCTTTGCCAGGCAATTGCAACTGCAGGATTGCTCAATGCGGGGGGTTTGCCTTGCTGCTTTTTGCTGCGGGGACGCCGCCTTGCCCCTCCAAGCAGCAAGGTGCAGCCTCGGCTTTTTGAAGGAGGGTTTGGAAGGCGGCCCCGACGCAGGCTCCTTTGATCTGTCGTTGGCCCTGCATTAGCCCTGACACAACGGGGCTTTATCTCTGGCAGCGCACTGACAGGCAGCTGACGGCAAAGAAAGTTTCCAACTGCAAGGCTGAGAAACATTAATAACTTTCAGGCTCCCGGTAAATCAACCCCGCGACCTTTTGCTCCTTATCCTGTTCTACCTGACAAATGGGCCAGATTACAAAGCAGGGATCAAGAGGAGAGACAAAAGCAAACCTTCGGTTACCCCACCGCCAGCGCGGAGCTGGGGGAGTTGCCGCTGGGGGTGCCCCCGGAGCAGGAACAAGAGCCGCCAGCCTGTGCCCAGCACACAGCTCCAAAATCCTGCGGGTATTTAACGTCAGACCGGGCACACTGAGCCCAGCCCAGGGCCAGCAGCACCCGATGCTCCATGAAGAAAGACTGAGCCTCCTCCAGTGGGAACCCTTGTGGCCTCCCGAACCCGCTTGTTCACCCCCAGCGCCAATTTTTAAGTCAGTCAGGACTTCCCTTGTGCTCCCTTTTAAACCTGGGGCATGAGAATTGCACTGGAAGCCCCCAGGTTCCCAGGAGAAGCGGAGAACATTGCTCCTTGTGTGTGTCGTTGAGCTGAGCCACGCTCTCGTTTCATACACGGTGCGAAAGCCGTGGCTCGCCGCAGCTTTCCCAAGAGGGCCCAGCTGCACAAATCCCCCTACACAAGGCAGCTGCTCGCCACGCTGCGATCCCCAGCAGGTTTCCTTAATATTTCCTTTTCCCTGATGTTTAAAAGGCTGCTTTTCCATGCCATGCTCCTGCTGCCCTCCGAGCCCTGCTCCTGCCGCCCACCGGCCTCTATCAGAGCAGGAACAGCAGCTCGGCAGGATCCAGCTTCTGATAATCCAAATTCAATGTCACCAGCACAAGCCTTAGCGGGGGCCTCTTCCAGATCATCACTGACAACCCCTGGGAGTTTATTTCGCTCCTGGTTAGCAGGGAAGAGCCTGTGCTGGTCAGGGTTACCCCCCATCACCTCTCCGTTCCCAGGGCTCCTCCATGATGCGAGGTCCAAGGTGAGGCTTTGGGGTTTTTGAAAGGGTGGAACAGAACATGGGGGGAAGAGAAACCAGCCACTAAGTTTTTCCTGGTCCTTATACTATGGCTCTCAAATAAGGTTTGACTTAAAAATAAAGAAAACCAAAAGGAAAAAGCAAAACCCCACCACAAATGCACGCACACAGCCCAGGCCCTCCACCACCCCCCAGAAAGGACCAGATTGTCCCCGGTCCCCTCCAGCAGACAATCGCACGGTTAAATACAGCCAGGCCAATAAAACTGAACGCCGTGATGATCCACTGATGGTAAAAAGGCACAGGAGACTTAAAGGACACGGTGGCACACGGGGACCTCGTGGCACTGGGGCACCCACTTGGTGCTGCAAGCACAGCGTGGGAACGAGCTGGAGAAGAGCAAGGAGGTGTTGGAGAGGAACTTCAAAGCACCCTGGCTCACAAGGGGCAAAAGAAATCGTGCACGGAGCAAAGGAGACACGAAGCAGTGCCTCTGCACAAGCACTGGGTGCCTTTGGTGAACTGTACTGGGAAATCCGGGAGTTGGGGACTCACAAAGCCTGTCCCTGAGGATTTGGGAAGCACAGGAGGCTGACATGGGCCGAGGCTGAAGGAGAAGCTGGTGGCAGGAGGCTGAGCTACCACTACCAGGGGTGCAGAGCGCAGCGGCCAGTTGGTTGTTCTGGACGCTGCCTTGCCAGCAGATGAAAAACAAGTGGGTTTGGACATGAAGTCAGCTCTCCTCGCTAAACCAACACGGCAATCAAATAGGTTGCGCTGTAAAAGTTTGCTTTTGAATTCAAACGTCAACCTGTCATCAGGGCGTCGAAATTAAACAGGGCAGTGAGTGTCTGTCTGCGGGTACGCCCCGGGACAGTCATGCTCTTGGCAGGAGCAGGACGCTGCTGGCCCCTGCCCCACGCTGCAGCACGGCCAGCGCCGATGGCCCGGCCGTCCCCGTCCCTTCCTCCAGCTGCAGCGTGCACAGCGCTTTGTGGATGGAGGCTTTGTTTCCATCCCTGACTTCACCTGCAGGAATCGGCAGCGACATCTCAGCCTGCAAGCCTCCAGGGCACAGACAAGTAGGGCTTAATAATACTACTTAGCACTTCCCAGCTGCATTTACCTCTTCAAAGCACTTCTAACCGAGTTTTCTCTGCACACGAGTACTGCTTCCCAAGGCTTCCTGCTATCGTTTTGTTAGTTGGCCACATCAGCTAGAAAATAAAGTCTAAATTGCAGTTCTGTGTTGGGGAGAGTAGCCAGGCAAGCCCCACAGTTGGGTGCCAGCGGAGCAAAAAGATCTGACATCTCCCAGGAGGTCCCCACACACCAAGAAAAAAATAATCAGGAATGCTCCTTGGAAAACACCTGATCAAATCCAGAGAGGGATTTGACCAGGCACTGGAATATGCCCCATGTTTTGAGAGAAAAGGTGCAATGAGGTGGCAACAAGAGCCTTGCCCAGCAGCCTCCGAGCCAAGGTGATGCCGAGCCGAGGTGGAGGATGCTTCTGGGTTCAACAGAAAGGCCGGATCTCTGTTTTCAATGTGCAAAAAGAAAACAAACCCCCCAAACAAGCAACGTTTTTCATGTGGGCTGCTCGCTCCGCACGCCTGCCCCATTTCATCCACCACCATCCTTACCATCCCTACGCCTCCAACCACAGCCAGCACAGATGCAGTCACACGAGCTGTTGAAGAACCTACCTTCATCTCCTCCCTCCTAAAGTGCTGTTCAAGCCTCCGATTTTATTATTAACAACTTTATTAGCTAAATTACTTTCAGCACTTTCAGAATTGTATCCTAAGCGCTTTCGGGATTGCTGCTTTGTTTGGGAAAAAACCAATCACAGTCCTGGTAGATTAGAGCTGACATCTCCCACTTCCACCCAGTGTTTGCCGAAGATATCCCCTATCTTTAAAATGGGAAATTCCACTGGAAGCGGTGGAAGCCTTCCAGCAAGCGGATGCTTTTCAAGACGTCTCCTCAATGGGCTCCAATACACGCTTTTTTACCAAAGGCAGAACTGTTGACAGTATAAAGGAGGTTTTCTTTCTCCTAATCAAATTAATAGAGCCAAACCAAAAGAATTTGCAACCCCCGTAAGTGCACAGTAAGCTCCAAATTTTCTTCAAATTCTTCAAAAGCAAAACAACTTTCATAAGCGTATCAGCACAAAGGAGAACGCTCCTGTCCAACAAACACAGGGAGCTAGTTTAAAATAATAATTAGAAAAAACACGGGCTACGTTTTCTGCCATGGGCTCTGTTCTTCAGGAAAAGACTGCAGAGTAGTTAAGCAAACTGTCTGGGTTAGTGACAGCTGATGTCCCATATCCCATAGCAGTAGTCATGACCTTCAGGCCTCCCGTGACTGACGGGCTGACCCCAGTCACTCCAGGGTGCAAGGTAAATGACAACCAAAGAAGAACAAGAAAGAGAAGAGAAAGAAAACTTGCTGCCGGCTTTGTAGCCAAGCTTCCTAATAAAACCTAATTCAAGCTGTCAGGGTGAAATGAAGAAAGTGTCAACAGGGGTTTTCAGAGAAATATTCCAAATGTTTGGCTAGAAAAGCCAAGAGCTCGGCTCCCCTCCCCCAGCCCCAAACCACTCCTCAAAAAGGGCTGGAAAATCCAATGTCGAAAGGAATTTTAATAACTTGTCCGGGGGGACCCCTGAGCAGGGCCCCAAGGGAACACTTTTGTGCCGTGCCCTGACAAACCCAATCACCTCCGTAATGGTGAAGAGCACAAAAGTCACAAGGGAAGTGCCAACAGAGGGGGCTCGGCGAAACCAGCAGCCGTGTGAAATCGGACCATTTCGGCGGCTTCAGAAACTGAGACATTTCATGGTGACCCACGGGTTAAGAGCCTTGGGAGGCACCGGAGAGAACAACCTGCCACCAGTGAAAGGCTGAGGCTGAAGGGGGGGGAGAAACGTCCCGTGCTTCCACGCCAGCTAACAGCTGCCATGTCCCGGAGAAGACGGAGAGAAAGCGTCAAAATTACCATCCCTCTCCCAAAGAAGAGATTGAAACCTCAAAGAGCCTTGTGTAGGCACCGAAACAGCTGCTGAGTCCCCAGATTACAGCCCTAGCTTCACGTTAGCATGGGGGCAGTATTCGTTGTCAGGCCGTGAGGCTGCCCAGAGAGGCGAAACCCCACGTACAGCCTGGTGCGGCACTACCAACAGTCCGAGGGGGGAAGACTCTCGTTACTCATTTATATACTTTTACCAAGGTAAAAACATTACTGGGTGTAAAAAGAAAGCAGCAACTTGCAGTTCCTGGCTAATATAGCTGTCTTCTGCACACACAGAGGCAAAACCAGCACCTAGGAGCCTTGGGATGGAGAAAGGATGGTAAACAAAATATTTTTGAGGCTTAAAAACACACACATATAAAAATAATCTGATTTATTGATAATCTCCCATGGGAAATAAGAACAATCAAAACCCCTAAACCAGAAGCCAACATTCACTAACACACACAGGGCAAATTAAAACCTTGAGTTCTGTCACCAACATGCTCCTTGAGGGACAGTCCGGGGACAGCGTGAGCCAGCTGCAGACATGGTGCCAGGCGCTGACCTGACGACAGGCGGCCACCACTATCTTTCTTGGGACAACCAGATTCATCTGTTCAGTATGAGTGACTCAGAAATGTCTCAGAGGGAAAGGCCCTCTCTTACTTTATTGACCTAGCATGAGGCTTTATTTATTGATTTATTTTAAGTCTTAGCCAGCCCTTTGTACACAGAGGATGCCACTGCTCCAAGGGGAGCTGCAGCCACCTCCAGCCTGGACAACGTATATCCAAGCAACTGGGCGGCATGGATGGTTTAGGAAGAGAATTCATATTTTAACCATGTTGGGATCTTTCCAACAAAACTGCCATACCACAGCCAGTAGCACAATCATCCCATACCTCAGATGAAGGTCTTCTGAAAACTTCAGACAGGCGTAGATGAATTCCTTAATCTGATTGTAAACTTTAGGCACAAACTCAGAAAAGGGGAACTTCTTTGGAAATGGTTGCTGTAAAATACAGGAGAGAATTGAAGTCAAAGAGCAGATCTTTAAGAGGGAGAATCGCTCTCACAGCCAGCCCGGAGTGACGACTGCTTTCCAGCAACATGTTCCAAGCAGCCAAATTAATTCTAATATTTAGCTAAGTCCAGCAATGAAACAACAAGCCAGCATTTATTGTATACTATATAAACATTTCAGCCAAGTGAAAGACCAGATAATCACTTACAAATGGCACATGGGTGCATAAGGGATTTGGAGTCTGAAATGGGCTGGAAGGAGACTTGTAGCTAGAAGGGAGCAGGCAGCACAAAGCTCCTCTCATTCCCTTTCCCAACTCCCTTACTCACACGACAGAACTCTGTCAGAGAACTCCTTTATTTCCCACCATGTGCAAGGCTTGGTCACCTCCCCGGTTACTGCCCAAGGTGAACGCTTGCTCACAACACCAAAAGCCCAGACGAAACAGATGTCCTCTCCCTTGAACCAGTTTTTTTACTAGCTAGCTTTTACCCACAGCATAGACACGGCTGGGAGCTGCGGAGCATAACAGCAAGAACCTGGATCCCATGACACAGTTTTAGGGAAGGACACAGACTTTCTGAAATCTAAACACTTGACTTGGATCGAAAGCCCTCCCAGTCATAATTAAGTTCGCCAGGCTCGCAGCTCGCTGGCTGCCAGATGTGGAGCTCAAGGCCAAGCATGCTTTTAAGGGACACTGGCTAGGTCAAATTTGGCTACACCGTTGGGTTTTGCAAGCACACGCTTTTACAAAAGCCAAGATATACCACCTTCTGTTTTTTGTTGGGCTGATGTCTTCTCTTTTTTAACTATTAGATTAAAACAACAACAACAAAAACAAGGCCAATAGCATGATTCACAAAATGGGACTAAAATACCAAGGGAAGCAGATTTTTTTGTCTCTCTCCCATCTACTGCAAGTGATGCTGAACTGCAACAGTACATTGTGATCTGAAAACAAAATTGATGAGGTATTCCTCCTCCATGCCAGAAGAAATGCAACACATGGAAAGTATATTTGTTCTTTTCTCTTTTTGTTTGTTTGGTTTTGTGGTTTTTTGACCTTTTCATTTTTAGTTCTCCATGCCAGTAAACAAGGTGTGGGGTTTTAGTGCATCAGGAGACATGCCATGCCGGTTCCTCGTTTAACATTACCTTTTCAAGTTCTGCATCCTGGAACGGGAACTGTCCAACTATTTTCTTATAAATCTCTTCATTTGTCACCGGGATGGGACTGTAGTTATCTGAATCAAGTATATTTCTGGAAAAGAAGTTAGAAATACAGCTACAGAAACCCTTCCTGCAAACAAAAACATCACTATTGATCTCTTCACCACAGAAGCCAACGCTCTGTGAGACAGACCAAGCACAAATTTTCAGCTTTACTGCTCAGTTACGAGGCTCGTCATAAATACATGCCAGTCTAAAATGTGACCCCCAAAAGTTGCAGCGCATGCTTTTTGCATTCATTCACCCATTGACTGTCAAGTGAGCTCGATAATGAAACTAAAACCTCACCTCTCTAAGATGTTAAACCTCTGGTGTGCATGGATTTACCGCACAAATCTTACTGCACGCATGATCCCCACAACTGTATTTAAATGGGTTCTCCCTGGTCCAAGGAGAGCCCAGACTGAAGTTTACCACTGCTCAAAATTTAGGCATGAACTAGTCTCTTATTGAAGTAAGATTTTTATTTATTGCTTAGAACTACTCTGTAAGGTACATCTCACGAGTTTGCTTAAACAGCTCCTTACCTGAAAACTCCTGACCATTTCTTCAGTAGGGTTTCACTGTACTGGTCTTGGATCTCCAGCAGCATATCAAAGAGCTGGTTCACTGGGAAGCCATATCCCTGCAGCGGAGCGGAGGAAGAGAGCGACTACATCAGATAAGAACAAGCCACCAGCAGGGCGCTGAACAGCATTTTCTGTATTTAATAGGGAGCACGTGAGCAAATTCTCCCCCCGCACAACTGCAAACGTGCGCACTGAAGGCAGAAGGATTTTAGGGGGTGATTTACTGAGGCGGTAGCACCAAGGGAGATTAAAGGCTTAGTTCCCCGACAAGCTGGGCTGTGCTCAGCGTGGGTGCTCGGCACGGCAGCCGATGCTTGGTCCCTGCCTGCGGAGGAAACCAGCCCACGGGCTGTCAGTGGGCGCTGAGATTGACAGACCACAGGCACCTACCTGGAGTGTGTCTGCAAAGAGGACGATGAGGTTCTTCAAGTCTAACACCAGGCTTGGGTCCGAGCAATAGGACTGCAAATAAGGGGGAAATAAAAACATGTTTTTAACCACAGCACGCAGGAAAATATTGGCCTCGGTCCTCCTGAGTTATCGCTTGAGCGATAATACGTAGGCACTCCATTCACTCTTAGGATCAGCTGCTCTTATCAGCAGCCCATGCCTTAACGTCTTACAGGGCAGGGGAAGGCACGCTGATAAGGGTATCTCTCCTTGTAACGCACTGCTCTTGAGGCTCTCCATGATGAATAAGGATCTCAGTTGCTCTAGAGATACCTGAAGTGTTTCTAAGATTACCCAGGAGCTGCTGGGGAAGCGAGAGGAGATGAAGCAAATCAGCGCACTGTCATGCCAAGAAGACAGCAGCACCTCATGCAATATTTAGTGTGTTGTGTCCAACGGTAATGAAGCATTGCAGGGAGGCATCCCCAAGCCCCATGTGAAGGCTGCATCTCTAAGTGGAAAGTTCAGGCTGAAAAAACACGTTGCACGCCTCTATTTTAGCAACATTAACAGTCAGAAGCTACAGCACAAGTATTTATTGCGGGTCAGGACACTGCCTGAAGCTCAAAAGACACCACTGCACCCCCCGTGACGGCCCTGAGCATCACCCCAGAGACACCTTACATCACCCACAAGTCGTACCCTATCTGCACACCGGCAGAAAACCTCACTGAAATATGCTGAAATATGCAAAGTTTCAGACAGACTCTTACCAAATATAGAATCAGTGATCATATGCTGGAAAAAGAAACTGAGATTTAAAGTTCACTGGAAACTCAAGGAGGAATGACTCCATTAATCAATGTGAAAGACTGGAAGAGACACATTTTCCATTTCACTGTCCAAAAAAGAAAGTCAGAAAGAAAGATAATGCCCTAAAGCTATCAGAAGTGATAAAAGATTTCCCAGTCTACAGCAAGGAAGAAAATCCAGGCACAAGTTTGGCAGAGTGGGAAGAACTGGAACAGCCTCACCAGCTGACAGCCTTCCATCCAGTCTCAACAGCAACATGGGATGGACGGCACTGGTCTATGGAGATGTCAGTGGTGACCACAACAACAGCACTGAGAAATTGTGGCAAATTGTACGATTACTGGGAAAAAAAAATAAAATCTGGCAGCCACTTCGTGCACTAAGTCTGGCATCACTTAAAGCAACTGGTCATGGCAACGAAGTTGGTAAAACTGAAATACACAGTGTGTGTACTCGTTTTGCTCTTGTGGCTAACACGCTAGCAGAAAATTCTTCTCAAAAATAAAATACACCTCTGTGCTCATCCCCTTTTGTAACACAGAAGCCTTAGAGGAAGGAGGCAGCCTTCCTGTCACCAGAAGCGCTGTGCTGTAGTAAATCAGAGCTTCTCGGGAAGCCTCGGTGGTCGCTCACCCCGTGAGCTCCAGGTCCGCATCCCACAGAACTCCCAACTGCCCTGGAAAAGCCAAGCAGCTCCTGCTCTCCCCACGCATGACCACGCCATGCTAAAGTCAAGTGTAAATGTAAAACTCGGAGTGGTTTGAGGAAGCAGTACACTGCGCCTCCACGCAGAAAATATAAGTTTATCCGGGCAGACAACAGCACCGCTGTACTGCTCGGGTACCACGGGCACCCCATGCCACGTTAGCTGCACGCCTCCAACACCACGACCCTGCAGCATCCTCTTGCTTTCAGATGGCACTGCCGTCCCAGGAGCAACAATGGGATTTCAATGATTTAGTATTTTGTTTTTCTAGAGAAAATGTCCCAACAATTTGAAAAGAGGCTTAGGGAAAGTCATTAACAGCTTTTCTTTTATGGCCAAATGCAATTTTTTCATCCCGTTAACCAATAGGGTGACTTTTCAGTAAGCTATGAAACTGCAAAATACTCAAGTGTTCCCAGCTGAAACAGTGCAACATGATATCAGGTCATGCAAAACTGGAGGAGAACTGTACATTTTTTGCAGTTGGCTTTGGTTTTTGTTATTATTATTATTTTTTAGGGTTTTTTTTTTTTTGCTCAAGCAGAGAAATACCAAAGTGATAAGTAATTTTTCCAAATGTCTTTCAGTATTAAAGAATAAAAAAGCTAGTTAGTGTCTTCTCGAGCACAAATGATTTATAGTTTGATAGCAATCCATTGACTGCCATTAATTTTAAAGGAATATCTAACAGGGTCATGGCTGAGCGTGCCAAATACCGACACTTTTTCCCCAGTATTCCAGGACAAACCAACTCCCTCTGCTGGTGCTTTGCAAAAGTGATGAGCCAAGTAACGGAAAATATCGAACCACTACTTTCTTATTTCCAGTCCCCCAAAATATTGCAAGCTTGGCAGAAGGAAACTGCAGTGCATCAAGAGTCCAAAAAAAGCCAAAGAAATCTTTTGGGGAAATAGCAGCGTATCCTCACTCTATTGTTTAAAAAAGAGTCATTGGCAAAGAGGCAAAACAAAGAATACTACTGTAAAAGCCAGTATTTCCAGCATGTCAAGCCAAACTCAAGCAACAGCTGAACAATCTGGGGCTTTTACTTACTGAATGTGTCCTTAGCGCTGCAATGGTTTTTGATAATGCCATCTCCCACAGCTCATCAATATAGGCTCTATTTACCAAGCCCTGCGTTGTATGCAAGATGTGATCTTCAACTACAAAAAACCTAGCGGAGAGGAGAAAATGGCATTGTTATCAAAAGGTACAGGTTTCGAGACATCAAGAGAGATCTGCAAACACTGTATGTGAGGGACATGCAGAATTTGCAATGCACAAATCTCCAGAGCAAGCTCAGATTTGCAGTATTTGTTCCAAATACAGACAACACTCAATATTTTCTTCGCCTATTTTTAACAACACGCTATTTTCTATGATGTTTCGCTGCATTATAGAAGTGAGCCAAAGACTAGCTATTCCTGGTAATGCATCTCTGTGTGTACACAAAGGCAGAATTTCTCCACCCTGTTGTTTGAACAAGAACCGCTGATTAAACTCTGCCCCAGCCAGCAGCAATCGTGTTACAATTGGTTAACTGCAGGGAAAACACCTTCACTGCAGGGAAAACACTCCCTCGCGCCCCGAGACACCGCGCGCTCCCAACCATTTAGAGGCAATCAGTTCACTCCAGTGCCCACTTATCAAACACGCTGGTCAAAAAGCAGCAGCATGTTTCAGGGAGCGAGCATCAGAAAAAAACATTTTAGACACTAACACACAGAACCTCAGCTGCGTTTTGTAGGGAAAACCCAGCCCAGGAGCCCGAAGCTGCGTTAGGAGGTCAGCGGCACACACTGCACTCACAACGGTCACAATTATATGGTGAAATGATTATCACCAGTCTTTCCTGAAGAAATGTCAACGTTGTACCCTATTTTTTTCTAGATCAGTGGTCTTAGGTTGTCTCCGCTGAGACCTCAGCTGGTTTTGGATGACTCCTGTCAAATTTGACTGCAATAAGAAGTTCACAGGAATAGAGGCAAAACAGTCACTTGAGAATCACCTCCTTTAGCAAGAAAATAAGAAAATAATTATCAAATATTAAAGAATAATTAAGGCAGAGGGCCTATCCACCTCATTAGTGGGGCAAGTAGCTGCACATAGTCCACTAAGCCTATTTACCCTCAAATTCCCAGAAAGGTGCTTGCTGGTGCAAGAGCTGACAGGTTCCTCAGTGCTCGCACCAGCGACACAGCAAAGTTCACCAAGCTCTTTTCCTGGTTGGGCTCCTTTGAACGGCTGTCAAAAAAATCAATATTTCCTCCTCTCTCTTTCTTTCTGGGCTACTCAACAACACTGCACACATATTTAGCAAGCGTGTATATAAAAAGGATACCTACCCTACAATTTGATTAAAATACTTCCTGTAGCCATCTAAAGTTTCATGCTAAAAAAAAAAAAAAAAAAAAGTGAGCAAAGAGAGCAAAGATTAAAACAAAGAAGGACAGCAAAAAGGGAAACAAATAGAGACCACCCACAAGGAACAATGTGCACAGAGACAACCCTCAGCTCCTTTATTAGGCGGAGTAGCCCTGACCACTGAAGCCAGGGGACGATCGTACCATGTTGGAAGGAGGCTGCAGTACCAATCTGGCTTGTTTTCTTCTCTGCTTCCTGTAGTAGTTCTCAAAGGTTTCTCGGGCACCCTGGAAAACAGAGCAGACGAATTCAATTTAGCAGCCTTTGCATTAATCATTGAATCACACATGAAACACACCGCATCAAACATGCGAATCACACTTTCCTCCAGCATACCTGTGTAACACTTTCCTGCTAAATGATTCACATACCTGATGAAGAAGAATTTTACAGTAAATACTGAGTGAAAAAAAAACAAGTGTCCAGGTACAAGAGTATCTGGTGAACTCTTCTGTATCCGCTTTCCAGTATCACTGGGCGTATTTAGCATATGGTGCCAAAATCAATTGGTGCCAGTATCAACCCACTGCTTTACCAAGCCATAACACGGTCAAACAACAGATTTACTTAACCGTGGGGACAGTGAAACAACCAGATTTCTACTGTGGAAAACACAAAGAGGGGACAAACAATGCAAGAAGGAGTGGCAGAAATCTTAGCACTGGCTCATGGGTGCAGAATGATGCAGAGCCAGGGAATTTAATAGAAACACTCTTGTGTGGGTAATATCCATTTTATTAGAATAGTCAGCATATTAAGAAAAAAGTAAATGTTTTTTTGAGCTCTTCCTCTCCCATCTTTACCATCTGAGCCTCCAGATGAGAGCTGGTTACTCCCAAAACCCGAACACCCAAGTTCTCCATGAGCACTGCCCACCTACGCCCAGCAGGGCAGAGAGGGCCCGGCCACGTGGCTGGTGGTTGAAGCCGTTCCTTTGTAGGTGGTTTGGTTTTACCAACCCGAGCTACATCTGAGCATCCCCACCCAGGCACGGCAACACAACCGAGAGGATCCTCAAATGCCATCTACCTGCTGAACCGTTCAGACGTCCGCCTACCGCCCAGGTCCCCTAGGCTATGTAAAACCTTGCTGTTTTATCCCTGCCTGTTCCTCCCTCCCCCACGCCCGCCCTGTTTTATGTCTGAAATTGGATTATAAACACTTCAGAGAAGGGACAAAGCCTTGCTTTGAACTGGTATGAGCCAAAATCTCATTTGGAATTCACAAAACAAACAAAACACAACAACAAATATCACCTGCCCAAGACAGGCACCACACATCAACCTCTTCTACCAAGAAAATAAATAAATAAATAAGAAAATCCGATGCCAACTGAATGATTCTCCAGCTCCTCTGTCATCATACAACGAGGCTGCCTTAAAAAGCCTTCAACTAAAGGGGACTTTGAAAATTTCTGTGATTAGCCTTTGCGGAGTTTTAGCCCAATGTGCTGCTTTTCTTCCACACTGCAGAGCCTGAGGCTTAAGCAAAAATTTTGCCTCGCAGATCTGCCTAGCAGCCACACCACCTGGGACTGCTGTCCCCAGTGGTGCTAAAATTAAACCAAACACACGCACTGCGTGGACTTCTACCACCTCTGAGCTGTAGTTGTTCATGTAGCTGGATATTGGGGGAATATTGACACAGCACAGCTGGTGCACGGGGAGAGCAGTCCCCAGCCCACGAAGGGTATATCCATCCCAACATCAAAATCCCAGTAAGGGACAACTCCAGACCAGGTACAAATCAGAGCCTTTCTCCAGCAATCTGGTTAAGCACCAGCTTGACTTTACAAGCAATCTGACATTTTAAACTGAAAGCTTTTCAGAAATCTGGGAACCAGCTTTTCCCATACCGTGCCGCATGTCTTCCTGATTTTCTCGAAAGCTGCCCTTTCTTCTATTTCCCCCTAGAATGGGAAGGGCCATGAGCCAGAAATCAGCAATTTACAGATTAAGCCCAGAATGAGGAGGATTGCTACAATTCCTACCAAGCTAGGTACTAACCTTCTTTGGAGGACCTGAACACAAAGTGT
Organism: Stictonetta naevosa; assembly: GCA_011074415.1. NCBI lineage: Eukaryota > Metazoa > Chordata > Aves > Anseriformes > Anatidae > Stictonetta > Stictonetta naevosa. Next base: position 94,468,810 of record CM021700.1, on the reverse strand, counting down.
TCCGACTTCAGATATTAATTAAATCTTGCTCTGCCTCACCTCTCAAAACCTACACAAGTGGAAGAAGAACCCTGACCATCTCCATCCTGAACACGGCAGCAACTCCTCTTTGGTAGCATCGCTGAGACTTCGGAGTGAAGCTACTCGCTAACTTAGCACAGCCCACTACTGGTAAACTTGTGATATGAACTCAAAACCGGAGGCCTTTTTTCCCCCTAGCCCCTAATCCATTAATGTCCAGCACCAGGAGCCCACAGAAGGTCGCTCCGAGCACCGCTGTGGGTCACTCATGCCAGCCACCCTGTTTGGCTTTACACAACATCTCATGGCAGTCAGCAAGTAATTAACTCCTCATTACTGAATGCGCATAAGCTGCCATCTCCCCAAGCTACGCAGGACCTCGTGGACTTACTGGAAGCTTGGAAAGCAGTTCATCAGGAGCAGAAGGCCGGTCTGAAACCAATCAGCTATTTTAATGCCAGATTTTGAAGATTTCTGCTAGGACTACGCCACAGCAATTCAGTTCAGCTGAAATCACTTTCCCTCTTCCCTCCAACTGAGCTTTCTAATGGCACCGAGCAGCGTTCCTCCCTGCTCACCCCACCCTCGTCACACATTTCTTGGGAAGGCACATTTCTTTCGAAAGGCCAACAAGTCATCCCTCATGTGGCTCCGCTTCCAGCGCAGCCCTGCCTGTCCTCCCCCAACATCACAGGCCTCCCCCGGGGCCTGTTCACCTCATGACAAAACTTCTCCCCATGGCGTGACCAAATTCTCCTCAGGCCGTCACCAGGTGGTGGGAGAGGCAGAGGCCCCCAGGTCGGGGGGACAGGGCAGTGGGACACACGTGTGTGTGTCCCCCGGGCCAGAGCTGAACCCACCGACCCCACTTTTCGGCACCAAGGACAAACCACAAGGTGGTATTTTTTCAAAATTTTTTACATTCTGGTTTTACTGTTGGCTTGAGGAAATCGAAGCATTTGAAATAATTTTATAATAATATTCACCACACATTAAATGAACTCGGATTGCAGTTTAACAGAAGTTTTCCACAGACACTAGAAGCAGGAGTGATCTGAGCTGGGCTGGAGATACCATACGAAGGATTCCCTACAAACCTGCCTTCCCCTTGGAGAGAAGCCCCTTCAGCCCCACAGGGTGCCTGGGAGGCTTTGGATGCCAGGTCCTCCTTGTTCCAACCCCACAAATGGCTTTAAGCATAGCAGAGGAGAAGGAACAGCAAAAACCTTTGAAAGCATTCCCAAAAAAATGTAGGCCATATTCACATTTTAACAATTCTCCTAAAATTTATGGCCCGGAGACCTGCCAATTTGACCAAAGACCTCTCCCATCCAATGCACTGTTCCCGGCCTTTTCCTTCGTGAGCCTCTTCTGAGTGGCCCAGGAATTAGGGACTCTCCCATGAGAGCCTGTTCCAAAGAAAAACTTCTCCTCCCAAAAATCTCTCTTGACACTATTCACATTTTTCTTGTCCACTATTTCATCCTTTTCTCTTAAGTGCATTCCTCCATCATCCCCCTAGACCTTTTCATCGCTCGTGTATTACATTTTCACAAGAACGAGAAGTCTTTCTTGTCCCTTGGTGGCAGTTTTAGCTAGACCACCCAGTTTCTCACATTTGACCTACTTAGGACAATACAACCTATCAGGTCTTCAGATAGTATTATTCCTCTTCTATGCACTCTATTTTAATACCATTTTCCTTTGGGTAAAAAAACAAAAAGCAGAAAAAAAAAAGAACCAAACAAACAAAAAAACAAACAAACAGAAAGAAACCACACCAAAAAAATACCGAGAACAGACTACAAGACCCCATGCTTTATAGACTACTCATCTGGAAACACCACGTAGCAGTTACACTTTGATCCAATTCTCCTCTCACAGCCCCAGGCCTGGCGTTTTTTCCCACATTTAACCAATCCTGTCATTACCTCCAGTTTTCAAAGACAAGGATTGGGACCTGCGTGCTGTACACAAGGTATTGGGAGAGGTGACTGAGAGCATCACCAGGCTGCTCAGCCAGGCTCAACCCCTGGTAGCAGCCACCACAAGTATGGGCAGGTCCACCACCATCTGCCCGGCAGGGAACTGCCTGAATAAAAGATTTATTCCCCAAATCTCCCGAGTGTTTCAGCACGGCACAGTACTCAAGACAAACACCACCTTTATCAGTCATTGCTCTGCTAAAAGCACCTGAACAGAGCTGACCTGCGCATGAGCCCCTAAGCTCAGAGCTGTGCACATACATGCCTGATTCCTGCCTGCCATGCCCCCTTGATGGGAAACAACCCAACTTATTTCGTTGCTTTTCCTTTTTCTCTTAAAAGCAGCTATTTTTTCTTGCAAAAACCTGCTGCACCTGCAACACCTCTTTTCTTTCTGAAGGAAAACCGTGAGGCACACGCAGATCTCATGCAGCACGTGGCACATGAAGGGCTGCTTACTGCAGGGAGCAGGTCCCAGCCCCAGCCTCTCTGACTTCCAAATTCACCAGGGAACTTCTACAGAAACGAGACATGGCTAACACGTATCATTAGAGAGGCACTGCTCCTCCTGGGCTTCTTGTAAACTCAATCCAAACCGTAAGGAAATCATGCTAGGGAGAGGAGAAGGAGGTTCTTTTCTTATTTACTCATTTAGTTTTAATTACAACAGGTTTCCCCCACTTCTCATTCTCTTTATTTAAGCAAGCGGGAAGAGTCCAAAGCTACATTTCCAAACTAGACATTTATTCTAATCACCAGTCCAGGAAAAACCCTCAATAATGCCTCATATTTTTAAAATTACCAGGCAAAATTTTCCTTCTCAAATTAGCTGCAGAGTTCACAGAGTTGGCAATGAGAGGCAGATAATTAAGATTGTAGATGAGCTCCAACATAAGGGAAAACAGAATATAATAACAAGAATGCAAAAACAACAGCTGAAAAAAAATACAAAAAGTTTCATAACTCAGGAGCGGCAGAGAGCTGAAAGCAAATCTAGTTGTGAATTACATGGGAAAAGCATGCTCTAAGCTTTATTCTGCTATTGTCCTCAACAAATAATTAAAATGTCCAGTAAAATGGGACTTTTTTGATCCAGAACATGTAGACGCATTCTGGGTTAATAAATTTCTGCTAGCTTGGAAGCAAAAATCCACTCCATGTAGTTAATACAATGAAAATTTACCAGCTGCGTGCAATTAGGCAATACGTGCGGTCGATAACCCTTCCCTCCCATGGGGACATCACTGTCTGCGCCCTGGCAACATCATTAGCCCATTCCCCAAAAATGTCATTACCAAGTAAGCAAGGTGATGTGTGATGACAGCCCAGATCTATACGCCAGGCTAATTCCCGCCTTGACAAACCCAAGTTGTATTAGTTCAGTGTGTGGACACCAGGTAACCACATAAGCCAAACGAGCAGAAACAGCTCCTCATTCACTCGGGACAGCCTTCAAATCCACGGCAGAACGTGAACCATGCCACTCGCAGCACTGTTGCTCTGGTTTAAGCACACAGGCCAGTGGTGACTTTGGCTGTCTTACTTTTTGGTGAGAATCTTAAACCCACAGTCCACCTAGATTTAGTAATGTATTGGTACTTGCTACTGCATAACCTGGACTTCTCTTAAATTTATCTCTGGACTTCACTGGTTGTTCATCCTTCTTTGACTTGGGTCAACAAAAATTCTCAGTTACATGGTTTGGGAATTCTACTGCCTTTAATAGACACTTCCACAGCATCTCACAAAAGCACAGTGAGATCTGCCACAGATCCTATCCAGGCACCTCAAGGGTTTGCACAAAGGCTTCCTGAGAAGCAGATCAGCATTCTATGATCTATGAAAGTCTGCCTTCACAGCCTCTGCTCCTTGTTCACAAGGAGAATTAAACGTGGAGCTCCCAGAATCCAAAACAGCGTACCCAAGTTAAGACATCATTTTGAATGATGGATCAGCTCGATGGGTAGATACCTGGTTGGATGGGGGGGGGTCTGAAGGTTGTGGTTAATGGGCCATGGAGGCCTGTAACAAGTGGAGAACCACGATGGGGGTTCTGGGACCTGCCCTGCTTAATGTCTTGAATGACCTGCAAGAGGCCATGGACATGGCCTCAACTGCTTTCTAGATGAAACCGGACTGGGGATAAAGTCAGTACGATTGAGGGCAGGGGTCTCAAGAGGCTCAACAAGAGTGTGATGAAAGTCAACAAGGCAATGCTGAGTCACACACCTGGGAAAGGAAGACCCCTGGAACCTCTTGCACCAACACAGACTAAGCACAGCTGCTTTAGGAGCACCGCTGTGGGTAGGTTTTGAGAGACAGCAAGCTGAACCTGAACCAGCAGCGCGTCCCTGCAGCAAAGGCAGCCAAAAGCATCTGGGGATCTCACAGCAGCCTTCCAGTATCTACAAGGAGGTCATCAAGAAGATGCAGCCAGGCTGTCTGTTTGTGGTGGTGAACAGTAGGAGACCCAGTGGGCAGAAATGAAAGAGAGACATTCTGACTGGTTTTAACAAAAACTTTTTTTCAACAAGAACTGTCAGGCAGTGGAAAATGTTTCCCAGAGGTTTTGCAGTCCCCATCCCTGCAGATTTTCAAGACCAGATAAGGTCCTGAGAACCCTGGTCAGAACTCACAGGTGACCTGCTCCGAGCAAGAGATTGGACAAGAGAAGATTTTGGACTACACGGAGATTTTGAAGTCTCCAGGTATTTTTACACATAGCTTATTTCCCAGCCTAGTCTCCAAGAGTCCTGGTCACCAGCCATTTCCGACGTGTCACGTCTCTGAGGAGGAAGGGCCATAACTAGGGCTAGAACTCCCATTTTGAGTATTATGGTCATGATTTAGCCAACCCCATTTCAGCAAGTAACAGTATATTCCTTCCCCTCTGACTGAGCAAGGGCGCTGTGATTTGTCACCCCTCACCTGGCTGAAACGGCCCCTGTAGCTAGTGTTTCACTTTAATTTGTGTAAAAGTGCCAAACAATGCCTGGCCTCGGATCAATGCTGAAGAGACACTTGATCAAACCCGAAACTCACTTCTGTGCCCCTCTTGTACCCCAGAGTTTCATGGGCACACACAGGATCAGACCCACACGTACAATCCCCGTCCCGACGGGTCAGCAACCCACGGCAGCCCTTTGGAGGTGACATACCTTGTCAGAAGCAGCACATAACTTCTAAAATCCTGCAAAGCAACCACCTTGTGCCTCCAAATTACCTGAAATAGGCAGTTTGTTTTTAGGAGAAACAATCAGCTGGCACTTACAGAACCCAGCAGAAGTTTGTAGTCTAGTTAGAAATAAGACACACACAAAAAAAAAAAAAAAAAAAAAAGATGAGCTTGGAAAAATACATTTAACAAGCCACGAGGATCTCTCAGAACAAGAGAACAGTAGTAGCCACTAATGAAACACAAAGAAGTCCGACTGCTAGGCAGATGCTTAGCTTTAAAAACATAAACACTCCCAAGGAACTTTACAGAGACACCCGGGTACACACGCAGGTGCTCCGAACCTAGCATGTGAGCGCTTTGCTGAATCAGGATCAAAAAGGAGGCCCTTGCTCAGCCCGACGGAACCGCCTGTTTACTGTAAACACCACCTCAATGCCGAAAACAAAACGATAAAGCTAACCAGAAAATCGCGTGGGGGGAAGAGAGCGCGGCGGCACGGCGAGCACCGTGTTGGAGGCGAGCCTCTCCCTGCGAGGCCCAGCAGCCATCGGCCACGGCCCGGCTGCCGTTCCCTTGTCCTGATGTCTCCTGGTTGGACCCGTTTGCTGGCCAACATCTTGCTATGCTGTGAGCCTCTTCTGATGAGCAAAAGGGCCGTGGGCATGCACAGAGAGACATTTCCTTCTGACCGGCCCAGCACCGGCAGGATGTGGCCTCGGCCCTACCCGGCCCTGCCTCAGCCAGTGCCCAGGATGGAGGAACATAACCCATTTCTTCTGTAAACGGGTAAAGCCCAGGCTTCAGTGTGTCACGCGAATTAGCACAAAGCAAATTTGATGTTTTGGGACTTGCCACGCCAATAGGAACAGACTGATTTTGTGGACTTTAATTTAAACCCTCAAAAAACCGAGATGTAACACAGTGAAGGAAGGCCAAGGAGCGTGGCTGCAGGCCACACCGAAGGAGCAAAGCGCTCCTCGTGCCACAATCCTGAGCCAGGCAGGTGAAAGAAACTCTGAGAACCAGCGAGAGCTGCAGAAGCAGAAAGCCAACCCAGCAGGAGCCATAGGAGCTTTAACACTCCCTTTCCTCTCTCCGGGGCAAAGATGCTCTGGGATCCTTTTGAGATCTGCAGCAAAGTGGACAAGATTTCCCCAGTACAAGTGCTGGAAGCGGGTCCTGGTACAGCACCCCCACCAGCTCTCGGCCCAGCCACGAGGCAGTTAACCGTGCCGGCACCGGGGCGAGATCCCCCCTTTCCCCCTCGCTGCAAGGTGGACGCCTCTGTCTCAAAGGAGCTGGGCTCCTTCCTCCCAGGAAACAAGGCCATTACCCCCCCGCCTCGCTGCCCGAGCTGGAGGCACGCATTGTTCCCCGGCCCTGCCGCTAGGAAGCAATATCTATTTTCCATTTCGAGGAGGGTAAAGCCTTTAATTTCACCCTTCTGGCTGCAGCTGGAGCTCCCTTTTAACTGCTTGGCCAGGGGAGTGAAGACAGTTTTATATGGAAGAAAATGCTGAAAAGGCCACTTTAATATGCTCGCATGTGAAAAGGGGAGAGCTTTTCATACTGCACGGTAATGAGGGTCAGCGGGATATTACACTTCGCCATATGGCTAATTTGCACAGCAGGTCAAACGCTCTATTTGCTTTCTAAAGACAGCCCTATAGATTAAGCTGCGCTAAAACAAAACAAAATAAAATAAGAAAAAAAATAAATAAAAAAGAAGCGTGAGCAGGAGATGCCCCCTAATGTTCAAGCCTGGAAACGGCTGGGCAGGGGGGTTGGTTAAAAAACACATCAATAAATAAGATTAAGGGGACAAGGGGGCAGGGACGAGGCGCAGAGGTGCCCGGGGGATCCCCGCGATGGCCCAAACCCGGTATCACCCCGTGGCCCGCAGCAGAGGCTCCGCTCGGCCCTGTTTGTCTTGGCGCGTGCCCCGCGCTGTGGCCCAGGCGTGACCCGCCGAGGCGCTTCCGTCCCGGGCTCGTGCGGCTCCCAAAAAATCTGGTGGCTGAAGATTACGGAGCCGCCCCGGCCGGCCGCGCGTTTGAAGGAGGGTAAACAGGCTGATTAACGAGCCTGGCTTTTGTAATCGCTCTCCCCGCCGCCCGCTGCCGAGTGTTAATTTATTAAATACCTTAACAAAGAGCCTTTATTAGCGGCCGGAGCTTGGCGGGCTCCTTTCAGAGTGCTGCTAGCTACGTCTAATAAAGCTTTAATTGACTACTGCTTTTCCCAACCTCTGACCCGGGAGCACAGGCAGCCGGCTGCGCTGGCCAAAGGGGCAGCCCCGGAGGAGCTCCCGGGCCGAGGCCGCTCGCGGGGACGCGCTTGGGAGAGTCCAAGGGGAAGGAAACCTCAGCCAAGTGCTCCTGGGGGCACCGAGCATCGCCCGAGCAGAAGCTGATTCACCCCCCTTTCGGGGGGTGATGTTTCCCGAGAGGAGGAACATCCGATGTGGTGGTAAGATTGAAGTTTTACGGCCTGTGCGATATAGAGGGGAGCAAAACGCTGTGTTCCCAGGTAAAGATCTGGGAATTGAGAAACAGAGGTGGCAGAGAACCAGAGCCCAGAGCCCACCAGCTCCCCCGCCAACACTCCCAATTACTGGTACCACATGGTAGAGCAAAACCCCAACTTCCCCCCTGCTCCCCGAGAGACCTACGGGAGGTGATGGCCAGAAGAAGAAATCCAAAGTTTTACCTAACTCCCAGCTTCGGCCGTGATCCGGGATTCCCATTTTCCTAGGATGGGAAACCATCGCCGAAGCTACAGAAAACGACCATTGACAACGTGGTGGGAAGTCAGAGAATTAAAAACTTGCTTAAAATTCTGAAAAGAAAAACTAAGAAAAATCTAAGCTTTCATTGAAAATAAATTAGTAGGTATTTCTAACCCTTCTAACTGCAGAAAAAAAAAAGGCATCAAAATGAGGATAAAGTGCACTTTAATTGCTCAGTCCAGGAAATCAGTATTTTTTCAAATGCCACAAGTTCTTTCCCCTCACTCGTGTTTACCTACACTGGCGTAACTGGGAAAAATCAGAAATCCCCGGGTGTAAAAGAGCAGCAGCCTCAGTTCTGCATAGCAGCTAGAACTATTTCAAGCTCATTAATATAAATTAAATTAAATTTAAATAAAATAAAAAATAAAATAAAAAATAAAAAATAAAATAAAATAAAATAAAATAAAATAAAATAAAATAAAATAAAATAAAATAAAAGCCCAGAAGTGTTGATGTCTCCCCAAGCTTTGGCATCACCAGAGCCCAGAGCTCTTGCCGCAGCAGTGCCTGAGCACTGCCCGGAGCCGTGTCCTGCCTGCGCGGGGCTGACACAGAGGCAGTTTGTCAGAAGCTACTACAAAAAGAAACTGAATTTAGCCAGCAGGAACCTCCCAGTTTCCTAAATCCACGCGTGGAAGTGCTATGTGGTGGCAGAGCCCCGCACAGCCCCAGCCAAGCACCCTGCCCCTAGCGCCGGGGGAAAACCTGCTCCCAACTCCTGGGCGAGCACAATCGAGCTTTTCCAGCATTGACTCTCAACTTCCAGCGCAGGGACAGCCCAAGCCAGAAGCGGTGTCATTTTTATTTAATAGCCCTTGATGGATTTTCTTCCACCGATTTGCCCAACAGCTGTCGGTGCCCACGTAGACTTGTAGCGTCCTTGTGTCACAGCTTCACAGAAGACGGAGGTTACGGATCAGAACAGACCAAGTCTTTAAAAACTAGATGGAAACAGCGCTTACACTCTGACATTTTCTCTTCCCAAAAAACCCCACTTGTGTGACAACGCTGGAAGAAGCAACTCGCCCTGACGGGCAGCCCAGAGCGGCCAGAAGCCACCAAAAGCCCGCAGCCGGTCTCCCAAGGGGGGGGGAACATCTCCGTGGTGGCTTTGCAGGCGACCAGAGCCCCCGTGGCTTAGCAGGGGTCGCCGAGCCTCGGGTTCTCTTATCTTCAAAGGCAGAAGGAGCTGAGCATGCAGCAAACCTCTCCCCGAAACCGCAGGGCAAAGGCACCAGCACGGCTCTATCTGCACGGTGGATCTTTCTCTCCCCCCCATAAAGTTTATTTCTGCAGGCAGCAGAGCCTTTCAGGGGTCTGTCGGGCTGCAAAGTGCAATTCTGGAAGGAATTCCCTCACCAAAAACCGCCCATCTCTCCCCAAATGCAAGCCCATGTCCTGCCGCTGACAAAGGTTTAACATCGTACCCCAAGTCCTCTACTGCTCATCAAAATTCGGGGGGAAGGACTGGAAGGACTGAGGCTACATGCTCAGACTAAGTGCACTGAAGAAGAAAGGGAGAACAAACCTCCCTGCACACCAAACAGATGGTTGCTCTTCTCCAAGTGATTTTTAAACAAAATCCCGAGCAGCCTGCCTGGCTTCAGACCCGCTCGCGTTGAGGATTGCCCTCACGACTCACTTCCCGTTCCCTCTGCAGGGGGAGAAGGGGCAGCAATCCCCTCCCTGAAGTCTGTTCCCCTGCGAGGAATTTAACCTCTGCAAAGCTAAGGAGAAAGGATGTTTTTCACAGGTATCTTCGTTCCTTGCTCAGAAAGCAGAAAAGTCGGAGGCAACAGCCAGGGCAGAGGACCGGGAGCCGAGGCCCTGCCTCTCCTCCCAGGCTCCACCAACGTTCCACATCAGAAATGGGGGGACCTTGCTGACCAGAGTCCATCCAGATCCAATGTCCTTTGATTGATTTTAGATGAACCCTAGATGAATCCCTACCAGCTGACTCCACAAACCCTACACAGCCGAGTTCGTCTCTGCCCCACGCTCGGCTGGGTGCTCACCACCGTGGCCCTGCTCCTGCCCGGTGCAGGTGACTTCAGCTGAGCTGGAGGGAAGCTGAGGGCAGGTACGAAGCTGCACCCAGCTCAGGGCAGGGATTTTCGTGAAATTTGGGGATTTTCAGGGTGAAGCGAGTTCTCCTAATGCGACAGACAAGCGGCCACAGTAAATCTTCCAAGCCATCCACGATGCAAATCCCACTTCAATCACATTTTAATAGGTTGAAATGTCAACCAGAAATGTGTTTTCTTTTCCATTTAGTAACAGTAGAAAAATATAGCGTATTTGCTACTGCTCAGTCATCAGTTTGGAGCTGCCGGGTTCATTTAACGAGAGCTTGGCAGCGCAAGGCTTTCAGCTTCTTCTGCACAAGTGTCATTTGTTTTGTTCTCCTGCTTCACCAGGACTGGGTACCGCAGCTTTCCCTTAAACCACACCAAACAGAAGACTGTTGCCCCAGACCAACATGCTATTTAACATCCCATCATCCCAGCTAAAGAGTTGCTTTGCATGTCTAAGCACTCAACACACGGCCAAACTTTTAGAACTGTATTTCTGTACTTACCAAATCAATTCTCAATATTAAGAATAAATACGTTCATCCAGAAAGAACGCGCAGAAAGACTCCAATACTTGAAAATATTTCCCCTGGGGGCCCTTCCTGATCTTAAAAACTGTACTTTTTAATAGCTAGGAAAAAAGAAGGACTCCAAATTTGGAGTTGCTGTGCCTGACAAATGAAGTGAAGCGCGGAGCGTACTGAGCTGTAAAAGGCGAGAAGGACATTAAACTTTTCTGGGATGACAGCTCGAGCCTTCACAGTTCCTTGGAGTTAATACTGGTCAAAAGGAGCAGAAAGCAACATGCACGAATTAAGGTTTGTTGGAGAGCCTAATCTCCTCCGGTGATTAATAGTCTAAAGTTTATCTCTGAGTGGTAGCAGCACAGCAGAGGATCCAACGCCCGTTCGTACCCAGAAGACCGGTGACGCTGATAAGCAGTCAAACACAAACCATTTCTCCATATTTTTAATAGCTTTGACTGTGTTTTCAGATGACAAAATACATCACGTAACAGTGTACGTTTCTACAAGCTATGCCAATGCCCAGGACCGTACACAAATAGAGACCTTTGGCCTTCCCAGCATCTAATGGAATATTTCCTGTAAGCCCTCCCAAGGACTGATACACAAGAGACCTTCTCTTAGCACCAAATGGCTTTTCTGTATCAGTCTGATTTCTGCTTTTAAACTTTCCAGTCATCTGCATGCCCCTCCCGAGCACACCCACCTGATCCACCTGCTCCGATCCACCACAGAACTCCTCCCCAGTATGCCCACGGACACAAACTGGTCCATGCTGGGTCATAAACCACCTCGAGGCACGGACGATGAGCTTCTATTTGTTCGGTACGACCGAATGGCTTTGATACTGCAACTTGCCATGAGGCACAGAAAGAGAAGTTTGCCTCCTAAATTGTCCGGCTTAATTATCCAGGATTAGCCCCTCGCATCCCAAAAGCTGTCAGATTCCCAGGCGGATGGATATAGACTCCAGAACAAGGATCCTAAGAACTGCTGAACAACTTCTAAACATTCCCATGGGAATTCACTTACCCTCTCCTACAAAATCAGTCTTGCAGTATACATCTATCCCCACTGCCTCTCAACCTTAGAAATTTTAAAATGCCCAAAATAAGTAATTTTGACCTGTTTTGATTAAGCAGAGCCCCCTTTCCAGAGCCACTCGGCAGGCACACAGCACCATCGCTCAGCGAGGAAGCAGAGGAGCTCAAGACTCAGCCGGCCTCAGAGCAGAGCTCGGCCTTTCACCGGGTCTGACTTGCATCAGGACACACGCATCCTCTGCTTCAACTAGCCCTGCCTGTGAAACCTGAATAATAGGTGAGTGTTCTGTAGGGGAAACCATAAAATAATATATAACAAAGCTACACAGGGCTAAGGTACCCCATCTAACATCAAGGAGCTTCTCCCAGACAAATATTAGCACCCACCACATCAATCTTTATTCTGCAGCGCAGGATGCAAGGCAGACACAGAAAGAATCATTTCAAGTATTTCTGAAAGCCCCACGTGAGCTCGGATTTTAATACCTGCAGTGGAAACTACATCCATTGTGCACTGAGTGTTTCTTTCATGCCATCCCTCCTCCCAAGAAGCCAACACCTTTGGTCTGCAGCACCCAGCCCTCCGCAAGCCGACTGGCTCCGAGCTGGAGGAAGGCAATCGCCCAGCCCCGCACCGGGTAATGCTCTGAAGAAATCCCTGCGCGCTCAAACAATGGGATATTTGTCAAAGTACAGCCTGATCACCAGCAATCATCTGTTTTTCATAACTACATTTGACCTAAACTGAATTGACTGAACAAGTAGCCTGTGTTTTTCATTCTGGAAAATGCGGCGTCGCAGCTCCCTCCTCCCCCCCCCCCCTTTTTTAAGTCATACTTTTCAAAAGTTACAAAGCGATGATGTAGGCAGATATTTCCTCATTATAAACAGCAGCGGCTAAACATTTTCAGGTTGCATTTTTGGCGATCTCCTCCTGTTCCAGGTGACCTGCAAGGTTAAGCGCAGGGGGACGTGCCTTTTTTCAGATGCTTGCTTCCCATCCAGCCTCTCCGCAAAGGAAAGCACGGCCCAACGCTTCCAGTGCAAAAGGGAGCAGAGAGCATTCCTGACCACATGCTCTTCTTTCATAACGTACTTAAAATTCATTAAAACTTTATAATGAATGAGCTGCCAGGAAAAAAACAAACACATTCAGGACAAGCCCCCAGAGTCTTCCATGCAAGGCCACCGCACACAAAACCTCGCAGGCAAATAGAAGAAAGCTCACCCTGGTCTCAAGGAAGGAAGGAAATTGGTCACAAGCTTTGCAAGGAAGGATGCATCCCCACAACTAATCAACTCTTGTCAGTGCTCCCATCAATTAGAAAATAAATAAATCAATCAAGAACAGCACAGAACGAGCCCTTAAGAAAAAACGAAGTACAGGTCCAGAGGGAGGCAAAGGAGCCAAGGGAAGGGGAAGGTAAAGGAAGAGGAGGCAAAACCTAACGAGAAGCTTGCAATCTGCAACAAACCTCAGCCATTCTTCTCTTGCCTGCTCACCAGTCTGTTTTAAGCTACGTGCCTCCTGCCAGAGAGCTAATCACCGCTGACAGACCGGGTTTTGCACTGATTGCAGAGGCTGCCAGGGAAGAAAAGTCACGAAATGGGGATATTTCCACTGGGAGCCCATGCTGTCCTGCTGGGTGACTGAGGTCTGTGATGGGAAGGACATCGCGTCCCAGCAGCAGCTTGCAGGTCTCCCCATCTGATGACTAGCTGTAATTTTTCAAGGCAGCCATCTGCACAGACCCAATTCGGACAGGCACGGGGGATGCTGTGCTCCCAGCCAGCAGCGAACCGGCACCAGCTCTGTTTTGACCAGCTGCCGCCTCTGCCCGCCTAAACCCACCCGCGTGCCATAATTACAGGCGTGCAGAAAAGGGTTAAGTTGGAAAGCCCCCGTTGTCCCGTGCACCCGTTTTGTTGTGGGGTCTACGCACAGAAAGGGGATGAGGCTTCCTATCCAGCAGCTGTAGGAAACATGCTCTGTGCCATACCTAAGTTATTGCTGCAATAAACGGCTTGGTATTTAGCTCTGCGTATCCTTTGGTTAATATTTGGAACAATTACTAAAGGGAACAGGCCCAGCTCTTCAGGCTGCATGACTCCTAACGGTTTTCACCCTGAAGGATCCCAAAGCTTCTCAGCGCCGTGCGACAACCACAGCTGGGGCAAGAGGCTTCAGACAGGCGGGAGGTTGGAAGCCAGAGAAGAAGATTTAAAGGCTACAGACAACTCCCTGCTCTCCTAATGGCCCTCGTAGGTTGCTCAGTGTCTCTGATTCAGTCTCAAAGCAGAGAGTCTAGAAGATCCTAAGTCACCCAGAGCTCCAGGTACCGGCTTCAGACGATAAAATTGCTGAGCCACCTTTCTCAGCAGTCAAACCTCTCCTTCCGAGGGACTCAGGTAGCACAGAGCCCAGTTGAACCTCTCCGAGGGCAGCGCTCACCTTCCCACACATGGCACACATCCCTGCCTTTGTGCACAGCGATTATCAGCCCCCAGATCAGAGCTTTCCCACCGCTGTTCGGCCAAAGCCGCCTGTTGATCTCGGGGCTGAAGCACCTTCTGCATTGGGACTGCGGGCTGCGTGCTTCTCATCTCCCCGGGGCTCGGCCACGGCCGCCCTGCAGCGAGCGGCTCCTGGAATGCGACGGCAGCGTTTGTTCCTTGTACGGGCCCGGCCTTGTTTCCACATTTTCCTGAACAAAGGACTGAAACGGTGGGTATATGCGTCACAAGCCCGTCCTGAACATTGCTCACCCTTTCCTGCGCAAATATTTGTAAACAGATTGAGAATTAATGTCCAGCCAGCTCGAGACCCTTCATAAAAAATGGGTTTTATTGAAAACAGGATGGCAATCATTTCCCAGAGACGCTGCATATAGGCCTTTAAGATCAGAAACAACATACATAGCAGGAAAACAGCAACCCGCAGCTGTGCACCGAGCCACTTTGTGAGACGCATAAAACATGGTGGCTTACTATTTTACAGCCCCCTCCCCCCACAAACACGCTGCCTTCTTAAAAAAAGCATATATATGAAGTTTCTGGTCAACACATGGTAATTCCCCCGGGGTTCCTTTATGTAGGAAACACACAGCTCCCCTAACGTGAGCAGCTCATGCAGGACCTTCCCAACGCCTCTTCTTCTACCAGTCTAAAATACCGGGGACAGGACATTTTCCCAACATTGCTCTAGCACTGGAGGGAGACAGCATCTGATTCACCAGGGTCACGTTTGGGTCTGGTGTTATGCCGCAACATCGTTCACGTGTCACTACGAACTGGCACTGCTAGGACATAAAACACCATTAGTTTCCCTTTGTTTGGTGGGTGTGTGTGTGTGTTTTCTTCCCTTCGGAAGCAAAAATAAGTCAAATATATTTACTGCCAGTATCAGCCCATTGGAAAGGTGTCCTGCTACAACAGAAGGAAAGGTTAAAAGTGTGTTGTAAAAGAGCAGCTGGAGGGCTACAGGCACACAACACACTGAGGCAAGGCCAGCGGTGGCCACCGAGATAACTCCGGGAGCTGGAGCACACCACGCGGGAGGAAAGGTCAACCAGATTGGGCTTGTGCAGTTCAGAAAGGAGAAGGGTGAGGGAGCATCTCGTGCAGGGTGTCAGGGTATGTGCAGCCAGATCCCTCTTGGAAAGGCACAAAAAAAGGGAAAGGCAAAATGCAGGAAGGGAAATTCGTATTAATAACGGGGGAAAACCACAGTCAGGGTGGTCAGACACCAGAACAGGCACCCGGAGGGGCTGGGGACTCTCCATCCCTGGAGGTCCCCAAAGCTCAGCAGGACGTGGCTCTGAGATACCCGATGTAGCTTCAGGCTTAGCCCCGAGCAGTGAGACCAAAGGCCTCCAGGAGGCTCTTCCAGTCTAAATTATCATGAGACTATTACGAGACTGGAGGCTGAGAAGACTTTTAATGGAAATGCTTGTTAGAGACTTGCCTTTCTGTTAAAATGAGTTACCTTAGAAAACTCTATGCTCTTAGGGCAATTCTTTGCAAATTAGTGCCCTTCCACCCCTATCACTTGTTATTTTTGAGATACCGCCGCTTCTGGACACCACCACAAAGTTGGGGCATATTCCAAATGCTCCTGGGACCCTGCTGAGCCCCAACCCCAGGAAACGGAGCAAATCTTCAGCAAGAGTCTTCCCTCATTTACACAATACAAACAGCGGTGTCGGAGTTTCGGATCCTCCAGCTGGCCTGAATTCTGCACCAAGATGAGCGCCTCAAAACAAAATTAGTCCTGATGTCAGAGCTTCTTAGAACCAAAGGCACATATGTTAGAACAACATGAAAAAAAAAAAATCTGCCCCTAACAACTGGGAAAAGGTAAATGTTGCAAGGAAGGCTGAAACGATGATCTGAGGAACCACAGCACACTCATCTCTCCTTCAGTCCGTGGGAGAAGAATGAGACAAGTCCTCCTGGACCCCACTTCGAGGGATATGAAGGAGAAGGTGGCTGGGGGCCACAGCATGGGTTTCACCAAAAGGAGCTATGCTGACAATGACTGAAATCTGCAAGAGCAGGACGGTATTCACGGATGAGGGGAAAGCCGTGGGTATCCTGTCCTTTGACTTTAGTGGGGCTTTTGACATGGTGCTCCACAAGATTCTCATTAGTTTAGGATGTGTTGGTCTCGATGAGCAGTTGGCTGGGTGGCCAGGTTCAGGGGGTCATGATTGGAGACGTACCTTATGTGGGAGCTGGTAACAAGCAGAGAACCACGGCAGGGCCCATCCCATCCCTGTCCTACTCAGTATCTCTACCAGTGACATGGAGGAGGCAATGGAGCACATCCACAACCACTTGCAAGTAACACCAAACTGGGGGGCAGAAGTCAATGCAACCAAGAGCGGGGCCACCATCCACAGAGGTCTCCACAGGCAGGGGGCTGACAGGAGCCTGGTGAAAATACTTGAGGACAACTGCCATGTCCCACACCCGGGAAGGCAGAAGCTCTCGCAGCAGCACAGAGGAGGGACGGGCTGCCTGGGGAGCAGAGCTGTGGATGAGGACCAAGAGCCTTGGCAGACGGAGCTGAACGCGGGCCAGCCGTCTGCCCTGGCAGCAGAGGCAGCCAACAGCCTCCCGGGCTGTATTAACAGGAGCCCGGCCAGGAGATTGAGGAAAATGATTATCCCCCTCTACGCAGCACTTGTTAAGAGCCTATCTACATACCGCATCCAGGTTTGGGCCTCCCAGATTCAGGAAAGACACAGATGAACTGGTGCGAGTTCAGTGGAGGCCACCAAGATGGTTGGGGCCGGAGCGCTTGCCCCACAGGGGGAGGAGCTGGGGCTCGTTCAGTCTGGAGAAATGACTGCTTCGGGGGGACCCAACAGCCACCCTACTGCCTACAAGGAGGTCGTGGACTTGAATAAATCCCCCGGAGAGATTTGGCAGTCTTGGTCCTTGCAGGTTTTCAAGCTAAATCCCTGAGCAGCCTGGCCTGACCTCCGAGGTGCCCACTCTGAGCAGGGGGTTGGAGCAGAGACCCCGAGCTCCCACCCATCCCTCCACAATTCAACAAATACCGAGCAGATCACGTATTCACCACGCTCAGGACTAACAGAGTCAACCTCTCCGAGGCTGCTTAGGCTGCAATGGGATCGGGTGAATCAGAATGCAATCAGTTTGAAACGTAAAATACCAGAACATTTTCAGCAAACAGAGCCACGAGCGCCTGAGCAGAGCTCCGCAAAGCCCTGGGAAAGCACGGCTGCTGTAACCTCAGGTGACAAGAAGTCTGCATCCGGGCTATTGTAGTAAACCGATCAGTTTTTTTCTTCCTCCCCCTAACAAGTCTGTTTTCCTAGCTGAATATTTTAAGAATCAAGGCTGCCTGTGATCATATCTAGGCAGCTTAGAATGAACACTGATTTCTTTGCTGCTTCTTTGATCGAAGCCAAGTGGTTTTCTCATGGGTAATAAGGTCACGGGGTTAAAAGAGCAATATGACAATTACAAAAGTTAAATCTATTGCCACTACAGACAGACACACTACCCGGGGTCCATTAGCACGTAGTACAGAATGGTTATCACAGGTCACTGACACCAGTTCACTCTAATGGCTTTTCCTGTGTCCTTATCAATGCGGTGCACAAAGTGTCTCACCCTCAGCCTTTCCCTATGATCTCAGTGCTGTGTTTATAGCTATCTAACTCCACCAGGCACCAGTGGGTCAGCCAAGTCAGCAGACAGTGAGATATGCCAGGACAGAGCGATGGGACAATCTGCAAAGTGTCTGAGATGAACAAGGAGTTACCAGAGATTTCGAGAAGGAAATTTTTTCCACTCCCACCCCCCCCCCCCCCCGAAAGAAAAATTTAAACTGTTTAAGTTCCCAAGGACACAGAAGGAAAAACTTTACAACCCCGATCTCAAAAACAGAAGTAAGCCACAGACTTTCCACGGCACAGTTCGTGTTTCAGTATCAAATAAAAGCAACAACTCGCCTTACAAAGAGAAAAAAAGAGCTGCATTCATGTGCAAGAGAGGGCTGGGTAGTTCTTATTATTGAAGTTGTGGTTCTTCTAAGAGACTTTCTCTCCCCTTGAAAGAACAACTTCAATTGTTCTGCACGGTTAACAAAGAGCAAACATCTCGGTGCACACGCCGCAGCCCCCCCGGCCAGGGTGGGCTTCGGAGCCCCGACCGCAACCGCTCGGATCGGGGGCAAGCAGAGGAGCAACCAGCCCGGGATTTATGAGACCACAAAGTCAGCAAGGGGAGGACTGAGGAGCTCGGCACAACGGCTAGCACGCTTCTAAGAGGAATAAAAAACGCGATCCAAGCGTGGGGCTGGAAGGAGAGCAAGGATATGCTGCATTTATGGCATCTCCCCCTTCAGGTGCGCGCTGCTCGATGCCGCCGTATGCCGCGGTGTTTCCCCCGGTCAGCCGAACAAGTCCCCTGGAAACGCAGGGCTCCTCGGGGCTTACCAACCCCGGCACAGATTCTTCTGTCAAAATGCAGTGGTCAATTTTAGCGATAAGCAGAAGCAAGCCCTGGCTTCTGCTCCCACGGCCGTGCTGGCTCTACGGAGCTAAGAGAAATACCAAGATATAAAAAAAACATCACATTCATCACAAGAATAGGCAAGCTAAAACTTACCGAGTGCATGCAGCCTAAGCACAACGTATGTATTTTAAAAGGGGAAGCTCACAGACTTTATGCATTGATTATTTTTAATAGAGGTTTGGTTTGTTTTTCACTTGTTTCACATTTTTCTTACCTCTCCTAATGTATTTTTGTGCATCAAAGCAGCTTTAGGGTCAGGGAGGCTTTGGGTAGAAGCAATATAGCTGATAAAAACGTCAGTGGCAAGATATGACAAATTTATAGTAAATACCTGTCAACTGCTATTTATCTAAATTATCCAGCTCTGGGATTCTCCAGAAATACTTCATCAGCTAGGAGGCAGCTACATTTTTAAGTCTGTATTTACATCAGAATCTGCTCTTTTTTTGCTGTTGGTGGTGGGGTTTTTCTTGGACACTTGTTCTTTACCCTAAAATGACCCCTTTGTAGCTCGGATCAAAGAGCTGGGAGCGTCAATACCAGTGTCTTCATGAACATGTTAAGAACCTCAAAGTAATTGGTAACCAATTAGCATAAAGCTTTAAAAAAAAAACAACACACACACACCACCTAGCTAAGACAAACCCTGAGCACTAACAGCGCTGGCTGAAGCAGGAGCTTAAGGGACTTAAATCACTGTCATCTGCTTCAGAAACCACTGCCTGGGAGCACCCTGTGTGCAAACCATTCTACCTTTTTTGCCTTTTTTTTTATTTGTTTGTTTGCTTGCTTTTAATTCCTTTCTGCTCTTCGTTCACCGTTCGCTTTCTGACTTGCTGCAGCTTACGGGAAACATGAAACAAAAACTGCTTTTCATTTTATGTTATGTAAAGCAAAGCAATTCCATGTCTTGGCCTTGAAATACAAGGCTCCCAACAGCTGTTCAGATGCTCTCGCAGATAAACCATCTGGCCCAAACCTCACCTTTCCTAATTTATTTTGGAGATCGATCAAAGCAACTTGAGCGTTACATAGACTTTGGTCAAAGACAACATAAAAGATAAAAATGTCAATGGGAAAATCACTCCACTGAAATATTCTTGTTTCTTCTTTATATAATAATATTACCATTCTCAACAAACTTCTCTATTAACTCAAAGAAAAGGTGTACCTGATACCAACAGCCCAGCAGCCTAACCACACTCGAGATGCATGTCCTTAAATAGCACGTTGCTGTTGAACAGAAACTACGCGCGTTTCGGGGTTTAAGACACCCTAAAACCAGACCCCAGCTTTGGCCAAGTGACCAAGGAGCTCAGGACAGGCACCGGGGAGCTGCCTCCCCCTCTTACTCTTTCACACGATGCTCCTGGCTTCTGGACAATCACTGTGGCCTCGGCTCCAGCTTTTTTACCTCCTGGGAAATGGGCAGGATACATTTTTCTAATATCACCAGGATGCCCACTGAAATGCCAAGGCTGTTTAATGTTTACAGATTCATACCAACTTGAAACCGTACCGGTCGCCCAAAAAGCCTTTCTTCATGCAATTCAAAGCATGTTTGTCGCATGCAGAAACCACCACCAGGGTAAGGACCTGTTGTTAGGGGACAAACCCAACTGCCTTAGACCGAAGTCACGAAGGCAAAGGGGGACTTGCAGCTATTACCCACGGCGGCCTTGTTTGCTTATCCAGATACACAACTGCAAGCCCGACGCGCACACACACACACACACACACACTCGTGATGTTTGTGATGTTTTGTTCCATAACTGCAAAGATTCAAAGCGTCACCTACGCCCATTTGTTCCTCAAGACACCGCCAGCCGGGCCATTTCCCACACGAAAAGGAATCGCCGATGAATAGTCCCATAAAGCATCCCATCGGGGCCTGTCCTCCCGCTGCCGCGGCCGCGCCAAGGCCCGGCTCCCAATTAACCACCGCCTGACCCTTGTTCACTTTCTTTCCCCCTCCTCTGCCCTTCCTGAGAAAGTTCAGCGCTTCCTGGAAAAGTCTCCTTGCCTGTTTGATATTGTACTTCGCCTTGGTTGCTGAAGGAAGGATTTACAGGTGCCTGGCCCCGTCTGTAAGACCATGACCGAAGGCTGACCTCGTGTTACAATATGTGAACTTCTGCCCTGCTGATAAGGCTGGCAGATATGAGTAGGATTTTTCAAATAATCCTTTGGGAATTTATAAGCAGCACAGCCATAAAACCGAGGTGACTGGAAGGTCGATTTCACTAAAAATAATAAATATCTCAATGTTTATTCAACGTGGGCCTTTTTAACTGCAGGCCAAGCATTTAGATAACGCTATTGTAAATGACAAATATTAGGATTTTTTGGTAACTATTACATTATGATCCTTCCGTCTGACACTGATGTGGCCGTTTCCCTCGACGTTTGCTGGATCTTTGACATTGTTCAACTCCAGTTGGGCCTAGAAAGCCAGCGCGGGATTCAATCACAGGTCAGAAAGAGGGCAGTGTTCTTTTCAGGAGCCTTTCCTAGGGTTAGTTACCTTCTTCTCTTGCTCCTGTCTTACCAATACATCTTTAGAGTTCTGCCTTTTTTTTATTTTTTCCTTATTAGTGGGGCTTTTGACTGAAAAAGGAGAGAGAGTAGGAGCAGAAGGATTGAATGATCTCGGCACAGGACAGGGGATGGGGACCCCCTGGCACGAAACCCCTGAGCCTGGCCATGCCCAGGTGCAGTGCAGCCCTCCTAGCTCCAGCAGAAGACGATCAAACCCAGATCTGCTGCAGAGCACTGGCCACGAAGCCTGGTTTCTGGAAGCAGCTCGTCCCTAACATACTTGGGAGGACCACACAGCCAATTACTACCCAAGGCAGAAAAGTAAAGCAACAGGACAAGAAAACCCAGTGCCCCTTCGAGACCCGAGCCCACAAAACTGCAGAAAAAAAACAATTTCCACCACACAAAACAACTGCTATACCCATCAGTGAGAACTCCTCATCCTTCCCATAATAGCTTTATGCATAAATAGGCAGCCGTATAACCTTGCAGTGAAAAACTGCATGTAAGCTACACAAATAGGATTTCTGAGCCTGTTTTCATTATACATATTCTTCACTGAAGTTTCTCCAAATAAAGTGACACTTTGAAATCCACCAAGCATTTCAGCCCAGTTGTAATCTTCAATTAGCACACTCCCTGAACCGGGCTTCCAACGCTGTTTCTGAGCAGGAGGTTTTGTCCAAGATAAACAGAGTAACACATTTTGGGGAGGTTAACTTTTTCATTCCACCAGAAGATCATGGCAACGTCGCCAAATTACATAATTATTAACAGATGAGGGCACAAAAAGATTTTATATAAATGTTTTTTATGACAATTCTTTTCCTTTCGCAAATTCATTTGTATGTATTGCTGGAGAGCCTGGCTTTAGAAGTGCCTTAAAAAACAATTCTCTCTCAAGCCTGGCTCCACTGTGGAAAGGGAGGAAAGCTGCTAACAGAGTACTCCTTTCATGTACTGCCTGGGCTTCAGATTGCTCAACCGCAGGAGCGGAGCGCTCTGAAAGCTCGCTCTCTGCAGCAGACGTCATTGCCCACACTGGGGAGCGGACGCGGCGAGCGCAGGTTCCCTCGGTTGGTAGACTTGCAGGCTGCAAGACTCATATGCTGCTGAGGGCATCTTAGAAATTAAAAGTTGAAGCGCAAGCTACAAAAGGTCATCTGGTCCGCCCTTGTTTTAAGCAAATAAACAGAAATGTGAAAACGTATTTGTAATTCCTGGGAGAACCCGTGCCCGCAGCGCTGGGAGCTCTCCTGACAAGTTCCCAAGACCACAGCAATGCTCAGAGCTAGCACTTTCTAGCACGGCACTGCATGGCCAGCAATCAAACACAAGCAGAACACCTTCAGCTTAACCGTATTTTGCTGTGCATGCAACAGAGAAAAAGCCTAAATATTGGGGAAACTGGAAGTGACACAGTGAAACTGTAGATTTGGTAGGATAGCAGCACATCTGGCCCTCTCCAGCAATGTTTCAAGGGTGACAAACTACTTTTAAGTGCAAAAAGCAAATTATTTAAAATCATTTTCTCTCCCCAAACTCCTCCATTTGCACTGAATAACGAAGTTTCTGTGGTCAAAGGAGAACTCTTCCAGGAAGACTGCGTGACCAAGAAATATGCTTTTGGCCTGTTAGAAACCCAAGGCCTGCAATAGCTGCAGCAAACACCCCTTCATATTTCTGTGGCCTGGATGAAGTAACTGTGTGGTTTTTACCCGAATCAATCCAGCTCTGCAGGCACGTGGAAAAGGCCAGGTAAGGCACTTCCTAGCTAGGTGCACATTCTTGCACGGTGCACAACCACTTCCTTCCAGGCTGCAGCGACACAAGGAGCAGCTCTCCAACTTCTTGTTTAATCCGAAGCGTCAGCCCCAGGCTCGCACGCAGCACGGATTCACTTACCAGGACAGAGTAGATGTGCAGGCATCGGTACACAGGCGAGAAGTCCACCAGATCCTGGGCCCCAGGCACCTGAAAGACAGCAGGAGGTCAGCGTGAAACTTGGAAGCAAAGTGCAAGTCCGACGTATCACGGGGAGCTACGCGCGCCCCGAACGTGTGCACGGCTGAGAGAGACACCAAGATTTCAGGGACGTAACAACTAGTCATCATTGCTGTCTGTCTACATAACTGTACATTTTTAAAAGTTTCTCACTGTAGAAAATATTCACTTCACTCTTGCTCTGATTCCACTTGCCTATGAAATCGCATCGCACCGTTAGTCAGCTCAGCAGAGATTTCATTTGGACCATAGGCTTAAATACAAGTTAAGCATCCTGGCACAAGCTATTCTGGAACCTAGGCAACATGACCAAAAAAATAATTTATTTTCTACATTTCTAGTTTGATTTCTTTAAAAACACAGATTCTTTTCTTTTTTTTCTTTCCTTTTTTAAAAGAACAAGCCACACAGACTCCACCACCTTTCAACAGCAGCAGCGAGCCTTGCAGAGGGACAAGGAAGTGAATTTTTGAAGGGTGGGATGGAGGGAGGGAGGGGGAGAGGAAGATCAGAGGAAAAATTTGCATACTAGAAGCTTGTGTCCTTTGGAGCTGTTCGAGCCAACAGAACATTAAGCTTGTTGGCCACGGCATAAAGCTAAAGCAAACCTCCTTCTCCCCCAAAATCCAGAGAGGAGAGGAGTGTTCTGTTGACATGCGGTGGAAAAAAGGGGAGAAAGATGAAAGGGGCCAATGGACAGGCCTGGGAAACATGTTTATTTTTAATTACTTAAAAGGCACTTCTGCTGAGAAGGAGGTAGGATGAAGCAGAGAAGTTTCTAGCTGGATGAGGACGTGCAAGCCGCAATCAATGCTGCCCAAAGAGCCTGGGGCGAGCGGTCCTCATCTAAAGCAATGGCTCCAAGCAGGGGAGTGCAGGAGTTGTGGTCTGGAAAGGGAAAGCCGGGGATTTTGTTAAAAAGCCTCCTGTACAATGCCAGCGTGGCGCTGGTCAGGAATCCCCTCTGGACAAAGAAACGCTCTGTAGGTTCTTGCTAAGAGCTGAAACGGGATAAATCGCTGGTGAAGGGGCACGGGGGCATCCCATCCCGCACCACCAGCATCACTCTCAGACCCCAAAACTGCACAGTTCCCGAGCGGTGGTGACGCAGGAGGGCAGGGAGGGGAAGCAGTGGGCTGGCTAACTGGGGACAAGGCGGCCAACAGCTTTATTGGGTTTGGCTCACGTCTTGCTGGGCTTCCCTTGCCTCCCGGGCACGAAGCCCTCCGTCGCGCCTCCTGAGCGGCTCTTACAGCTGGGAAGTTGGCTGCCCAGGAACTGGGAAGGTTTCTGAGCAGGGGACAGGGCTGGCATTGCCTCTGTGACCCTTCCCAAGCAGAACCTGCCCGTTGAACCTTCCCAGCAGGGCTGCAGCTGAACCCTGGCCAGCAGCCGCAAAGCACCGACCACCCGTCTCACCACCAGCTCCTGCTTTTGCTTTCACAAAGACAGGTTCAATTTGACAACTGCAAACACTAGGCGGCACTTTTATTGTGTTTATA
Source organism: Stictonetta naevosa (assembly GCA_011074415.1). Taxonomy (NCBI): domain Eukaryota; kingdom Metazoa; phylum Chordata; class Aves; order Anseriformes; family Anatidae; genus Stictonetta; species Stictonetta naevosa. Next base: position 94,444,102 of record CM021700.1, on the reverse strand, counting down.
CCGACTTATCATGTCTTCCTGCCCGTTTCTTTTCCATTTACAGTCTCCCAGGCCTTTCCAACACTCCCTAAATAGCTCCCAGACCTGGGCTTCAGCTAGCGTGGGGACTCCTCTGGAAGCAGGCTGCGCCTTGGGGCATTCCTACAGCGTGAATTGGTCTCCGGTCGGTAAAACACCTCTGGCTCACAAGTCCTCGATGGCAAAACCGGAGATGGCTAAAGCAGGCAGAGGAGCACCGGTACGCGCTCGGCCCAGCCATCCTCTGGCGACCACCAGCAGCGTGGGGAAGCCGGCGCGGACGGCCCCGAGTCCACCCTGTGCTCTTGTGAGGGAGGAGCAATCTGTCATCCCTTCACAACATCATCAAAGCAGGAGATGTTTTCCTGTGAATCTGAATTCAGGATCAAACGTTTTCACTCCTCTTGGATTCGGGGCACTAGTTGAACATGGTCCACAGAGAAATATTTTTGATAAAGATTTGTGAAATCAGGGTATTGCCAAAAACGGAGCCTACTCCCCCAGAGAAATTCTTTCAAAGCAGCCTGCAACAGTTTCACAGCCTCTGATCTTCTGCAAAAACTTTTAAGCCCACACACAGGCTCACAAAAAAATACGCTGGACTGATCTGCAGAGCTAATATCTGAGACATCAATAATTCCTCATCTAATTAGGCAGCCATCAGACGTGGATGCGCAAAACCTGGGCTACACCCGTTAAAAAGAGCAAAACCTGTGCTAAGATTTTGCAGAGCATAAACCTACGATGTCATTCTTAAGGAAAAGCAGCCCTACAACGTGCAGAACATGGAAACGTATTTTCCCCCTGGAAGCTCAGCATGTTCCCAGTGTGAGCTGTTTGCTACTGCAGCAGCAGGGCACGTTTGCAGCTTTCCTAACAGAAATTCCCTTTCCTGCGTGGAACCCCAGGCAGCTTCCACCAGCACCCAGCACAAGGGACACACGGACGTATCTGATCGTTCAGACTGAGCACGTCCCCGTCAGCAGCGATTTCGTTTCCTTAGCCAACGCTGCGTTACCAGCATTCAAATAAAATAAACAAACCTTTGATTCTGGAAACTCGGCGATGAGAACTAGAAGCCCCCTCAACAACAGAACTGATTACTCCCCTGACATCTCCGCTTCTGCCTCATCTTTTTTTTTTTTCCTTTTAATTTGCAGAACAAAGAATTTATTCATCTTGTCCAGAATTTTCCCGTTCCGCAAACGTCAGCTCCACAAACCTCACTCCCAAACTCTGCATCCAGCACGTTCCCGGTACTGGGAGCGCAGGCAGACCTGTCAGTCTCTGTAAACAGCCAAACCCTCTCTTTTCTGCAAGAACTCTTTCATTTGGGTTAAACACTGACTGTAGCAAGTTTAACCCATTAAAATCCAAGTTTTCGGTGCTCATCTGCAGCCGACATCATTGCGAGCCTGTCCCAGAGGTGAGGGATGCTCTGGTCTGGCTTTATACAGAGGTGTGAATCTCGGATCCTTGTTACTTTCTGATGTAAAGACACAAAGCGCACGTGTATTTGCTCTTCCTTCAGCAAGGACAAAAGAATCCAGACCTGAATAGAAGGAACCCAAGAGAAGTGTTTATGAACTGCTGATGGATCATTCAGTGATGACCCATTGACTCCAGCACAAGGGTTTAAGGGTGCAGCCACAAGGGTGGAAGTCCAACCAAGGATATTTAGCAGGTTGAGTCTCTTCCCGTGATACCCACAGTTTTTTTTCAATGTAGAAAGTGTCCGCTCACCTTAAACAGCAAACCTTAACTGCAGAACAAAATGTTGGTTCTGTGCACCTTCAATAAAGCTCACCTCACCTCTGGCCACTGGCAGCTTGGAAGCCTTTCGATCCCTTGCTGACCAGAACCTGCCATGGTTTAGACCTGCTACACGTTGCGTGGGCTCGGTGTCCTCCGACTGCCCCAGTGCGTGCCACGTCCTAACCCTAGGGAAAAAACTGAACGTCTTCGCACGGTCCAGAGGATGCTCAGACTGTGTAACATGGGAAGCAGCCACAGCGCCCTGCAGACTGATCTCACCCGGGCTGACGTTATAGACAGCAGGCAGACAGCTCTGTCTGGAAATAGAAAGGTTTCTCTCCGTGTCCAAGATGTTTTTTTTGTGTAATTACTCGTGGAAGCAAACAGAAGTTGGCGGCTGATGGCACCTAACACAGCCATTTATCAGGGAACGTCAAGAGAACTCTCCAGGGTCCCTGTTCTAGCTCCCAAAACTTCGTAAGAAATCGAGGACATTCACTGAGAGAATTACAACCGATTCCTGCAGCCAGGTCCACCTGAACGAATGCCAGGAGCATGACGAGTTTTGGCTACACCTCACACCTGCTGATGTCCTCAGTGCCAGACTCCCTCTCTGAACAGAAAACTGTCTGGAGTTTGTTGATTTGTTCTTCAAGAGGAGTCCAGGGGCTGTTATTCTGCAGCGCAATGTCCGTCCTTAAAGCCTCCCCTCTCCCCCAGAGGAGCACCAGGGAGTCCACTTCTACCCGACCACTTCGCAGACACCTGGCCAGCCTTTTTGGGGACAAGAAGACGTGAGGCAGAACGCAGGCGAGTTTGTCCTGATGTACTCACCAGGATCACAAAGGAGAAGGCACTGGAAATGAGAAGAATCTGGATGAGCGTTGTAGTTTTCTGGATGCTTTTTACTACGAAGGGAGCAGCTGGCACAGACAGAACAGCGCGTGGAGCTGCTCAGTGTGAAACGCTGATCCTCCTCCTGCCACCTGACTTTCACAAAAACTCAGTTTGAGTCTTCTCCCTGCTCACTCTCCAGCTCTGCCCACGCTCTTGCTCTGATCACGGTGCCAGCTCCCACCCCGCAGGCTGCCTGCGCTCGCGTGGGCCACGTCTGGGCTGCGACGTCTCCAAAATGCAGACCTCGAACGGAGCCGAGCACCACGCCTCCGATTGCTCCTCCTGACCATGGCTGGCAGAGCTCTACACAACGATACTTGCAGAACTCTTTTGCTTTTTGTCCCTTTTGAACCTTTTCCTCTAAATTCTGCTACATGAATGAAAGGATTGCTCCGTATTTGCATGAGGAGCTGTGAGATCCCTACAACACTTCATCTACCCCATGTGGACAACTCCTTATCACAGCCTGCTGAAGGGCCTCTGATATTCCTAGAGGAAAAAAAAATATTGTATCAAACCCACTTTTTCCAGAGTTGGCTGGCCTGGAGACCAGGATCGGGAGCTCTCCTGCCAAAACCTTAATCAGAAACACCTTCTGAGTTCATCCCGTTTTCAGTCCTGGATAGGAGTAGGTGCATGCTCCCTTCATCCTTCCCTCCCCAGCCACCACTGTCTGTCTTCCTAACCGAAACCTGCAGCTGGGCTTTTTGGCTGTGTCAGGTCAGGAGCAAAAGCCACCAGTGTGCTCTTCGGATGCTTCGGGCTCATTTCTTTACTTGGCTGCTGACCTCATTCTTCAAGGCGCTGTCTTTGCTTTCTCTGGGTTTTCCTGTCAGCAGTATTCCACATTTTCTTGAGAAGCAAAAGCTTCGGTGAGGGGCAGAGCACAGCAAACAACACGTGCACACTTCCAGCAGTTGTGTCCCTCCAGGCTCAGAGCATGGCTGGACAGCAAACGGGACGCGGTTCTCCTGCGCTCAGGACACCTACCACTAACAATTTTAGGCCACTGGAATCAACTTTGGAGCCTCAAACTTTGCCTTAACAGTATTCTAACTCTGCCTCTTTGTCACTACACAGAGAAAATCAGGAGAAGGGGTCATGCCAGAAAATGGAAAGCTGGGTGTAAAAATCAGCCACCGGAAACAATCCTGACATTGGGCAGCCACCACAGAGGAGCCCTACAAAAAAAACTGGCATTAGGATTTTACACCCATACTAGTTTGGGCTGGGATGGAGTTAATTTTCTACATTGCAGAGCACAGCCCATACAGAGGTATTTTAGCCGCTGCTTACACAGTGGCAAAACCCTCGTCGTTTCTCACTCTGCCCCGCAACAAGCAGGCTGGGGCTGGCCAACAGGCTGGGACACCTACCCCAAACTGCCCAGAGAGATGTTCCCTATCCCAGAACATCGTGCTCAAATGAAACAGGCATGGAAGGGGGAGTTGTGGGGCTGGTGGTTGCTTTTTGTGTGTTTTTGTGGTTTTTTTTTACCCCCCAGAAAGTAGACATTGCTTGGAGACTGCCTGGGCATCCATCTTTTGGCGGGACATGGTCAGTGATCACTTTTGCCTCAATTGTAGGGTTTCTTTCTTCTTTTTGCTTATTAAACTGTCTTTAGCTGAGGCACAAGCTCTCCTCTTTTGCCCTTCAGCCCATCTCCCCCACCCTGCCTGCGGGGGCGAGCAGCCGGGTGGGCACTCAGCTGCTGCCTGAGGCCACCCCCAGGCACACCACGCGTAGCGCCCCTTGAGATTTAGGGCTCCACTTCCAGAGATCCTTTGTACTAAAATAAAATAATAATAAAATAAATAAACAAACAAACAACTTTCTTTGCGAGGAGGAGATGACCCCAGGGAGTTAGGAACCTGGGGAAGAGCCAGACGTCTCTGCTGGAGGCTCCTCAGGCACCGCAGCCGTGCCGGCAGCCGGAGCTGAGCGGGCTCACGGCGCTGCCGCCGCCCGTCCCGTTTCATCACCACGGACAGCAGCTCCGGCCCCGCCGCCACCGGGGCTCTCCTGGCTGGTAGCCCCCCGGTAGACCCTGCTGGTAGCCCCCTGGTAGCCGCATCCCACCCGCACCCAGCCCGTTTGCTCGCCACCAGCCTGGCTTTCCCCGCACTGCGAGACGGGATGCCCTTGGCGTGGGGACAAGGTAGCCCCGCTCCGTTAGTCAGGAGGCTTCTCCCAACCGTGCTATACAAATTATGACTCGAAGACCTTCCCTCCTTAATGTTGTGCCTCTCCGGTCCAGTGGGGCTCAAGCCTGGCACATGCCAAGTACCGCGTCTCACACGGTTCCTGAGCACCCATGGCAAGTGGGAGATTTTTAGTGTGTGATGGAACAGCAACCACTGAGGTCCGGGACGATCAAGGGCCAGACAGACTTTCTATTTTTTAAACAAGGCAATACCAAAATATACCTACTCAAATCAGTGCCTCTTTTCCAAAACCATGCCCTTTCCCTTCATTTTTCTTTGGCTCTATTTCCCTTTTGATGCAGGGGAAATCCCCCAGCCGAGTGGTTTCAGAGCAGGGCACGGGCTGAGCAGCACCCCACCGCCAGGTCCTGTGAGCAAGCGGCCTCCTTGTCTGCTGTGGAAGTGCCACAGCGATGAAGAGGAAGGAACAGAATCAAACCTCTGGGAAAAAGGCAGGCCATGAGCACAGAATCACTCAGGCGATCCATGCTACTGCAGACATTTGAAGCTTGTTCTTCGTCCTTTTTGCTCAGGGCAACACACACGAACCAAAAGAGTTACAGGTTGCTGTTGAGAACATCATTCTCCTGACAAAACAGGGGATTCAGCAATAAGGGAAAAAGCATCCAGGTTGCCCTGACCCTTGCTGAAAGGGTCAGGGCAAGAGTGCAGGACGAGAAAGGGAGAAGGCACCAAGAAGCTCAGCACACTCCCCATCGGTATCTCTGCACTGACTTCCTGAAACAGAGCGACCTGCATTTTAAGCAGCACGAGTCCAAGATGCTCCACTACATCCATTACCCTCCAGCTCAGGAGGAAAGAAGAACCAAAGTGGTCAGAGAGATGCTTCACATGTAACCAGGAAATGTATGGGCTTCGTGCAGTGATTGCGGAGGCATCAGAAATTGCTGCATAAAAGAAACGTCCAGCCCAAGGAAGCAGCAACAGAAACACACCAAGGAATTATAATTGCATCTAAAATAATCCCGTCCCAACACAATTCTTCTCACGTGCGCATCTGCCACAAGATGCACACTCACAGAGGAGGCCAAACATCTCATGAACTATGTAGGAATTCATCTTCTTGTAAACAAAGGGTTCAGGATAAAAACCAAACTGCGCTCCCATGTGAGCAAAGGCCACAGAAAGGCTACCTGGGAGCAGGAGGACAGAACGCAGGGGCTGTTCTGCTCTCCTGCCACACATGGCATCTCTGCTGAGTCTGCTAACAAGGGTAAGGACAAGTGCAAAACAAATAGAAACACAGAATTCACAGAAATGACCCAACGCTGAAAGGCACCCGTGCTCTGCAGCCTACCCCACATCTCTATGCTGCATGGGGACACGAAATGCTGAGCTAGGTGCAAGCACTGAGACACTACTGATCACCCCCGAGCTGTCCATCTCCTGCATTTGATGGTATACAGTTACCTCTTCATCCTCATCCTCATCTTCAACATCCAGGATACCCGAATCCTGCTCAGACATGGGGCTAGTGGTCTTTACCTCCAAATCTGAGCTTGCGCAGACTTCTTTCTTGGACTTTTTTCCCCCGCTTATCCTGGGATGCTGTGATACAATATTGTCCAGGTTTCTTTGCTGCTGTGCCTAGAAAAAAAAAAAAGCAGATTTCAAGTTTTACTAGAAAAAAAAAAAGCAGATTTCAAGTTTTACGATAGCATCCTCGTATTTATTTTTCAGCCAAAAGATGCAATCAGTCATGAAATACGACAAATGAGACAAAATAAAACACACACTTAATGGAACTTCGAAATGTTATGTTTTTTCCTAACCCAGATATTCCAAAGAAACAGAAGATTAATTTCAAAACCATTCCAGGGATTATGCAACAATACAAACAATATTCTGACTCTTCACAAATCAAAACGCCAAACCCATCATACTGCCATATTGATCTATTTACAGCACAGATGCAGAAATATTAGCCCATAGGCCATGTGGTGACTGTCACAGGCTAAATTAAAGGACGTACTTAACTGTTGGATTTGTTCCTCTTTTCAACCCATGTCAGCACAAAACATTCCACATCTGGACCCCAGAGGTTCCTGAAAGCATTTTTGTGGTACCCCAGGAGATCTTAATAGTACGCTGCTGATTTACAGAACGATCTGTAAAAGGTATTCAACCAAAAAATTCCCTCGCTGGGAGAAGCACCGCGATTCACCGCGCAAAACACGTGGACGCGGTGCGGCTCCCTCGGACCGCCGCGAGCACACATTCCTGGGGCTTCGGGCTTTGTTTGCAGCAGAGGTTGCTGCAAAAACTCTCTCGGTTTCCTCATTGTTACCGAGCACAATATTTGACAGGACAAATTGTTTAGCCCCCATTGTCCAAGTGTTGAACGAGAGCTTCAAACCCGAGTGCAGGAAGGGGGAACGGCGCAGAGCCGCTGCTCTCGCTCCAAGTGCCAAATCGTGTCCCAAACACGGGGAAAAGGCCTGGCCAGCAAATGCAGTGGTTCTGCACATGGGAGCTTATGCTCTGCTCTAGCTAGAAACTAAAAGCTCTGAAAACCTGAAATCTATACAGATACATACACGCGATTTATAGAAACTCTCCCCTATTTTTCTATAATTTTTTATATATGCGAAGAAAGATGTATGGAAATCATCCAGATCTCGCTCTGAAAAAGTTCCTTTGGATAGCACGTGTTTCTTTTTGAAAAGGAATGAGCAAATATATTATTTTCAGTCATTATTATAAACTGTATTTTTACCAATTCCCTTACAATTCTAACCAAACCTGCATCTGAGCATTTCATTGCTCCCACACAACAAGAGACAAACGACGTGGCAAGAGGGACCGTGCCCTGCCCCACGGTAACACCGCAGCCCGACTTCAGAAGGGAGAAGAAATACCAGAAACTGTACTGCAGATACTGGTGTCAGCAAAACCACCTTGGACGAAACACTAGGCTCTTGGATTATGTGCTGGTTTTGCAACAGTGTTATGAAAGAATAATAGGGTTAGAAAATCTAAATCAAGAGGGGTACGTTTTCAAGGATACAAAGGGACGGCAATAGCGAAGGCACGTACGTGCACAAAATTCTACCAGCTCAGAAGACAACTCGGGCAATGCAAACAACCACGCTATGTGTGGTGATCAGAAGCAAGGAACCCCCCAAAAAAGCACTGATTAATTTTGCTACCTGAACTGCATAAAGTAGAAGTCTCTATCTAGAGCACAAACCTTCAGAATGATTTCCCTGTAAACACTTAAAAGTATTAATAGCCCACAAAAAGAATTTATGAGTGAGTTTTATTTTGACAGCCGCTCTCAGCTCGGCTCTCTTTTGAATCTCTCCCTGGGAAGAAACACCCCAGGGCCAGACAACTTGTGTAGCTCCTAGATCTGAAGAATATTAAAAACAAGCACGGCACGGATATCTCCATCCTTGCAAAATCCACCGGGCTCCACCGTTCCGTAAGGCAAAGTGTCCTTCACACTCCGCACGCCTGCACGTGCGATCGGCTTCAGCTTAATTGCCAAACACGGCAATTGATGATAAAATTACACGTAAATATCCGACACTGGCCACGGCTAAGCCAGGATATCGAGCGAGGGAGCGAAGCGTTACAGCCCGACGGGCAGCCCTGCACCGTGCCATAGCGCAATCTTGACCTCTAGTGGTTGGAAAGTTGTAGTAGCGCTGAAGTTACTACAAACGCTGCTACGAGAGAAGGGCTAAGCAACGGGACTAGCAAGCAGGCATATTAAAGAGATCTCTTAAGGGATGAATCTCAACAATAGAGATTTCTGCAAGAAAGCCACAGGAAAAGGCCTGTGTTAACACTGCTCAATACTCATTTTGCTAGCAACGTCAATACTTGAAGCAGTTGGAAAAAAGGGGTATTTTTTGCATTAGAAATCTCGAACTTCAGAGGCACAACTCTATAGAAAGGCATTGCAACACCATATAAAGAGAATTAGGACTTCAAAAAGGGGAGTAAGCGCTTGGTCCTTCTGAAGCCCACACAACAAAGAGATCCGAGGCCCGATTCTCCTCTCAGATACACCCAGTTATGACATAAGTTACTCAACTGAAGCGTAATGAAGTTATAACACTGAATCCACTGCAAAATGCACCAAAAGCAAGCCTGCTGTACTCATTAAAATCTCTTAAATTTATGTAATCTTTTTTCCTTTAGAAAGAGAAGAAATGAAAGAATGGGAAAACGCAAAGTTTTACATAAAACATTGAACTTTAAACGGATCATTAAACAGGGCGTAGCAAGATCACAGACGAAAAAGTGGCCATGGGAGAAGAAAAATCCGGACTAACACTCAGAAGGATGCTGCCGTTAGCTCTGAACTCCGCTGTCTCAGCCCTGAGCATGCGACTTCCAGGGTTTTAGGCTGAATGCAGAATTCGTCTCAACAGAGGGCCCTGCAGATGTTCTCAGAAGGCACCTCATCTTGATCCCCAGTCTCTTCACGAACCCTTTTTAAGCAAGAGGTATTACTACTTTCCTCCAGCTGTGCACACAAGCAGAGGTCACAGTAACATCTACTGACCAGTAGAACAGATCCGAATCAAAACCCCAAAGTCAAGAAAACCCATCCTAGGAAGAGCCTTTGCTCTAGACCTAGAGTTCAACATCCAAATTCAAACACCGCATTTAGCATTTTGCAGAGTTTTAGTTTGGTTCATGAGCTAAAAATTTATCAAGAGAAGCATTTTGACCTTATTTAAAGTCTAGGGACCTACTGGGAAAGTAAGAGTGCATCACCCACCTCCTAAAGGTGCACAAAAAGCAGCCAGAGAGACACTCCCGATGCCTTCAAAGCCATCCAGCCTATCAAAGGCAAATTACTTCTAGGAATTTGGAAAAAAAATCTAAATAAGAAAAGGTTTCCCAGCAATTTTCATCTTGAAGACTGAGCTGGCTTCAACCAAAGAGCCCCCAGCAGCACAGTCTGTTCAGCACGTACCCCGGCCACTAACGGCGAGCGGCCGCGCTCGAGGCAGAGCCATAACCTAGGTGTGACACTGGAGCAACACGACGTGCGTGCCAGAAAAAGCAGTAATTGCTTTTCCATTAACAGTAGGGCATTTCCCCCGCCCCCACTCCTGGCAGGAAACAATATGGACTGAAGTGACCTAGAAGTGAGAAATATCAAATTTGCTTTAACTTCGGCGGGCTTGGGTGAAGTCACCAAGGTTTCGGTTTCACCTTGAGAGAAAGAGAGAGCTGGGGAGAGGCCCAGAGGAAGCAACTAAGGAGAAATTTGGGCTTAACCGCCAAGGAACCCCCCGCTCCCACCCCCGTCTCATTCCCTGCACCTCCCGAGCCCTCTCCCTCCTGGGCCGGGGGAGCAGCAGAACAACTGTGCAATATATTTGACGTTGCCCATAAAGGATGAAAAACGACCTGCGGAGCAGGCACATTTGGATTTTAATGTTCTGTTTCACATAAAGGCATCTGTAGGGAGCCCAATGAAGAGGCACACTTTAGAAACCACATCAAAGCAGAGGCGACACTCCAGCGTGCCCTCTGAAAACGGAGGAACCCGGGGCCATGGGGGAGGAGAAAAGCCCTCGAGGGACAAAAATAAAATAAAAAATCCCCTTACCTTTTGGTGTGGTTTACATGAAAGCAAGTGCATTTTTGTATTATTCTGTAAAATTACCTCCATTATACAAGACTATCAATCTCTCGACTCTCCGCTTAACGTGACAATAAAAAAGAAAGTTAAGAAACCAAGAGTCTGTTCGTAGCCGACGTTATGTTCAGCAATAACACAGCATCGGGTTCACGGAGCTGAAACCAACTCGCGTGCCGAGCACGGCAGTCAGCCGGCTTTGCTCTGCCGCCGCCGAAATCCCAGTCCCCTAAGAGCAGTGCTGTCCCAGGTCTGGCAGACACAAGAAGCAGACACAGCCTTCCACCCACAGCCTTGCCCCCACGGGTTCAGGGCCAGAACAGGGACCTGGGGCTGCCCCTCGGTATAGGATACCTCAAGATGAGAAGCTGGTGGGCTTTGTTGGCCAAACGCAACTGGAAACATTGATCTTCCTACTGCCATCCCTTGAGAAACAGAGGATCAAAAGAACAGGGGGGAAAAGCACTTCTTTTTTTTTTATTACATACGTTCCCCCAAGCCATTCACTTCTTTTACACCGCCTGCACACCCACTCCACCACGCACCCAACCTTACGTTACACGGCTGTGGGCATCTTACATCCAAGCCTGCCATACAAGAGCCCTAAGTACTGGTCCTGTGAGCTTTGGAGCAGAACTCCATGCCCACAAGGCATCGTGTTCAAGTGAGCCACCACAAGGGACCAAGCCCACAGCCCCGCCGTGCTACCGGAGATGTGAAACATGGTGGCCCAGAACTCCAGGAGCTGCCTTATCCACAGCCCCAAATCCCACCCCGTCCCTCCCCAGGCTCTGCCTACAGAAGCCACATTCCCACAAGGGAAGCCTGCGATACCACCTACACGGGAGCGAACTCCTTTAAAACTTGAGTAGCTTTTTATAGGGTTTTTACAACTTTGTCTTGTTTTCTGCCTCGGTTTGCCAATGTTGACAGCGAGCGTGTCTTACCTCCCGTCACCTCCACCCACCAATGAACTGGCAATATTTACTTTCGAGAAGAATCTAATTAGCTCTTTCCTGATGAGACAGTAGATAAGGCACAGCAGAAGAGGTTTTATTATTTAAAAGGGATTGAAGAACCGCTGTGGTTAGCTTTGGTGGTTTTGATTAGTTACCGAACATTTGCTGCTGTGATTGTTTTATAGACCCCTCTAATGGGCTGAGACACAGAACTTTAAAATATTGTTTCACAGTATCCCTAGGAATGGGATACATATTCCTTAAACAATATTACAAAAAGCAGACTGGCTACGGGGGAAGAAAAAAGAAAGTTAATAAAAAATGACAGTACGACTGGCTCCCTGCCAAAGATCCATTTGAAAGTTATAAAATCCCCCTCAGATCAGATAAAAGCATGTATTATTATTGCAAGGTGTAAACTCAACACGCTGACACAGCTTCTGTTTTCAGTTTTAACTAAAACCCAGTCGCTTGTCAAGATGATAAGAGTTTTTGCCTATCTGCTTTCTTGGTGTTAACTGGTTATCAGAGAAAACAATTTGTCAGAGGTTTGTCTGACAAAGTTCACCATCAGCACAGGAAATGAGGCCCAAAAACATGACTTTTTTTTTTTTAACTTGCTGCTTGGCCACTAGAAAAATAACTCTGAAAACTCAGCATTCAATGGGTTTGTACTTCCCCAACAGCCTACAAAGCCTTTGCTTCTACCTTCCACCTCTCCTTCTTCCCTAAAAATAACTCTCAGACTTCAACCCGCCCCGTGCCAGCCATCTTGTGACAATATTCCCCAACATCAGATTTGCACAAATATAAATTTTCAGCATCAGGTGTGCAAGTATGGACGAGCAATTCTCCCTTTGCTTTTGCTTTGACCCAGTGATTTATCCTCATCCCCACACTCCTGCTCCTTTTCCTTATCTGTAAGGCAAGGTCAGCATTATTTATATCCTCAGAGTTCATTGTAGAGAGTAGCTTGGTTAATTCAGCATTTTATATAAAGACTGTTAAGCCTCTAGAGTGCTTTGGGGAAGCTCCTGCGGTACGGCACTTGGGGAAAGGAGCAATCAAGACTTGAGCGCTCTCCTCTCCCAGGAGCTCTAAGAAGAACTTTATCACATCAGCGTTGATAAAAGGACTCAAGCAAGCGAGTCCTCCAGGTCAGCTGTACAATAAAAGACAAAAAGCCATTTTTTAGGAAGTCCTTTATTGAGCAAAGTGTTGATTTACGCTTCTGTGTGATCTAGCCTCGAGAACAAGATAGCTGTGCGCAGGCATCAGAAGTAGCTCAGTTATGCGATTAAAAAAAGTATTTATCACATTTACACAGAGGGGAGAAGAGGAAAATTAGATAAACAGCCTAAAAGCAGGAGGAGGACCGCTGTTGTACAAGGTATTTCAAACACATTGAAGACCGTGGCCCTGACAGCTCCACAGCTCGGCTTTGGTTAATGGGTGCCAAGCCCGAAGAGCTTCCTGCTCGCCGTTCAGATTCACGGCCCTGCTCAATTCGTCCCAACAACTTAAAATTCCTTTTCAACTGGTTCCGATCGCCTTCATACAAAATCCCCTGCTACATGCAATCCCGTATACCACGCTCTGATTTTTTTATTATTATTTATTTAAATCCTGCCTTCCCATACAGCACCGAGGAGGCATCTCTCTCCCTGGCGAGCCTTAATTACGACTCGAAGCGAGAGCGGAAAACCCCACGGTTCAGTTTAACTTCTGGTTCACCTCATCGCACCCGAACCAAGCCCAAGAGAGAGCAGCACAGTGATGGTGACAGCAGATGGCTCTCATTCCTAGGGTCAGGGGGCAATGTGCCTGGCAGGAGCTAGTCTTGGACGTAGGTGCCCTCCATGCGTGCTAAGAGAGCATGCGTTTCAGCACGCCCCCCAACAACCCCGGCATGGCCGAGGTCATCACTTTTTTTCACTGGAACTATCAAACAGGGAAAATCCAGACCTGCTCCTGCAGAGACGGCGGTCTGACACACTACTGGGTCCTTGCACACTCATAAACCACCCTAAGGCGAACCAAAAGGTCTGCATAAGCCGATTCCAAAGCGTCTCAGTGTTTTTACTCTTTTTTCCAGGCCATTTGAAGCTACCAGTATACTGAGAAAATCTGCCCGATATTGTCATCTTACATGTTAGGAATGGGAAGGGAGGAAGGGTTGCTCACTCAGCCAGGAAGGAGAACAAGGGCTACAGCTCGTCAGGTCCTGGATCTCCGCTCTGCACTTATCTTGACCACATTGACCCTCAAAAAGTTATACAGCTAAGGGAGTGCTAACCCCCATATCTTGGTCTCCGATTAAACTCCTTTATTCTGTTGTCTGGGAGTTCCCAAACTGCTGTTTCACACACCCTCTCTCTCGGCCTTGTTAGGCGTTGTGGAGATAAGTTTCCTTTCAAGATTCTGCTTTTGTTTCCATTTATCGGCCTGGTTTGGGTTTTTTCAAGGTTCTGAGAAACCGGTAATGTTCAAAGCACCTATCTTAGATGGTCCCGATTACCCCAGAACACACAAAGACCCATCTGAATAAAAGGACAAGGCCCTGAGCCGTGAGTCCTGGACAAAATATCTTTGGGCTTTTAAGCATGGTAGCTTGTACGTCTCTTAAATTAGATCTGGGAAGATCTGCTGAGAAGATAACCCTTAGGATCTCACTCCAGACACACAGTCAGAAACGATCCTTGGCCATACTCAGGACAACTTGGGATTGCAGGTGCCACAGCTGAACCTCAACAGCATCAAAGCAGCGGGCAGCCTCCCACCAGCTCAAGCAAAGCCATGGATCTTCTCTTCCAGCTTCCCTCTGTTGACAGACACCTTGCTCTTGGCAGTGGCTCCAGGTAACACCACCCAGCGCGTTGGCACCGAGGACTCATCCATTCTGCGACGCAGCCGAAGGCACGTTCGTGGAGCCGTACGGGTGCTGAGCTCCGTGCCCTTCCCATGCAGTGCATGGCACCAGGACATTAAGGTTAGGGGTGCCAGGAGGGGTTAAGGACAGCAAAGCCCCGCAAGGGACGGCCGAACGGCGCACTCCCCATCACCGCAGGCTCAAGGACATGTCCGATGAATGCATGCTACAGAAGGGCTCTGTAATGCCAATCACACCTGGGAAGAACCTCTTGGACTAAAGGGTATCCTAAGAGTCTTACTATGCTGGTTTGGGGTATTTTCTTGGTCGTTGGTTGTTGATTTTGTTCAGTATTTATGACAGAGAATTGTTTTTCCAGTAGGAAGCTCACTCAAACTGCCATCAGCTTCAGAGCAGGAGGCATGACAAGGAAAACTTCAGAGCTCCACACCAACGTACTGAAATCCTAGACACCAAGATCGGGTAAGAATCCCAAGAGTTAAAGAATGAACCCAAAAATGTAGAGAAATGCCCTATGAGCTTGTTCATATCTCTTGAGGGACACAGACAGCAACAATACCTCCACCTCCGGAAGATTAAACACGCACAAAGAAAAGTCCTTCTTGGAGCAAAGAATACTTCATTCTGTTTAGGAATAACCCCTATGCTTTTTTTGATGAGAAACCCACAAAACAGATGTCAAAAGCTAGTCTTTGTGGCTCAGCCCTGTTCTTGTTAAGAGCTAAATGGCTTTTTCAAGAATAATCATCTTCTCCATGATCCATGAGCTTTAGGGTAGTAGTAGAAGAAAGAAGAACGTTATTGTGTTATTTCTGGTTTTAATTAATCAGAATTAAATAGCTGCTGCTTCTCCAAGCATGTTGACTATACGGGGTATTTAATCCCGTATGAAAAGTTTCACTGAAGATCACTTTACAGAAGAGCTTATATTTCATTTGGCTTCCTTCGTTTCACACAGATTCCTCTGACACTGTTCAACTCGCGCTGAAATTTTCTGTTGATAAACAACTTTTTTCCAAGGAGTTGTTCACCAGGGGTAAGGCTGCTGGGCACGAGGCTTAGGGATTTAGAGACGAGATTTTGGGAGCTACATACTCATCACACTGCATTACTGTCCATAAACCCCACTCACCAAACTCAAACAACACTTGGCATGTGTTTGTTTTTCACATAAAAAACTTTTTAGTCCAAATATTAGATAATTCTCCTCTACCACAGTACATTCCCAAGATTTTTGTCCCAACCTCAGTAAATAACATTTGCCTCCATCACAATTTTTAGCATTTAAACTAGAAAGGTTGCAAATAGTTGCATATAAATCAAAAGTTGATCTCACCTTGCTTCTTCAGGTTGACATAACATTTGTTTTTTAAAGCACTAGCAGTTATTGTAGAATTCATTAAAATTACACATTAGAAAATATTCCATATTCATAGCTTTCAAAACTCAGAAATCCTGCGAGTCCCTAAATCTGTTATTTACTGGGCATGAACTGCCCTCTAAAGGCTAACGGGGAAACTGCAAAGCCAACGCTTCCCCCTCGGCCATAATCCCGTTCATTTTTTGGTACAAGAGCCAGAAACGAAGATGTGAAAGAAGCGTTATACAGCTTCTTATTTTCTTTTCCTCCCTTCCCTCTCCCCGCAGCTCACCTCCCGTTCAGCTGCTCGAGAGGATCCCAGGACAACACGACCAAGACCTACGTGAGCTCAGCCCACGCAGCCACAATCCTGGCCCCGTTCAACTCAAAGAAAATCCTGCCATTGCCCTTGCAGAGTCAGGATCCCACCCCTATCAGTACGGTTTTCTTCCATGCCAACAGAGATGAGCGTAAATCAGACATAGCCGGGCACTGGGCAGAACCCCACCTATTTTATTCTATTTATTTTTATTTTGCAAGTCACTGGGCAGGTCAGCAGCACCACCGTTGCAGCGTGACGCCACCATTTCGCTAGGAATATCCATACTGGTTGTTCCAACCATAAAAACAATCCTGCAGGGGAGCCTTTGACCTCAATAACGTTGACATTTCCATCTCAAACAAGGACTCAGCCACAGCTGGCAGACGGGAGGGTGTTACAGCTGGCTCTCTGCTGCTTGTTTCATAAGAGACAATATACGCAGCCATTCCAACCCCCAGAGCCTCCAGCTCGTCCGAACGGACGTGCCACAGCAACATCCCTTGTGGCACGCTGTTGTTTTGGTTGTTTGAAGCCTCTTTCTCTCACCCCAAACATGCCCGTCCCTGACATCTCCGCTAAGCTCAGCGCTGCCATGCCTAGATCCCAACATGCATCTTCGGGTCCTGTTCCATATTATTTCAAAAACTCTGCTTATAAATTCAGAAAGCATGATCTTGCATAAAGCTTTTACGCAAATTAAATGCATATCCCATAGAATAATGTTTTAATTTTGCATGCTGTGCCTTTACATTGCAATTACTCACTACCAGTAGAGCACAAAGCAAAAGAGGAGCCGTGGTAAGCCTGTGGCTGCTCAAAAGTGATCACTCGACCGCTGATACAGAAATTTATTGTAACAGAATACTTTGCTAGCCCGGAAGCCTGCAATCTCACTCTGCGTGCAATCACCATAATGCAGCCGTATCGCTTTCATCAGGCCAGGAGGGGTTTTTCAGATCTAGACATCTTGAAAGCTGTGTGCTAAGCTCCCCCTCCGAAATCTCTGCGCAAGGACCCGAAATGGGAGCCGGGGTCTTAACATCCTCCAGCAGCATTAACGGCATCGCAAGTGTCACGTGCTTTCCAAGCAGGTTGCTTTCATTACGATACCTTCATAAGGATTACAATAATCCACTATTCTGGATTGAAACCTTTGGCCGAAGTACCTGTCAAAGAAGTCGTGATGTATTGCATGAGCCCATCTTGCCTGCAGACACAGTGTTGGAAAAAGGGCTTTCTGCTGAATTTCAGCTGAATTCACTGAAGTCATCATTGGGGTTTATAAATCAGCAGTACGCTTTGGTGACAAATTTCCTTCAGAGGAACATGTGGTAGAAAAGAGAGGAGCCCAACCTGAAGGCATTTTTCAAAGCCCTAATCCTGCTTTCCCCCCCTCAAATCCATTTTTTAAAAATATTCAAGGAGAAGAAAACGCCCAGTTTCCAGGGCGTTCTTATCCCCATAAGGCACTTTATGATGGTTTAGATTTAAAGAATGAAATTTCAAACAATTTCACCATTGCCACACTTCCAACAGCATGGAAGTAATAGCAAAAAAAGATGACAATGAGAAAAAAGAAGAGAGGGAGGGAAAGACACATTTAAATTATCTGGAGTAGGAAACTACCCATCTCTGCACAAAGCAGCTTAATCCCTCACACACCAAGCGACTCCCAGAAGTTTCCACAAAAGCTCTTCTGCACTTTAATCCCTCTTTGACCATTTACAGTGAACTAATGCACTTAACTCAATTACCCTCGCCCAGCAACCTGCTTTTTGAGGGACCGTAAGGCCAAGAATATCTGAAGTCGTACGCACGACTCAGCGTTCGGGCAGAGGTCCCGTCCGACGGGTCTCCAGCAGGAGCACGCTGTCGCTTTAGGGAAGCGGTAAAGAAATCCTTGCTCAGCAGACACACAAATGACAGAAATCCTATTGACCGGGCCCGGAGTGCTGTGCTGAAATTTGCAGGGTTCAAACGCTGAGGAGTTTTTCCATGGTGTCAGAATCAGCTTCAGTAGAGCAAGAGACGGGAACGTTAGCTACCAGCTCTCCAAGCCCTTGCTCTGACCACCAGGTCCCATATCCTTCCCGCATTACTAGGCACTGCTCGCCTACGTTTAAAACTTGCAGACTTCAGAATTACAATCACATTTTTAAAAGACCAAAATAAACAGCAGCCTGTACAAAAAAGTGCAATTAGAAAGTTAGCATTCCTCCAACTTCTCGTTAGTAAAAGTTTTATAACCCTCCAACATGTGGCACCCCAGCATAAAACCTGGCAGAAGGAAAAATGCCCTTGTCTACCTTCCATAAATATAGCAACATTTCAGCATTGGCAAAGATAGCCTGGTTCCTATTACTAGCTTTTTTCCATTTTAAATTTACTAGTTAATTTTATAGAAACAAATAAAGGGACCTGCATATTATAAATCTATTAAGGATAAAAAACATAACTCTTGAAAAAAACACGAGAAAAATCTCACACCTTCCCTCCAGCCCCTTCCAATTTTGATTTATATACCCTTTAAAAAAAAAAAAATGCCTCTCCGTTGAGCTGGGAGGTCTTCTCTTAGTCCCCTCCACCAGCTCCCTCGTAGCAACTGGCACACGCGTGGTGCTGGTGTTCGTGCCTCGGCCACATGCGGGTCCATCGACCCATCGCTCTTGGAGGTAACTCCACCTGCTGATGATGAACAGGGGGAAAAATTGTTTTGGGGTAGTTTTTCCATCTAGCCCCAATATGAGATTAGAAAGGGAAGCTGAAGAACAGAATTCAATAGGGTTTCAGCTGTTATGCCTCCACCTGGAGTTAACGGGGCTGCACCTGCTTTTCACAAGGTGTGACCGTGACCCCCCCCGGCAAGCTCCGTGAGTCACTGGCACCGTCCCGAGCCAAGCCGGCGGGAGGGAGAGCTCTCCACGAGGAACACGGGAAGGGAACAAAACTTTACTCCGCATCCCAGGGAACGTGTCGGATGGAGGAGAACGACACCAGAAGGCAGCACAACCCACCGTCCTCGTTTTCCTCCAGCATCGGTGAAGTTTTGCACCGGGGAGCCGGCCGGGGTTGGTGACTGGAGCGGTGGGGAGCACCGGGACAACTCGTTTTTTTCTGGTTCTGCACTGTGCCAGCTCCCAGTGGGCCTGGGCATGTTCTCCTGCAGGGACTCCGTGGCCTCAGAAGGCCCTACGAAATGTTCCTCGGCACAGGACCAATCTGGTCTGCACATGGGTTTGAGCGACTCCACGGGGCCGATCGGGGCGGGAGGTTGACAGCGCGGCCACCAGCGTATTTATAGGAACATCAACAGCAGCAGCTCGCACGGGGCAGGAGCGTGTCACCAGTTGCAACACAGAGGTACGGATCAAATGGAAAAACAGCACTGCCAGCATGTTTCCCCTTCCAAAAGCTCCGTGGCCCACGAGTTTTCAGTGCGGCCGTAAGTGCTGCAGTAAATGCCGAGCCTACAGCTCATTTCCAGCTCGTCAAACCTGTCAGCGTCACCTGCCCAGCACTCCCACTGGTCTTACCATCACCTCAACACCCAGATAAAGCTCCTGCGGGTGCCGGGGCAGCGTGCCCTACGGAGCTGCGATCCCCCAGACCCAGACCTGCAGGAAGGTGCATGGCCCCCAGGTACCCAGCCCAGCTCCTGCGGCCCCACGCCGTGCCGGCAACGTCTGCCCTCAGCCTCGGGTGCTCTTCTTTACCCATCCAATATTTTCCATGCGTTTTTACAAGGCAGGACTGGCACGTGCGTTAATGTGCTCCTATTTGTGCTTCAAACACATCTTCCAGAAGGAAGAGGTAACCACAAAGTTACTGGTTGGAGCTTTGTGCAAAGGAAAGCGAGGCATCGGAGCTCAGCTCAATTTCTAAGCCATGCCCGGTCATTTGAACTTCGCTTCTTACTGGGAGAAGAGAGGAGAACACATCCTAGCTGCTGGGTATCACTACAGACATACCTGTTCCCTGGGCCCAGAGCAGGCTGTCAAGTTCAGCTCAGAACCACAGAGCTGCCATCTTCTTTATGCAATCGGGGGACAGCTGGGGAGGAAAAACGACGGGAGGCAGCAGTGCAGGCAAGCCCTCCAAAAATCAGGAAGAAACCTTTCCATGTTGTTACACCCTCCTCACCTGTGTGCAGACAGGACTGCGGTGCCCAGAGCTCCCAAGGGTGGATGCAAGGAAGAATCACAGCTAAAAGAAACATTTTCTATTAATTTTCTATGAATACAAATATACCCTTACGGTACCCTTCAGTAATCTGCAGTGGAAAGCACAACTTCATGGACAACCACTGCGTGACAAGAGCAAACTTTGGGGGATATCTAAAGCCATCTCCCTTGATATTAAGATCCAGTAAGAACAGAGTTGAATAAATTTACATCTGTATTTCTGAGCCACCCCTTCTAGCCCCGACTGCACTGTTAACGTAACCCCTCTGCTCTGCACAAACACCGATGACTTA
Source organism: Stictonetta naevosa (assembly GCA_011074415.1). Taxonomy (NCBI): domain Eukaryota; kingdom Metazoa; phylum Chordata; class Aves; order Anseriformes; family Anatidae; genus Stictonetta; species Stictonetta naevosa. The sequence goes on along the minus strand of CM021700.1, from coordinate 94,423,597 downwards.
CGGTGACTTAATGGTTACACGACTGCCTGTTAAAGTGGGATTCAGGACCACTACTTAACCTACTGTGACATGATCCCAAAGAACCAAAACCATCCTTCTTCCGTCCTAGCACAGACCGGTAGAGACCCTGCTAGAAGAGCCCCAGAGAGGGCTGCTGCAAATAATCAGAAAGTCTTCAAGGATCTGGAACCTCCTCATCCTGCAAATAAATTCCAAAGCGCCTTTTTTTCCCTTTCCAAGTAAAGTGGGAAAGAGAGATCCTCCCATCTCCCAAGCTCTTAGTACTGTTGTTCTTCAAATGCTTTGGAGATACTTCAATAGAAATAGAAATATTAAATAGAGCTTCCTTCAAAGCCTTCCAGGTCACTGAAGGGCCAGATCTGTGGTTGTATTCAAATCTCGGTCCCTGTTTGCCTTCTCATTTGAGATGATGGGCATCGGGTGCTTCAACGAGAAGCCTCAGCAGCTTTGTCAGCCTTGCACTAGGCTCTTTATACACACCTCAGTACATATTTAAACTACTTTACGAGCTACGTTACAGCTTTTCTGCAGTCACAGAAGAGGGTGGCTCGCGATCCAACCTGGAAGTTGAAGTCAGCTGTCCCCGCACGATGCACCACCACCAGCTAGCCAGCCTAAGAGCTAACGGCACAGCTCCAGCTCCAGCTCCCGAAGCAGGCTGACAAGTCTGACACGAGTGAAAAAACACCAGTCTGAGCACAGTTGCTATGCGAGACACTGAAGAGCAAAATATGCTACTCGTTTCTGGCTTGGTATAAGCACTCTGCTAAGCTTTGCGTTGACGTTGTAGAACTACTGCAATTAGTTATAAATGATTAAGTGAAAGACTCTGACTCCGTCCAAGTCACAGAGGACACAGACACTGACTTCACTCACTGCTCTGCTAATTGAAGCACTGCTCAACCCAAAGTTAACCTAGCGTGCAGCTAGTAAAACGTCTGATTTTTTTTCCTTTTTCCAGCAATGCTTTAAAAACACGTTATAAAAGTTAGCATCATGCCACAGAAATACGCCTAGAAAGACTGGCTGATGCTTTCTGCCTTAAGTTGAAACATGCACCTTGAGCAGCCTTCTGCATACACTCATTTAAGATGAAAGCACTTTACATATGAAATAGAAACTTCCCAAGCCCACCTTATAAACCAAGCTGGGGTTCTCATCTTGCTTCCAGGGAGGAAAGAAAAGTAAAGAGCTGGTTCATTTAATCTTCGGGAGAGTGAGGAAGGATAAAGGAAAAGGTAATTCATGCAGTTCTGCAGGCTTCAAATACTTCTTGATGCTCCAGGACCCAAAACCCAAGCACTTATTTATGTTTACAGCATCCAGACAGGATCCGTGCTGCCAACGACCAAGCTGGGTCTTCCAGAGCTCAGATTCAAGGTGCTTATTTTTGTGAGCATTGCCATCACCAGCAACACAACTTTGGGCTGAGCTGACCACCAGGGATCCAAACCCTGAACATTACACGTAAGAAGGCACGGGTGTTGGGAACGGGAGCAGGGCAGGCAGAGACACCAGTTCTTACCCCGTAACATCCCTGGGGCTGCAAGAGACGACTTCAGGGTCTCCAGAACTTCTCATCTTCTGTGCTACCTCCTAGCACAGCGAGCAAAAGGCGCTCCCTTGGGTGCCAGGGGACTGTGACCAACGATACGGTTGACACAGCTCCCCACCCCTGGCCAGGCACGTCCTCCCTTCCCCACCGCCCACCTGAAACCCCCGCCAGGGACCTGCCCGACCGCTGCCTCGGTCCAGGATGCTGCCACCAGAACGAGGAGTAACTCAAATTAGTGACCTAATGAGCGCTTCTGAGAGCCCCAAATTGCTTTCAGACATTTCTCTTGGCATTAGCTTGATGATTTCTTGAACTGCGACTCTGCCCTACTAAAATGTAAGTTGCACTAAAGGAAAAAGCATGGTGGGGTTTGCAGGCTACGAGGCAGCTATCAATGCACGAAGGTGAGCGCTCGCCCCAGCCCCAGGAAGGGGAGCCAGCAATTTACCTTCCCACCAGAGCAAGGGCCTGACACAAAGCATTGAACCATTAACGCCAAAACGAGACGGATTTGTCTCCTGGGCAGAGATGAATGGATGAGCATTTTAGACTACAAGTAAAAGACATTTCTGGCCCCTCAGATGAGGAAGTCTGAGTCTTTCACAATTCAGGGTAAAACATTATAACGAAATAAAGAAAAAAAGGAAAAAAAATCAGCCTGGACTTCCAAGAAGTCAGGACTTTTCCAGGCAGTTACCTACGTACAGAAGAATGTAAAACGTGAACATTTTTTCAGTTGATGGGGACAAAAAGGGAAAAGAAAAAAACCTGCCTGCTCACCTACAGGATGATGTTTCTTTTGGGGGGGAGGACAAAAACATGCCAGATGACATTCCATGGCACAGGACTCTCCCTCGTTCCCTGGTATTATATTTACAGATGAGATGACAAAAGCCTCTCTAGCCGTGTCGTTTTGAGGTTTGACCTCTCCCAAGAACACCGTGCTGGGTTGCAGGCACCCACTCACCCACCGGTCTAGTCCCTGGAGGACTAGAGGTTCACGTCAGAAGAAGAAAAGCTTCCTGAGAACCTTAACAAAAACCTTTACCTAAAGCATCTCAAAGAAAGCTCTTCTTCCCGATGATTCAGCCCCACGACCACCCCCAATCGCGGGCAGCAGCAAAACGCTCACGCCACTACCCCAAAAAGTAACAGGGGCCAGCTCATGTGCAACTGGAAACACCAAGTCGTCATAAAGGAACTCAATGTCCTGATCGCACCGGGCACGACCTTTAAAATAACGCGAGTTTCTGCGTTTTCCACATTGCAGAGGTTCGGCACCCTCGGCGGCAGCTCCTGACCCGGAGCCGCGACCACCTCCCGCCGGCCGAGGGGAGCGAGGCTTTAAAACCAACCTTGAGAGACGCTGCAACGCTACGTGCGAAAAGGATCTTGGCTGCTCTCCTAATTGGGGGAGGAAATTTCTATTCCAGCGTGCTAAATTTGAAACAGAAGGAAAACGAGAGCCCTCGTGCTTATGAGGTGCTACTGTGGGAAGTTATCAATAAACTCTCCTCCAGGGTAAGCGCTGCAGCCCAATTTAAAGCACGTTTTGCTGACCAGGGCTACTGCCTGGCCTCAGAAAAGAATAAAAAAGGCACTATTTTGAGAGAGAGATGCTGTGAACAAATGGAAATTTAAAGTGGTGCTAAGTGAACCCACACATCACACATCAGCAGACTGGGTTTAGGAGAGGGGAAAAAAAACGGTCACGGTAGCTGTAGTTTAGGGACAAGCAAAGCACCAGGATAAGCACTGCTTTCTCCAAGGACAGAAAGAACAAGGGTCTTCCTCAGGAGGGGCTGAGGGAGTGATGCAACGTCTGCGAGCGCGACAAGGGGATTTTGTTCTGAAAGCTGAAAGAATTGGGGAAAGACCTGAGCAGAGCTGTGTAAAGAAGTGGCTCGATAGCAAAGTGAATGCCAGAAGCAAGAGGACCACGGGACGCACCCACAGACCCTAAACTCCAGCAGCCTCCTTCAGCAGGAAAGGCTGAGCATCATCCCTTTGTCCCAGGACTTTGGGAACCCAAACACAAAGACGGTAACGTAACATCCCAGTACTTACTGGAATATCCTCTTCTGGAGAGACTATTTGGAAAAGGACTAATTTACGAGGATAATACGGTCAACATGGCCCAATCCTCTTTACAGGGAAGTTTCGGTGCTGGCATTTGCCTAGCTGTGGGCAAACGGGGATGCAAGTTCGATTGGGTATTTGGACAGCATCCTCTGTTGAACCCAAGCTGCGACTGCCTTTGGTAAACAAGTTCGTGGGTCTGGATTAAGAACAGATCTTGAAGCAGGAGCAGCCACGCAGTGGGGGGCCATTATATCTGGTCCATGACCAAAACCGTTCCCATGCCCCAAGCCAAGCTTTCATGGGATGACCCATGAAGCAACTCCCTACAGTTTGCCTCTGCCATAAACAAAGCCTCTTTTCCCACAATCCTGAAGCCACCATATCTGGGACCAATCTGCTTCTTCAACAGCAGTACAAAGAACTCTTTTCATCCCTCCTCCCTCCAGTAAAGGTGGTGACTACCATTCAAAATGCCCAGTCCTACTAACTAAAGGATCCTGGTACCCACATCTTTAAAGATCAACTCTCCAGCTCCACCACCAAGCCAGAGAAAAGAAGTGACTATAGATGCTAACCCCAGTTACAGAGAAGCTGTGGCTCATGGACTGGCTTTGTAGGTCTTCTGGAAAGAGTTACCAAAGATAAAACATCTTTCCATCTTCTGATTTAAAAGGGACTTCTGGGCTATGTCTGTCTAAAAAGCCAGTATAAATTTGCATTTATCCCTGGAGGCTCTTAGTACCAGAGTGTTCCCATTGGGCTTTAACAATGCTACTGCCCTTTTTCATAGAACAATGACAAGTTCTCGTTCTCTTGATGGATGCTTATCCTCTACAGAAGTAAACAGCAAAAAATGTGAAATGGGTATAGAGCATCATGATGCTCTTAGGAAATTGTTTAGTCTCCTCCGCAAAGCATGATTAAGAACTCAGCAACAAGTACTGAAGATACGGTGAGAGAGATACCAGTCTCATCCCAGCAGCCAGCTCAGGTTCCTCCCAAGCCCCTCTAAGCAAAATGGATCTCTATTCTTCTGTAGGGCTTCCGGCAGAGATTTCATTCCTAATTCTGTCAAGACTGTCCAGTATAAAGGCTTTAGAGGAAAAACAATAAAAGAAACATAGGCTGAAAGGGGAACGAAGTTAAGGCAGAGTCTGAGAAGTCACCCAACTCTTGCTCACAGAAACTTCAGAAAACCGTTCATCTTCTGAATGGAGCCACCAAGAAAGGCCCTTCAGTGGCTCTGACCCAACAGCCATCCTTCTGGGAGGTCTGAAAATTCTCAGTGCCCAGGACTTACAGAGCCAGGAGGAAGATAACACTGCTTAGCAGGATCAGCAAAGAAAAGCAATTGTCCTCTTAACAGAGAGGACAACGGCAAAATTCCCTTGATACATTTATAGCCAGAGGCAGCCGGGCTAAAGCAATGGGTACCAGTGGCACTTCAGTAATTAGGATTCTTTATTTAACCCAGGGGGTAGGAAGACTCCAGGAAGACCACAGAAAATTCCTACAGACCTCCTGGCCATCAGCAAGTTATGAGGTATGGGAGTCACGCATAGTGTATTCAAACAGACCCAAAAAAATCTGCTCACAAAGACTGGTTGGTCCTTCTCAGAAATCCAACACCGATTGCACCGGGCCCTCACCCATTCACAGGGTAATAAATATAATTATTTAATAATTGCATACACTTACTAAGTAGATAAAAACTGTTGCTCTCAAGCAAAGAGACCTAAACACAAGCTGAAACGTTGCATCCAGACGAGGACTCGGACCCAGAGTCCTGCTTTGCCATTCGTGTGCCTCAAAAACAAGAAAACACGTCCACATCTAGTAGAAATTCCACATCCTTATCCACAAGTGTTGCACCTGCTGAGCAGAGCAGCTGGGTCCCCAAGAGGCCTGTGGAAACTGCAGAAGCTGGGAGACAAAATTGGGTCAACCACAGAGGAACTGTGAACTTTTGTCAGTGTCTCCCAACTTTAACCCTTCCGAGCTGATGACCAGGCAGCAAATACAACCTAGTTATGCAGGAGAGTCTGTTCCTAGAAGTAAGAAACATGTATTTAGCTAAGTGCTATCTAGAAGAAACCAATGCCATAGCAATGCAGCAGGTGGGAGAGTCACCATACAAAAAGTTCATCCAACTTACACAGACCTCCTTCGGTTGACAAGAAAAAACGCCTTTTCCTTTCCCCCCACTGGTAGTGCCCTGACATTATTCAAGACAACCTGGGTTCAGCAGGGACGTGAGCAGCGCTACAAGGGGAGCCTCGCTGCACGCCGCGGGGCACTGCCACGTGCTGACTCCCTTCCAACTACAAGTAAATAGTCCGCATCAGACCATCTCAAAAGAAAACAGACTTTTTAGGTCGTTTTCAAACCAGGCCCACAAAAAAAAATGACCCTGGAGCAGAAAGAAAGCAAGGTCACCACATGGACTTACCCCACCGGCACTGACGGCGCAGATTGCTCGCTGGAGGCCTAACAGGCCGCGAGCAGCAGGGAAACCACTTGGGCATGTTCACTTTCCCCTCTTCCCTTGCCTTTGGAGGCAAGGAGTAGGAGCAATTTTCTCTGGTGAAGATGCCAGTGCTGGCACCAGCTCCACGAATGCCCTGGGCTCTGTGGAGCCCAACCAAAGCACAGTGACTGCTTGCTTGGGTGCCTGCCGTGATCCGAACCTCCGACGCGCCCGTAGCAGAAGCCCTGCACACAGAGGCACGACCTCTATCCACCAGCAGCTTTGAGAAGGTTCACACATAAGGAAAAAGACCAAGTCCAAAGGCTCTGTCTCAGACTGACCTCCAACAAGCAGCAAGTCCTTGTTCAACCCTCACACCCAGCTCCAGCAGCCTTCATGGCCTTCACCCTGAGCTGATGCAGGAGCAATCAGTGGCGAAGTCTGCAGCACAACAAAGATTGGTGAACTCCAAACTACATCTGCAATCTCCTCCTCTCACCACATTTTTTTTGCAGCTGGGAGGCTATCAGTAGCCCTTCTCCATCTCCATGGCATTCTCCCAGGGCCTGGTGCTTTCTGGAAAGGAGTATTTCCCTCGGACGCTTGGGATTTTACAGAAACAGTGGCAGAATATGCCCTAGCACTCTTCTATCTCCAGCTTGCAGTAGATTTCAACAGCAAAAATAATCCTATGTATCTTGCAAAGAGATCTTTACTTTATATAAAGCAGTTATGACAACTTCTGAAACAAAACTATAGAGTTTGTTGTTCTGAGTGGTCTGTTTGACAGGTTTGTTTTGTTGCTTTGCTTGTTTGTTTCCTCTTAAGACAGCAAACAAATCTCGTACTAGGTAGCCAGACACCGAATAAAACTGTGAATAAGAACTAAAAATGACAACACCAAAGACTGATGCAGTGTGGAAACCGTGCCTTGGTGGCTATGAACCAGGCACTTCTGTGCCTCACAGCTACTTCGCAGAGCTTCTGGCATCTCTACGTGTACACAGCTCTCAATTTATATAAAACAGAAGTATAAACACACTGGAGGGATCTTTGAGGAGAGCCGGCAACAAAAAGAAAGTTCCCATGATAAGCCAAATGGAAGGAATCATCGGATGCTCCTACAGAAGTAACCTCACGTTGGAATCTCCAGTAGGTTTTAATTATATTGCAATAAAAACTATATACTTGTGCATTTTTTCTGATTTACTAGATTGGTTCTTTAAATTATAAGCCAAGCTGCGATTTTAAGAAAAACACGTTTTTAAAAAATAATTAAAAATAGAAACAGCACTGCAGCAAACATTTGGAAAATTTTCGGAGTCGATTGTTTATTGGGACTCCAACTGATTTTAATGAAAAATATGGTTATAATTTGAAAAAACAGCACTTTTATGTTTTGCATAAGGAAAGTCCCTACAATGCAACCTCCAGGGCACTTTTTTTTTTTAAAAAAAAATCTCAAATGGTCGCAGGGTTCTCTGGCCAAAAGCCCTCCTCAAAAACCAAAAGATGTGGGTTGCAAACTATTTCAAGTATCCACAACAAGTGAAACTGGATGTAGAAAAATATGTTCTCAACATTTACTTCTGTTTATGATGAAACTGGAAACAGATGACCCCTAACAACATATTGTGTGAACGGGTAATTAACCAGCTGCAGATGGAGCCCAACTGCTGATCATTTACATTCGCGGTGCTGATCACTTCCATCCAGCTCAAGCAAAAGGTCATCCGAGGGGTAATCTGGGATGGTCCCTCCCATCAGAGCCTCTGAATGAGTCCCTGGGCTGCAGGCTCGATCCAACCAAGGCGTTATCTGTCATGCAAGGCTCCGGAAAGACGCTCGTTGCCAGTGCAGGACCTCTCACCGAGGCCGTGCTGGTGGAAGAGGTGCCCAGGAGCTCCACCTGCCCTCCTGCCAAGCAGTGCTGTTGCACCCTGGTTCTCTTCCCCCTCTTGTTTGCTCCACTGCAAGTTTTATCCGAGCCCTGTTTGGTTTCATGTTGCCATGAAGGGAACAAAAAAAGACCTCCAAGCAACCCTTCCTTGACTCCCACCAGCCTCTAGCCATGCTGCACTGATGCTCCGCAGTACCTTGTGCTTTCCTTCCCTTCTCCACGTCGTTCATATGAAATTTGCCCCTTCCCACCGCAGGCAGGGATGGGTTGGGGTGAGAGGCAGAAGCGCACACTGCCCCTTCCTCCTCTTCCACCAGGTTTGCAGGGCTCAACGCTGCCTTTTCCTGTCCTCCTGGGCCCTCGGGCACGTTGCTCCAATGCGGACAGAGACAATTCTGAAGCCGGTGTGAAGGCAGCACTTATTTCCTTAAATCGCTCCCAAGCAAAGCAGGCGCCGACCTCTGGGCTTGTTCAGACATCAAAGGGCTGCAGATTATGCCACATGGCTAACGAAGCACCGTTTGCTAGATGCCAACAAACCCCAAAGCCAATATCCACGAGCTAGTCTCCATTCGGAAACAGAGACGACGTGAGTTTTTAAATAGGCAGATGCGTTTTATCCCACTTATTTTTGATAGCTGAGATGCAAGTCACCATGACACACATTTATATGCCAACAAAGAAAAAATTAAATTAAGAATAAAACCCATTATCACTACCGATAGTACACACACACATGTATACATACACACATATATACACACACTTCTATAAGGGCCAGTTTCACCAAGCTGAAAACAATTATGAGCCAAATCAGTTGGGAAAAAGAATGTAATCAGAAAAATATGAAGACTAATTGAAAATTGTTTAAGAACATTTTAACTAGATGCTCAGAAAGCCACAATGCCACAACTGAAAAAGGCGGCCACACTAGTTAAAAGGCAACCTGGCTGAGATGGAAGCTAAGGAAGTTATAAAGGCAGGAAAAAAAGGAACATGAGAAATTGAATAAATAGAAAAACTGAGGCCAACAAAAATCTGGTGTTAGGATGTATAGACAAGTGATATGGGAAGCAAGAGGATGCATGAAGAAATCATTGGCCGGTTGAAATTATCATCAGTTTCTTTTTTTAAGCGCATAGAGAGTAAAACATTCCAATGGAGAAGGAAGGGGTGTATTTCCCCAACCCCACCTCCCCATAATGCAGAACTGTAAGAAAATTTGCTCAGTAAGATCTCAGTTCTGCACCGCTAAATGAGGGAAGCCTACCACAGGCATGCAGAACACTCATCCTCTTGCATTGCTACCAGAAGAGAAATGGCAGGCAGCACAGTGAGCCTTTTTTAATTCAGTAGATAGTACAAGGTAGGTGTATGAGCATGGAAACGTTGTCGTAACTTCTCCTAATATATTGGGTTTAGTCCTGGCGTCTAATCTAAATTCAAGAAGGCTGGTGAGAAACTGGTCTGGCAGACCACAGCAGGTGACCACACTGGAAAATTTTGGGGTTTTCCAATGGGAGGCAGGACTTGACTGATTTCTTCTACCACAGCAGAGGTTAGCGAGCTCCAAGTGCTCAGCTAAGGCACCCAGATTTGCAGGTTAGTGCCACAAAGATCAGAGCAAGTATTCCAAAGAAAGCCAGAGGTAGACTTGAAATTAGGTACGTGTTATTATCGAAGAGAGTTATTACAAGGATAGACATATCAAGTGCAAAGTACCTTAATATTTGGAGAGAGCAGAAGACTGAAGAATATCTTGGCAATTATTTTCCACTGATTGTATCTGCAATCCTTAGGAAATGAAGGAAACAAACATTAAAAGAGAGGAAACAACAAAGCACAAAAGACAGAGCAAGCAGACAGGAAACAAAAAGCCACCTAGAGTGGAAGTAAAGGGCACCGAAGCCGGCCAGTGGCACCACGTTAAGGTGTTTGCCAACTGAAGGCTACAAACTGGGAGGGAATTTTAAGTCCTGGGTAAGATGGAAAATGACATCTGTAGTTAATAAACCTGGATGGACCGGGCAGGGGGACACAATCGGAAACATCTAAAGGTTAGGAGGGAATGGAAAAGTGAAATACCAGCCTGGGACTGCAAAGACCAGCAAAAGCTGAAGGAACGGTTCCTTGTGCTCAAAGCCACCAGAGATGAGAGCACAGCACAACCTGACTGGGAAAGCAGCTGGGGCAGAGCAGAGCTTCAGTGATTGAAGGTTAGAAGGGACAAAAGGGGCTGCCAGGCTCTGCAGGGAACACAGAGATCCATTAGCACACATCTACAGATTGCCCCAAGACAACAAGGAACACAGACCCAAATGGAAGAGCAAGGAAGGGGTTTCTCCTAAGAGCTACTTTAGGTAATACTTAAAAACATTCAGCTGGCATTGCAGAAATGCCAGAATTTGAAAGCCTATGGGATGAGAAAACTATCAGCATTGTACCTTGACTTTTCTCTACCTTGAGCAAACATACCTGAAGAGGACTACCACCTACCGTGCGCCATAAGGTTTTGCTTTGTTGAACATTTAAATGTAAAACATAACCTGTAGGAAAAGTTCAATTTAAACGAGAAGAGAAACTGGATGTCCTTTAAACTGCCCAAACACTTTGCTATGGACAAGCGGCCAACACTGAAGCCTAGAAATGGCTGGTGTGGGGGAGTAAAAAAATTGTATGCATATAGTAACAAGAAGGAAAATACAGAGAGGGGCACCAAAACCGTGTCTCGTCCTTTACTGCACCATTTAATACCAGGCAATGATAATAATTCAACAAGAATACATAGATGCCACAGATGACCAAAGAAATCCTTTCCTGGTAACCCAAGCTGGGGTGTGTACAACGCTCCCCTCTGCCCCAAGGTCAGTCCTCCTCCGTGAGTCAGAACTTGATTCATTTTCCCGTAAAACGGCAAGATTAACAATCCAAGAATTTCCAAGTTTCATCAAAATCCATAAACACATTTTATTCTATCCAGAAGAACATTGAACTTGGCGGGACAGAGTACCACAGTGGTGGCCCCAAGTCAAGAAAAATCCTCTTTTGAAGAGTCAAAACATCTCCCAGGAGTTAAATGAAGTAGGTCTGGAAAATGGGCATCCACTCTAAATACAAATATTCTCCTTCGTCATAAACAGAATAGTCATAAAAAGCTGATAATTATTACACGTTTACATTAACAGCATGTTAAAAACACGTCGTCTTATTAGGCGAGTGAAGCTATCCAGATTAGACAAATTGGCAAACTGTGGCGCCCAAGGATTAATAACTTGCCCAAGGCCACACAACGAGTGTTACCAGAGTCAAAATCAGAACAAAGTCCTTGGCTCCCTGAGCTGCGCTCAACTTATTTTTTCTTTAAACTCTTCTTTTTTTCATTTGGTCTTTGCCACAAGAAGAAAAACATGAAGTATGAATCTATTATTCCTATAGGCATAAAGTTTTAAGAGATCGCCGTAGTCAGGCAGTCTGACACCTTGAACAACACAGACAAGGAGTCATCCACTAATTAATACCTACTTCAAGGTCAGGACTTGTGGTTGTACTGGAACATAAAGCTTTTATACAAAATGAGTCATTTTGATGTTAAGGGTTTTCCTGGGATGATGCAATGTCCACCAGTCTCGATGGATTGTTCCAGTAGCTCATTTCCTCCACTCCCGTGCCACCAGGGTGCATTTACCCAGCTTTGACCTTCATGGTTGCACGTTATCAAACCTTTGGCTGCTTGTATGACAACAGTGGCTACTATCCATCTTTTCTAACAGATCTCCAGAAAAGCAGAAGGTGCAATTGTCTGCTTTGATAAAGATACTAAGTTCCATGAGCATTGTACTGTAAATCCTGTTTTCTAACCCTAAAGAAGGCTCAAGTCATATCATCTTTGTACAGCAAAACAACAAATAACTCCAGCAATATTAGGTCAACGTCTGTATAAAACCCTTATGCTCCAGGCAGGGAAGTACTGTATTGCACAAAGTGACGCTTTGCAAGTGAAATACAAGTAACGCTTGCCAAGAGGACACTCACTAACACTCATGACATGGCTCACTTGAAGAATCGGTTTTTACTTCACGTATACTACTCTGCTTCTTGTAAGGTACAGCAGCTGGGGAGAACAGACCACTATAAATGGTCACAAGATGGAATAAAATCTTATTCAGAAGAGAGTGCCCCAAGCAATTTCCTTTCATTTGTCAGAGAAAAAAAGTCAGGCCCCTCTGTTCCAATGTGGATTTTGACCATAAGGAAGCTCATCTCCCAAGGTCCTCTGGAAATGATTTCAGCATCAGATTTTTTTACTGCATCCTACCTCGATACTCTGCGTACCTGGAGGCATGTCCCAGGGACACCCAGTAGCATTTCTCTAGTTCCAGTGCCTCTAACCCACCCCGTTCCTTTGTAGACCTGTAAAAACAGCCCACCACGTCTTTCGGCAGCTCTTACCAACTTATCTGCCATGTTCTTCAACGCTGCTGGGGCAATTATATCTGGCTGAAAACAGATCCACTGACAAAGTCATCAGAAGTGAGATGTTTAAGAGCCATCCCTGATCAAAAGAGCTTAATATCTATCTTGTATGATAACAGAGAGACTGCTGCTCTGCAGGAGGAAGACCATACTGGTTCTTTCTTCATTACGATAAAGTGAGCAGCAGATAAGCCATCACAACAAAGCATTTAATTATGGGAAGACAGGTTGAACATGAACATTCCTATACTATTATACAGGAGACATACCAGTACCGAGCAACGCCATGCCTAAATCCAACAGAAAACACACATTAACGTTTCGTTCAGCCTCAAGAGATTCCAGACCAACTTGAATATGGGAATTAGACAAGTCTATACTCATCATTAAAGAAGAGAATAACCATAAAAACGTAATTGCACTTGCAATCAATATTTTTTTTAAAAGCGCTCCTGGTTTTCAGACAGCTAAAGATCTGGTGGGAAGGGCACACACTGGGAGAATAGGAACTCATTTTTTATTCTCCCTGCTCACCCTCCTTCCTTCTGTATCTCCGATTTATAAGACATGCCCAAATCACGCACCTCTGCTTTATGTTAAGGCTGGACGATTTTCCCAGGCTCTCAGGCACGCGTTGAGAACATACTTTACGCATCAAAAACGACATGCACATTCCTCCGTATTTACATGACACAAACAAAGCCCCCACCAAAATTAGGCTGAAGCGATGCCTCTAACTCAACCCATTCTACTACTAATCCCACTGCATGGCTTTCAGCAGCTACCACCCAGCGACCTGACCTGAAGTTCACATTTGGTCAGCATTTCTGATAGACAATACTTTCCAATTGGTTTTCACTGAGGTTTCCAGCTGAACTGTAATTTTCCACATCTTCAAAGAAATGAAGCCTTCTTTCTGTCCTGGACAGATGTCAAAGTTTTTATTGAATCCTATCTCTACTTTCTCCTATATTACTCCTCCTAAAATGGCAAGCAGATTATTTTTCTATCACCATTTTTAGTAATAAGTGTAAGTAAATTTAAAAGTTACCACCTAAAATTAAAAAGAAAACAAAAAAAGGAAAAGGAGGAAAAGGAGAAGAAAACCCATTAGACAAAATCGAGCACTCGTAAGTCAGTCTTATATTGGTTGTAAGACTACAACAGAGGTCTAGAAATCAAGTAGACCATAATTCCTAATCACAACCTTGCAGGAATGTATTTTGGTTGACGTTCTGGGGGTTGTTTGGAGGAGGGGGGTGCTGCTTTGCTTTTTTTAAGGTTGCCCTAGGAGAAAGCTGATGTGCTGAATGGGGCCATGAGACCGCAAACTCAGAGCAGTAAACAAAATGGAGTATACCTCCAAACGCCATGAAAGAAGAGCAAGAAGAGATGACAGCATCCTAATATGCTATAAAAAGTCTCCCAACTGCAGCTAAAAATGAAGTCATAGAAGACAAGAAGCATCTACCAGACTAGACTTCTGTTTTGGAGTTGCAGATATTAATGAAATGTGATTAATAAATCGAGAACTTTACCCCTTCAAAGAACTCAAATATTCATCTGAAACAGAAGCTGCAGTCCAAGCAGGGGTTGTGCGCGTGCTTGTTGGTTTGGGCTTTTTGTTTGTTTTCATCAAATTCTTCGTGCTCTTCTGAGACACTGAATACACCAAGTACCAGTGACTTTTCCACCATCTCATTCAGTGCCTTGAAAAAATTTGCCGCATCTCATTGCTCGTTGGTGGGGCTCCCAGGTCCACAGGACCCCAACCACCACCTGCGCTACCCCTCAGCACCCCAGGGCAACACACGGGGTCCCAAACCTGCCAGAGGAAACATCACCACCAGCAGGAAAGCTGCGAGAGGAGGCTGAAGGCATCTGCACACCTGGAATAAAGCACAGGAGGAACCAGAGCAGACGTGCAAGGCAGGCCGAATGGTGCAATGCACGCACAGTTGGCAAGCTGAGAGACGCTGCAAACATGCACGGGTGTGGAACGGGGACGTCTGTGAAGTAGTTCAGCTCCGTGGGGTTTTTGCATCATTTTTTTCTGGTGAAGTGTTTTGCTGTTGTGTCCTGGACAAATAAGTGGGCACTGCACAACATGCCGAATAAACTGCATTCAAGGCAACGTTACCAGACAGGAGTCTCTACAATTAATATTCATCATGGTTTGCCAGAAAAAAATAATTAAAATAATAATAATAATAATGGACTCAAGGTCCAGAAGGGCCTCCGAGCCGCATCCAGGTCCCGCACACGAGCCCTGTGGACACATGCTGGTGCTCAGCCTCCGGCCAGGAAAGCACTTACTCTGCCACTTCCCCCTTTCAGCCACGGTGAGGAATGAGGTCTCCTTGCGAGATCTGCAGCACAACCAGCCAAGAAGGGAGAGCAGTTTTGCTCAAGGCCACATAATAGTTTCCTGGTAATTATCCTCATTCCCCGCTCACCGGGCTACACTGACATCAGTAGCTTCAGCCTCACAGCCAATAAATAAAACCTTTAGCAACAGCACTAAAAAGCGTTTATTAAGCGCAGGGCTCTCTGGAGCGAGCTTACCTCTCTGCAAGGGGTTCTTTCATCTTTACAGCAAACCCACTGGAGCACAAAACCTTGCCCTGGAAACCTGCACCACGCGGTCCGAGGGCTGAGGACTAAGTTATTCTGCAGAAACGGGGCAGACGCAGCAAAGGGAGGCTCGATCGCACCCTGAGGACCTCTGAACCCCTTCAGGTCTTCAGGATCTGGAAGGCTATTGCAGAACAAACTAATGTGTTTTCATTGCGTTTCTGAAATCCCAAGAATCGAGCTAAAATGGAAAGAGGGGCACCTTAGGAAGAGGGGCACCTTAGGAAGAGGGGCACCTTAGGAAGACCCAAGGCAAACCACTGAGCACCAGCAGGTCGTTAGGGGCCAACAGACAATTTCTTAGGTTGCTGGATCATGTTAAACACCTCTGGATACAGAGAAGATAAAAACTTTGGTACTGGTTATTGGTGGCAAATCTCCCATCCCTTTACTCCAAACTGATGCCGCAGTGCTGGGATCACAGCACCCAGGCACGGTTAGATACAGGGACATTGAACACATCGAGCTTCATTTGTATAAAGCAAGTTATCAGACCTCTTAGTAAATGAGTTTGGGTCAAGAAATGGTCTAACAGGGAAAACAGAAAAGCGTGGAAGTTAAAGGCACAGTTAAAACCCCAAGGCCAAAGAAATGTGCACAAATTCTGTGACTTCCCTTAAAGTTACTCTGCTCTTCCACTGCCTCACGCAGCTATCTGCGAGGAATTTGGGGATCAAGCACCATCACTGCAATGCAGCTCAAAATGCCATTCTTCAAATATTTGGAGTATGAAACTCTAGTGTCTCACCACCTGTGGTTTTTTGCTTTTTAAATTGCAATTTTTAATGATTTTATTAGGAGCCTCCCAAGTGACGTTTGCAGCTGCTCTGCCCATTCCACCCCACCAGCCCCAGCCCTGCCGACTCAGCTCCCATCCAAGGGGCACCAACGTGGGATGCAGAAGGAAACGGCTCCAAAGAGCTCCACAAAAGGTCGCATCCTGCTCAGAGACTGCTCGATCCCTGCTCACATCTCTCCTTCCAGCAGCACACGTCTCTGCAAGCATCGCTGCCTTCAGCTCCTGAACGCTGTAGTTCCCAGGGTCTTTTTTGCCTCCTGAAAGGAAGCTCGCTGTGTAGATAGGTTATTATACCTATACGTTATTCTTCCTCACTAGTGGAAGCAATGGTAGGTGTGATCTAACATCTGCACATTGGTGAGATAACTCACCCATGTGTAAATTAACATGCAACTTACACCAGTGTTGCACATTAGGTGGGATAAGCATCAGCGCACTAGTCACAGCCACGGGTAAGTAGGAGGAACAAAGCGATCTCCTGTCCATCCCAGATCTCGTGCTCATGTTGGTACCCACAGCATTAACAGGATGCAATCCTAACAAAGCCTACTCAAACAATAAATATCCCCATATTAGAACCCCAGACAGCTCACATTCTTTTATTCAAAACCCTGTGAAGCTGTGTTAGTTTAAGGTCAGCGTGGTAGGATTTCACATCTTTTTAAAAACACGTGTATAGGAAATGGCATTGATGAAGCAACATCCAGAAAGAGGAGGTAAAACTGCTTGTGGCTTCACAGTCCCGGTAGCCAGAAAAGGTTGCCTTTCATCTCCAAGTGCGCACTCACCGGTATGTAAAATGAATAAAGCAGAGCAGAACGCAGGGAAATGCTACTGCAGTGACTGCTCTGACCTTTTCTAACAAGCAAACACCCTGATTCCTGCTGGAGAAAACAAATGTGCAGAATCCTTTAATATATGGTACCTTACCCTTGCACTCTGCTATGAAAGTCGTGAGTCTTTAACCAGACATTTCCTTCACATTTTGGTGAATTTAGAGGTACAGTTTTTCCCCAGGCAGCATCAACCACGAAGAGATGGATGAATTGCAACCATTCAGCCCAATTCTCAAGGGCAAGACAGAGGGGTCCGTTATGGTGCGTAGCTCGTTTTATTTCACTGGCTCCCCCAAGCCCTGTGACCACAGTCGTTGGGAACTTTGATTTAAAGCACAAAGTAAAGCAGGGAGAAAGGGAAGGAAGAAACAGCTAGCCACAAAACATACATCAAACGGCAAACAGAATGACCTGTAGCTGATGGAGCTGCCAATTCTTCCACAAGCTACACTACCAAAGGCTGCTCTGCCAGATACAATATTGTAACAAAACCCCCCAAAAATGGCACATTTCATCTGATTTCCTATCATGTAGACCCCAAACCGTTTTGGACTTCCACAAAGATTGCAGTCTGGTTGTGCAGTTACCCAGCCATCCTGGAGCACCTGCAAGGAAGACACTGGGAGAGCACCGTTTGCTAACAGCCCAGGCAGGGTTTATCGTTGTGACCAACCTTACAGCTACAACAAACTTCCTGAGCAGCTGTGCCTTCAGGTTCCTCAATGCACCTAATGGCTTGCATCAGATGGTTTAAGCTCTCTGCAGCCTCTTCTCTTGTAGGTAGAGCGTTTGCTCAAGAGGTGGCTGCTTTACTGGGTCAAGAGGCACTTGCTGTAAGGAAGAATTGTTCCTGAGCCCCGCATTGTCCCATCAAGTTTTCTGAAGATATCAAGCCTTTAAGAAACCCTGTGAAACCTCAGCTAAGGACCCACAAGCTCTCGGCTTACATGTTAAGTGCTCAAAAAGCAGAAACTCACGTAGCATCAGCTCCTAGAGACACACACCTCCTTAGAGGTGGCACCACTTGCATCAACAGATTTCCCCCAATCAGGAATCCAAAGCTCTTCATCCACAGAGCTTTATCACCAGGAAAATGGAGATCACAGCAGATGTGGACAAGTGATTCTCAAGATTTGCTGGTAAAAATGATTCTTGGTGCTTTCACTTCAGTGCTCCTCAGCGCTGCCTATGTTCAGACATACACATCCCATTAGGGCAGCCGTGAGTCAGCGGGACAGAAATCGGGCATTTTATTCAAACCCAGTTCTTAATGGGTTATAAAGCAGCAATCGTGACTTAATCCATGCACTCAGCAGTGGGATCCCGATCTCAAAGCCCGGGTACATGGGCCAGACGTCGAAGCCTCCCCAGCAGAGGCTCCCTGCCCGCTCTCCCCAGGCTGCTCCCCACGGCACGCTTTGTAGTGCTCCAGTCAAGCATTTCCCTCCTCCCGCCAGCACTAATTTGTGCACAGTCAAAGATAGATTATTCCAAGCCTCCGCCCACCCCCCCCTTCCTAAAACTTCGGGGTTAATCTAACCAACGGAAAAATACTTCGGCATGTTAAAGGCCACCTCCGTAATACCTCGATTCTGCCTCTTGTTAAAGGCCCGCATTAAAATCTGACTTCAGGGAAGGGGGAAAGGAGGAGGAGGACGAAAAGGAGCAAAAGGCAAAAAAACAAAACACCAACGCCGCACTTTGCTCTCGTTTCGCAAGCTGAAGGGAACACTGGGTATTTTCCACTGCCTTTATTTAAACCAGATCCGCCATCTGGGACGGAGGCAGCGGCCCACCTCCACCGGGAGCCCGGCTCCCAAGGAGTTGGCAGGTGGCAGGGGGTTCGCAAAGCCCCGCGGCCTGCTGCCCTCCGACAGCCTCTGCGGGCCGAGCCCAACAGCGGCCCCATGGCTGCCCCATGGCTTGGGTGGTGGATGGAGATGTGGAGATGGAAAGGGCTGACAGGAGAGAAAAAGGCCCGCTTTCCTTACGGTCTCACATCATACAGCAGGCAGGCAGGGAACAGAGTTGTGAGGGCTGATGGAGGGCACTGAGCACGGCGGGACACACACGGCCTGGTGTCACCACAGAGCTGGTGTCACCACAGAGCTGGTGTCACCACAGACCCGGTGTCACCACAAACCTGGTGTCACCACAGACCCGGTGTCACCACAGAGCTGGTGTCACCACAGACCTGGTGTCACCACAGACCCGGTGTCACCACAGACCTGGTGTCACCACAGATCTGTCACGGCACGCTGGCAGTTGTCACCTGCCCAAACATGTTACAGCTTCCTCCTGCTCCTCATCCTCCTGCCTGCCTGCTGTGGATGAAGACAGTGCCTCAGGCAATAGGGCCTGGCCGGCATTTTCGTTTTCCCCCTGCACAGCAATGAGCTGCAGGGCCTGGGGCACTCACCAGGCAAAGCAGGGCTCTGCAGTGAAGGATCCCGATAACCATCGGTGTTTATGATTAAAATGAATTAGACACTGACAGGAGGCTTCACACCAGGCTCCTACCAACCTACTGAGGCAAGCAGCCAAGAGGTTGGACATGAAAGCAGCATGTCTGTTTCTGGTCAGCTCCTCTGGGTCAACCGAGCTTCAAACCCAGGTCCTGCAGAGCCACCGGCACCCGGAGCACGGCTGTCCTCCTCTGGCCCACAGCCCACCTTCAGTCCATCCCCGAGAAGGGGACTGAAGTTTGGGCCGCCTCTGCTGCTCAGACTTTCCTGGCCACACCAGGAACCAGACTGGGCTCCTTCCCCACTCCTCCATCCATCAGATTTTGCATCCAGCTCCCACTGATAACCACGGCTGACTAACTCACCCCACCACGCCACCATCCGTAACCTCCAAAACATCTCTGGTGCTCGATTTGTTTCCTTTGGCTTTCCCATTTGCAGCATGGATCTGCTCCAAAAACACTTCCTGCCTTCACGGATGCAGCGCTGCAGACCCACACAGCAACCTTCATTAGGTCCACATGAGCAAGAGTCAACGTGCCGAAGCAGGAAAAAACCTTAATATGTGAGCTGCAACGTGCACACAGATGAGGGATGTTGGCAGGGCAAGACCTCATTCACCATTTGCAACTCATTACTTCTGGTTTTGGACAGCACAAAGCCTCGAGCACAGCAGACCCACCTAGTGAACCCGCTGTAGATCACCACTGTCAACGGCTATCGGCCTGGTCCGCTTGTGCACGGGGGGAGGCGACCAAAAGCACCAGCAGTTGTGTAAGACTGCAAGGAGGTTACCAACACAGCTTGTTTTTACCAAATTGTGAGTGCCTACGTTCAGTTCTGGAAAGCTCCCTCCCTGGTTTAGCTTCTGCTCTGTCGCCAGCCCGACCCCCATAGCACGTACATTTCTATTTGCATCCTGGTATTTGGCAACAGGGAGAAATATTTCCTAGCAGGAACAAAACGCTCTTCCATTCACACTGAAACACCGACTGGACATCCCAGTGGGCCTAATTCCCAGAACACCGAAATCCAAACCTCCAAATGGGAAAAATACACTGATTACCTGCCAGTAACCTCAAGAGCGGCAAGCCAAGCCCTTAATAGCAGTCTGCATTAGCATCTGGCTACCACACAGTAACTGGGAAAATGTTATTGTTCCGAGTCTGACTTACTTTGTCAAGATAATTGTTTCAGTATTAATTAAACGTGCCTCTCTGTAACAGCACAAAGATCACATGGAGAACTCACTGATTGCACAGGGTGTGCTGCTGTTGAATCAGCGGGCACAGCACGACCACTAGCGTTTAACAGATAGGCTTGGGTCAAAACATTAACATTTTAGAGACTAAAATCCTGAATGTGTTTCAGAATTGCGAAGGCCAATTACAAGAATGACTTTTTATACCCTCAAACCTGTTAAAACATTGCGGGGGAGAACCACTCCGCCACCTCCTCAAGTGAGGCATGTGGTGTTGGAGTCAGGACACCCCACGCTCCCTTCTCTTCTATCCAAGTCAGCAAAGGCCATTGGCAAAAAGCACTTCCCAGCTAAGGATGCAAAGGAATTTCATAGCCACGCAGCCGCAAAGACCCACCAGGGGGAAACTTACGCGAAGCTCTGCCCAGGGCAATCCAACAGGACCATCGCCGTTTGCAGCCAACTGCTGCGGCCACATCTCTCTAGGAGACAGGCTCAGCAGAGGGCTGCCCTCCATCTCCTGCCTCCTGCTTTGGCTTCAGGACAGGTGTCTTCTCTCCCCATGTGGTGGCCCAATTCTGGCTGCATCTCCACCTTCACGTGCCCTGGCCCAGGCTCGAGAATATAATTTTATTTCTTTAGCAACCACTCATTCTTCAGGAGTTCATCCACTGCTAATCCCACTTACCGTCCACTTAAACAATGGATTAACTAACGTTAAATATAAGGGTAACAGGAGGTCAAAGGGCCTGAGAGTCCAGAAGGACACTGACAGTTCAGAAATCATGCTGTAGATTGCCTAACATGGGGGCGAATGTCATCAAGCCTCAAAAAGCCACACTACCTTAACCTGAGAACCTGACAAATTATGGACTGGGTCGTCATATTTACGTACCCACATCTTCCAGCAAACTAAACCAACCATTGGTGCAGCTAAAAATACTTCTTTATTGTTATTATTTATTTTTAAACAAAATACTTCCCCCCCATAAGTTCTGTAGCTCCATTTCCACCCCATCCTTTGTAGCGAAACCAAGGCACATGTCAAGATCTTCCATCCGGAGAGCTCAGGCCAAAATCCTTTCCACGTTCCCTTGGCCACATCTCATCCCCTTCCTCTTCTGCGTTCAAGGTACGACTGGGTTTGGAAGAAACGCTGCTGACTAAAGGACAGAAAGAGTCCAGAAGTTCTCAGAAGGAGAGGGAAGGGACTGTCCTGACACGGATTGCATTGCTATACTGTTAATTACATCAAGCCAGTTTTCTACTGAGATTACAGGCTGCAATGCTGCCGTTGGAACCTCTGAAGTCTCTCCAAAACCTTCTTCAACTGCTGCTAGCTTAGTGCTCTTGGTCGCGTCCCAAGCTGTGGCAGTTTGGGCTGTGTTTTGATCAAAGCCCTCCTCGTGTTCCGTGCAAATTTCAACACTTGTGGTCGCTGGATCCCCTCGCCAAGCTCGAGCTGCTGCCTTTCAACACCCATCGCTCTCTGCTTCTTTCAAGGGGTGATTAGGCACGGCTCTCTACTGAAGCTGGTATTTAAAAAGTTGTTTGAAGGCCTGGGACAGGGTTTTACGTAAAAATCATGACTTTGTTCAATTAGGCTCTGCAAAATGTTTCAATTTTAGATCAAACTGTTCAAGCTTTTACTCCCCTTCTCAGGGATGTACTCTATCAGCTATGAAAACTGAGAAGTTACAGAAGCAAACAAGCTCACCCAGAACCACGCTGAGACATCTCAGCCCTCAGAGATCCCCGTACCGGGGCTCCTCCAAGCACCGCTCCAGTCTCCAAACCAGCCTTTGTTACTGCAGTCAGACCTCCGTCGCCTCATCGTGCCAGCAGCCTCAAGACCTACTCAAACCCATACCAAACCCGTGCATCGCTGACAGGAAAAGAACTAACGTAGCACCCTTGGATTGGGTTATAGGGAATCCACCTCTCCCAAGCGCAGCGTTCACATCAGACACAGAAGAAATGCCGTAACCTACTTGACCACACAACTTGGGAACCATCTTAATCCCCCCAAGCACCATTTCTGACCTACTCAAGAACAGTTTTCTCCACCAGGGGCCTCATCTCAAAAACAACATTTCAAGCTTGTTCACTGTTTGCAATGATGCAACCCACAGAACCTTTCCTTAAATGCAGGAGTCCAAAGCAATACTCCAGAGCAAGCCTTCTTCCCTAGACATTAAGGCATAGATAAGGCTTCTGCTAAAAAAAGGCATTACGTTAACCATATTTGGGGCAATTTTATAATCAATTTGTGCACACGTGCTGAACAGAAGAACACCCAGGGCTTTGCTGGCTGGCTGCACAGTAGATGCTCTGAGCCTCTCAGTGCTCCCAGGGCCCAGGTCCTGATGCTGTTTTAACAAAGAAAGGAGCGTTTCCCAAATGCAGTCTGGAACCTAACACTACAACTGCTGACAGAAGTTAGTCTTCTTTTAAAAAAAAACTCCATAATAACCCAGAAAAGCTCCCAGTCGTAAAACCACCTCTGAACCAACAGAGATCATCAGGAGACCTCCCCTAGCACAGGAAGCGAACCAATCCCTCCTGCAAGAGTTCAGTCCGGGTAAAACCGAGCAGCGTGGGGAAGTTTTAATGCCTGCGAGGTGATAATAGCAGTTGTTGGGGAGGGAAGCATTTCACAAATCCTCCCAACCACGCTAACGGGGTGTTACAGGCTTGACCCATTGGCTGGGCACGTAATGATGCTCCCGGAAGGGATCCAAGCTGCTCCCCTTCCCGTTGTCAGCGCGAAGATCCAACAGCCAACGCTGCCGACTCCTTCCCTGGCCCCGGGGAGACGTTCCTCCTTCTGCAGCACCGGGTTTGAATTCACCTCCCCTCAAGTGCGCTGCAAAATCAGTCTATGGCAAGAAAACAGCGGATTCCCCCTGGGACAGGCGCAGCAGAGGAGGAGATAGCAGGTAAATAAGGGCTGGAGCTTCCTTCGCTGCAGGAGAGACGTTTCCCTCTGAACAGCCCGACCCCTTCCTCCCAAAGCACCTCTACACCAGTCACAAGCAAAGCCAGAGTTACCCAGAATTAATGCTTCTGTTCAAGTCCAACTAATATTATGTTCATGCTTTGCGGCATCTTTTTCTGGTCCGAGCTAAGCCCTGAAGGAGCCTGCTGCAGCTGAGCTGACCCGTGGCCACGAGGTCGCTTCGCTTCAGCCGCTGTGGATGTGAAGACTCAAAGCAGATTTGGTTTGGTTTTGGTCAGTTAACCGAAAAAACAAGGCCTGGCAAGTCCTCAGGCTGTGACGATGGATACAGAAGGGTGAAGCGCACTGAGGATAACAGGTCTTCCTAAACTGGTCTCAAAGCGTGGCACAGGGAAGCGCGCCTTCAAGTCACAAGTCAGCATTCCCAGTTGGCTCCTACGTAAATAGGATTTTTCTTACCCTTCCACGATCAGCTGTTTTTTAACACCCTTGGAAAATAAAGACACAAGCAGGTAGCTCCGGTCTGCCCTGCAGACCTGCGGCTGACCTTTGGAAGCATCTTACACAAAGGAACCTAAGGTACTCCAGAAATCACTTTAAACTTTCTGTGCAGAGCCTTGAACGGATAAATTATTCAGCCACGCTCCTTGAAGATGCACAAGGAGCACCCACGAGATCAAACAGAAGCTACTGAAGATGAGAAAATCAAGCTGCTATCCATATGCATGAAGAAAGAGCCATCTATAAATAGCAAA
Source organism: Stictonetta naevosa (assembly GCA_011074415.1). Lineage (NCBI taxonomy): Eukaryota > Metazoa > Chordata > Aves > Anseriformes > Anatidae > Stictonetta > Stictonetta naevosa. The sequence continues at coordinate 94,399,450 of CM021700.1, read as the reverse complement.
GGAGGAAGTTAAGTCTCCTTTAGGAACATAATTTATATGAACTTGTGTTTGTTCCCAACTTCAGAAGTGAGAAATAGGAGGAGGAATAAAAATTTATTGCAATCTGATGTAGATGTTGGACGGCAGCTTTCTTATCTCCGCGTTCCCAAAAGCTGCTTCACATGAGAGCGTTACGGCCCCGGAGCCACACAGAAAGCAAAGCGAGGCGCTTTCCTCGGCGCACACAAACGGACGAACCCCCAGAGCTCGTTGACTCCATTTTGCCTGGGTCTGTTTGCAGAAACTCCGACCCCTTTCAAAGTCAGGGATGGAACAGGGTGCAACTGCTGCCCTCTGCTCTGCGAGCAGCTGCGTCCCACTGCGCTCCCGGCCATCCCGCCACCTTGACAATAGCCTGCAGAGTCTTTTTTCAGATTGTTTGGCTGTAACTGGAAGCTTGCAGATAAACTGGGGCTGTGCACAGCTCTCCCGAAGCCTTCAGGATGAGGCTCAAATGCCCAAGCTCCCCCCCACTCCACGAGAAAATCCTTTTAGGATTTTCTCCCAGGTCTGGGGGCTCGGCGAAGCAGGAGCAGAGCTGCTGCACCTCTCGCTCGTGCTGGCAAAGCCGAGAGGCGCAGCGATGCTTGATGTTTCAGAGGACACTCTGTCTTCTGTTTGCCTTCCTCCCCCTGCCAGGCGTCCCATGAAAAGACGCAGCTGCCCACGCGCTGGCTGGGTGCAGAGCGAGGAAACGCGGCCGGCCCTTCTAAATACCAAGCTCCCGAGTGGCGGCGAGCACGGGAACATTTGCGAGCGGTAGCAACGTCAAAGTGAGTTTAGACAAATGCCTGGAATGGCCTGACAGCTAGGAAAAAAAAAAAAAAAAGGCAAAATAAAAGCCACAAACCTTTTGACTAAAAAAGGCAGCCAAAGAAGCCTCAAAGGAAGCGGAGAGCCAAAAATCTGCTAAACACCTTGCTGCTCGCTCGCATCAAGGCTACTGTCTCTCTCATCACTTCATAGCCAGAGGCGGCGGAGACTGTGGGAACAGTGAGCAAAACCCTGACATTTGGGTCTGGTAAACAACCCCGTAACGGCACGATGAAGACAGGATCTCAGCTCATGCATTCCACAGGACAGCGATCAACCGACAGCGATACTTCTTCCGAGACAGATGCCGACAGCCAAGTACTCGGCGCCGCCTGGGACAGGCTCTTCCCTGGCTCGTGTGGCATCCCGTGAACAGAGCGAGGATCCTTCGTGTGCAGCCCCGAGAGATGCCCTCTCCCAGGAGGCACAACCCCGAGGAGCAGCTCACGGCAGGCAAAGTGCTCCGGCTGCGCTGGGATTTATCTCAGCGTGCTCATTTTATCTGTTCCTCTCCGTAAGATTTTCCTCCATCATCCCAATTCGAAGGATTCGAAGGCAGAGGCGAAACTTAGCCCCAACACTGCTCAAAAATAATAATAATAAAAAAAAGAAGCACCAGGTGGCTGGTGCTCTCCCTAAAACAAAAGGGAGAGCTCCTCCATCGTATTTTCTCTCCCACGTGGGCTCCACGGGAATCTCTGGCCTAAGATGCGAGCATGGGCTGCCCAGAAGCTTTATTCCTCCCTTCTTGCTTGTGTGACCACCCGGCGCCATCCTCCAACACATTATCCTGATAGAAACCCCTCGAAGAGCCCCTTGGAGAGGCAGGGACAGTGACCCAGGGTGATGCTCCCAGTGCTGGCAGTGCTCTGAGCCCAGGCTCCCAGCTGCTGAAGCAGATGGGAATCCGCAGGTTGGCCGCTCCCCGCAGCACATCCCAGCAGCACGGGGACTCGGGCTGCCAGGCCCCGGGCAGGCAGAGAGGCAGGAGGGAATTTCGGGCAGCAGGAGGGAATTTCAGGCAGCGGAAGGGAATTTCGGGCAGCAGGAGACCCGGCCACTGCCAGCATCCAGCAGCTCTGCCTCTGCCCCCCGCGCTGCCAGCGGGCTCCTTCTGGCAGACCTAGGGAGCTCGGCACAATGCAAACCGTTAATCCCATCCACTAACCACTTCTCTCCCCTCCCCAAATACCAGAACTTCTCGTATTTCCCTTCCCCTCAGAGCTTCTCAACAGTTCTCTAATGGTTCAATTTTCAAGCAAAGGAGCTCGAGGCTCTCGTAACCCCTTTGCGTCTTCTGACAGCCCAAATTAGAGCCCCGGAGTCTCCCACGCAGCGTTCCTGTAAACACCTCCCTGTTACAGAAAAGTCGCTTTGTTTTTTAAGTGGGGAATAAGAAAGAACAGCCCCACCAGGGACACTCAAATACTTTAATCTTGGGCAAGAAGAGCAGCGCGAGAGCCTCGTGCTCTGCAACGCGTCCTGCACCCGACGGCTGCTGCCCTCCCAGGGAAAGCAAACGTGAGCGTGCACAGGATGGAAGAAAGACATTCTATTTTTTGTATTATTATTTCAAATAATTATTTAAAGCTGCAAGGGACCTTGTTTTTAAACTCACACTGTGTGCACTCTGTATATTACATTCAGACTGACACAAAGAATTATAAAAATCCGGCTGCTGGGGAGCTCCATCAGTACTGCTTATTTGGGATCTCACTGCTCTGGACTTTCTCAGGCTGCAGACAATGCAATAAAAGCTCTCTATAAAACAATATCCTTCCATATTTTCAGAACACAGTGGAAATATTTCTGCTGCTCTTACTGTTTTCTAAAACAAAATTTAAGTCTAATGCCAAATTTAAGCTATTTTCCAGCGAGCCTCAGTAATTTGGGATGCTGGGACTCAGAATCTGCAATGCGTTAGGAGCAAGCTCAGCTTTAAGCATGTGCCTGATTTCCCCTAAAGGTGACTTAAGCATGCCGAAGCGCTTTCCTAAACAGTCATGGTTTGCTGTATCAGGACATTAAAAAGAATATAAAGTTCTGAAATACAAATTTAATGGTGACTTATGGTTTCTCTTCTAACTGAAAATGAAAAATTAATGTGGATGCAGTAGTGTTTTTCTTGGTAACTGACATGTTTTTCCAATCCTCTGCATGTTATTGCACTCCATTTTATATAAAGGCATTATTTGTTCAGCTGAACTGTTTCCAGTTTATCCTGTATGATTCAGACATTCATTTAATTCTTGGACAGTGGCGACTCCTTTTCAGAAATTAGAGAGGACTTGTGCTCAGCATACCAGCTACTTATTCAGTGAAAGTGACTTCTGTAGAGGTTGAATTGATGTCAGATTATCTTTTTTAATCTATTTTCTTGTGCCAGGGCCTTCCAACTTCTGCAAGCCAGTGGAGTTGGAATGGTTGTGTCTGAAGTCACAAGTGCGTGGGGGCAGCTGTCTGCGGGTCTAATGTCTAAGGAGGCACCAGCAAGTTAGAAAGCTTCAAAGAAAAGCAGTAAGGCCCAGCCATTTTTGTCAAAGCTGTTTTAAAATCCAGAACTCCCTCCAGTTATAGTCCCCAGCCTTCTCAAAGACCCCCTCTACCACCCTGCTTACCACGGTCTAGGAGCTCTGCCACTGCAAGGAATGCTGTAAATATCAGAATTCTTATAAAAGCCTCACGGTGACGGTGAAATCCTAACGTAAGCACAGACTCAATTCTTGCTTTCAAATTTGCAAGATTAAATATAATTAATTTCACTGGGAGGCTAAGTGCAGAATTTGGCTTAAACGCCGCAGAAGCGGGTGTTGCTAACACAGCCCTATGTTCCCATTTATACCTGGCCAAGAGGAAAGGACTCTTACAGGCTTTTCTTTTCTCTCTGAGATCTCAAAAATGTGCTGCTATCAAACAGAGCCTCAACATCGTTCTTGAAGGCCACTAATTACTGAAATCCCTCCTGCCCCGTTATTCCTGTTGGAATTCTATGGGCATGTGCTGTTTTATTCTATCTCCTACCGCTTCTACGTCCTCAAAAGAGAGAGCAAATAATTTATATCTTGAGCTGGCTCTGCCCCAGCTCCAGGAGAAGAGTGGAAGGGGAAGGACAACGCCACCTCCTTGCAGCAGCAACGTTTGAAGGAGGCCACCGATGCACCCAGGAGGCTCGCAGCGGCTGGCATTGCCACGGAGGGGCTGCAGCATCACAGATCAGGTCACGCAGGGTCGCACGAGGACAGAAAAAGCAAAGGCAGTCAGTAACAGCGCTTGGGAACACTCGACGGAGGACTTCCCATGTGCCTCCTGACAGCTTATCACTGCCAGCTTGCCCACAGCAGCGAGCAAAGAGCGACTTGTCCACAGCTGTGTCACTCCGCCTGCTGCTCTTAAAAATAGCACTTCTGCAGAGAATGCCTTCTATTTCCCCAATGGTGAGACATGTGTACAGCATGTCCTGAGGTTAATTTGCTAATTTTGCTCTTGTTTAGGATTAGCTAGGTTAACAGCAGAAACCCAAAGGAAAATGTCAACAATCACGTCTTTCCTAGAGGGGGGCGAGGGGTTGAAAAGACTTCTTTCCTGACATGTGTCTGGTTTTACACTGTTGTTTTTGGCTCTTCAAAGGAAGGAAATTAAATGAACAGCTTCTTTTTTTTATCCTTTTGGAGCACTAAAAAGGATAAATGCCGAGCAACAAGGCTGCAGGAGAACGCGAGGGCCTTTTCTCTGGCCGCACATTCTTGTCAAAGCCGTTTTAAAATCCCAAAGTCCCTCCAGTTACAGTCCCCTGCAGCTGTCATCACCCACACACCAGGTCCCCAATAAATGCCCAAGCCACAAATCCCCCTCAGCAGCATTACAACAGCACGGACGTTACAGGTTGGGAGCCGACGAGCAGCCGGGTGCTCTGAGCAGCACCGTGCCTGGCTGCAGGTCTCTAAGACGGTCTTCGTGCTCTCACCATCCTCTGTGGCGATCTGCTCGTGGGAGTCCATTTTCAAGCCCTCGCTCCTAAATCTGAAGAGGTTCTGCACCGTTTCTGTGGTTCTTGGGCTGGGGCAACCCTCCACAAACCTGCTCAGAGACACTGGTCCTACAGATGTAGTTAGAGGCGTTACGAAACTACTCTCCTGTGCCAAAGGGTACGGCCCCACTCCAGGGGGAGAACCGGGCGAGCACCCTGCATCTGCTCCTGTGGCAGTCTGGCAGTGAAAGACAGCGACAAAAAATGCTAAGACACATCTACAGCAAGTCCTACAGACATTTCTGCAGCGACCGTTACCACCTGCCTGGCCCTGCTCCAAGAGGGTTATAAGATACAGTTTAGATGCCAAGAAATCGAGTTCTTGCTGCAAGTCCGCAGTAAGAACTTTAAAAGGGATAAGATGCAAGGAGAAAGTGGTGCGAAGACAGGGTGGGAAAAAAAAGAAGGAATAGGATGGTTAAAATTCCCAGGAAAGCAGGAGATAAAGTTGCTTTCCAAGCCGGAGGTAAAAGGTCTGAGCTACTAAAAGTCATCCGAAGCAGCAGGGTGCAACACCCAAGGTACCGTAACAAACCTTCCTTGGGCTGCTCTTCCAAGACAAATACAATGACAGCATAGATGTTTTTCATTTATAACACAGATACGTCTGCTGGTAGCCAAGAGAGATACAGACACTGGGGTTTGGCAACAGCTTCCTAAAAACATAAGGCAGCCTTCCTGCTCTCTTATTTTACTTTGCTCCACCGTGGTTTCTTCTGTTCTGGCCTCCTTTCTGCAGTCTTTGCTTGACCTTTCCCCTCCGAAAGACAAGCTCCTCGTTCCCCAGCCTGCCGCTTCTCCTCGCTTCTCCTTGGCAAATCCTACCGAGGACACAGAAGCCCAGAAAGACCGAACGATTCTACCTATAAATACGTACAGTTATGTAACTGAAAATTGGAAATAGGGCTGTGCTCTGTGCACGAGCGGCTGTGCCAGGTCGCTTTCTGTAATTTATAATTTTAATAGACATCAAAACAGGAAAACATTTAAAGTTATGCAATAAGTGATTATTAGAAACAGACAACAGCGCCTAAAAAAGGAGCTGGAACAGCCGAGCCATGTCCATACAGCTAATCCGGTTCAACATCACCTTCCCCATCCCATCATTTCCCCCCGTGCACGGCTCTGCTGGAGACGAAGTCAAAGTGCCCAGGACGGGGCTGTCCCCGTCCCGTCTCGGCAGCTGGGGCCGGACGAAGGCACCTTGAAGCCTTCCAGCAGGCACCTTCACTCACCACCCACCTCTCGCCCCTGCTGAATCGGCACAGGCTGCAATAACCCAGACTACATTTTTTTTCCCAGGCTCGCCGAATATTTCTGGTTTATAACCTTGCAGGGTCAGAACAGAAACGTTACGGGAGCCAGTCGTGAGCGTTCGTCTCGATTCCCCCGTCACCTAAGGAAAACCAAAAGCACAGCGCTCTCGTTTCAGAAATAGCAGGGAAGTCTCTCAATAATCTCAACTGTTCTGAGGTCAGTTTTTGCACTGCCGTCGGGACACCGGCCAGCTCCCCCCAGAACAATGGTTTATAGCAGCTCAGCCCTGCCACCAATTAGGAATTTAAAGGCTTAGAGAAGCTTTCTGGAGTTGTGCATTTAAGAGGCAGCTGCAAGAGGCAAACATTAACAAACAAAACAAAGAGAAGAGAAATAAACAAGAATCGGCGAAGGAACTTGATAAGAAGTCAGAAGTTTGGCGCTCCGGCTTCCTCCCACGAAGACCGAGACCAGAACGATGGAGATGGGGGTCAGACAATTTAGTGGCACCATCACGTTGTTCAAAGCCGCAGGGAGGGGATAAGCAGAGTGCAAGTCAACGTCGGGCAGGAGGGCCGCAGCGGCTCACAACACCCGCGTTTCACAACGCCGACCGCCACAAGCCTTGCGGACACGGGCTCGGCAGGCTTGGAGGTGCCGTCTCCTCCTCCCTGCTCGCAGGGGCTCTGGACGGCGTGACGGCATTGTGGTGGGATCCCAAAGTCTACGGGGATGTGATACCAAGCAGCTGCCAACCCTGCCGTGACACCCTGGACCTGTAAGTCTGGCCCCATCCACCACGTACCGCGGGGTGTAAGCGAACCCAGGGGCAGAGGGACAAACCGCCCCAGCGCCATCGCATGAACCACGCATCCTTGGATGACAGCGATGAGAAGGGACCTCTGGAGATGACCCGCTCCATCCCACCGGCACAAGGGAGGGGCAACGAAGCTTCTGGCACACTTCTACAGCAGCAATAGCAGCCAGGAGGCGGAGAGGGGCTGCCTCCACGTACTGAAGCCCCCCAGCAGCCCCAGGGGAGGCCACACGAGCAGCACTTGGCTCCAGAAGGCCAGCAACAGGCATGGGGCAAGACCCTAAGAGACACCAAAGGGTGTTTATTGCCTTGTTATGTGGATCTAGTAATACTGGTGAGGCTTGGGTCGAGAGGTAGCAAGAACTGAGATGGTCAAGGACATCCAGAAAGTGCAGTCCGAGTGCAGAAGGGGCACACACCTTAACATGGTAAGAGTTAAAACAACCCTTCTGCTCCCAAAACTCAAGGGCAGATCTCCACTAAGCTGAGAAGCTTCAGATCCCTTACAAATGGAAGAAATAACAACATCCCATACATCCCAACATCCAGATCCCTGGAGGACTGTGCTGTACCTCATTTTTATAAGGATTTTTGGAGGTTCTGTTGGAGCCTCCAGCACTGGGCACAGTCGGGTAGAGATAAGAAGTGATGGGAGCTAAAGCAGCGGTTACTGCACACAGCACATCCCTAGTGTTACCTCTTCGTGTATTCAATATATCCCTGCACAAACAACAACCAGTTATTTTCAGATATTATCCAACACTATGACAAGAGACAAAAACCACAGGAAACTTTTTTTTTTTTTTGAGTTCAGTTACGCGCTCCAGCCTTTAAAATGGGAAAAAACCAGCACCAAAACCCCGCTGTTCCCAGCTGCGTCTTGCCCTCAGACCTGCATAGAGCTCTTTTCTCCAAGGCTTGTCCAGCCTGCTGCCCGATCTGCAGGCTGCTCCCCTCCTTGCCAGTGCCCACACGTGTACTCATGCCTTCCCATGTCCACCCCAGACACGGAGCACTGCCGCAAATTATACGCCTAGAACAATCCACAAGAATTTATAACGAATCAACAACAACTGGTGAGACAATGCAATTATTCTTTGGGACTGGAAGACTAAAGCTTTTTTTTTTTTTCATTTAAAGAAAAGAAGAAAAGAAGAAAAAAAAAGAGAAAAAAAGGAAATAGGAAAAGAAAGAAGTCGGGGTGAAAAAGCTACCCAGGTCATTCTGTTGTATAAGCAATGGTTCAAGAGATTAAGTTCTTCAAATAATCAGATGGGTTCCTTCTGGCCGATCCGAGGCCTCGTAAACAAACTCATTATGTTAGATCTTGAAAGAAGTAAACAAATAGTTGGCATCGGACACGACTGCGTGCTTGCACAACTCCAACCAAGCCCATGCCCCTTCGCAGCCGCGCTGCCCGCTTGGAGCTGCTCCGTCGCGCCCCTCGGAGAGGCGGCGGGGTCACGGGCCGGGGGGTCCCCAAAGTGTGGGTGCTGCTGCCGGGGTTGCTGGATGCCCCCGTTCCTCGAGCCCTGCAGCCCTCGGCTCGTCTGCTCGGCGCTGCCAGCACCCACCGGGAGGAGGAGGAGGAAGGAGAGGAAGGAGAGGAGGGTCCCGCTGCGGGGGCAGCAGGTTGGGCACCGCAGAGCAGGGCAGGGGGAGCAGATGCCAGCGCTGCTCCTCACTGCATCTGCTGCCGTCAGGTTGTCTCGGCACGGGTCAACGCTGCCACTGGGAGAAAGGAGATGGGAGACGTCACAGTATTTGGTGGCAAGTGGAGCGAGATTCGAGCAAGCCCAGCACGCTGCTGAGCAGAGAAGCGCTCCCCAGGAGAGGGCAGTGGCACACGCAGGACCCAATCTCAACCAATTCTCAACCCTTCCCTCATCTTCTCACGTGGTGTTTTCCCCGTTTCAGTCTGTTTTATAGGAGTCTTGCTTTTTGGGGTAGCTTTGGGATCCCGTTAAACCCCGATGAGCACCGGGGACAAAGAGAGCTCAGCCCACATTGAAACACTGATGTGAGCAGGAGGAGGAAAGGGACCCCTCGGGAAGTAGGGCCACCACCCAGGGCCACCACACGTCCCCTTTGACCTGCCGAGCCTCCTGGGAAGGATCACGTCCCCATGCCAGCACGCCAGGTCAGCTCCTGGGGCTCCATGCCACCGACTGCCCACATGCACCACGGGCCCGAGGGCGAGAGGCTGTCCTTTTAGCCTTTATCCACTCCATGAACCTGCTCTTGAAACCCAACGGAGCCTTCTGAGAGCCACCTATGAGAAAACCTCCAAACAATCATACCACCCTTGAAGAGGACACAACTACCAACTCTAGAAAAAAAAAAATACCAAGGGCAGCGATTCAGCTCCGTGACCTCTCCGCCCTGTCCAAAGCCTTTGACCACCTTTCCCTCCACTGGCTCCAAAAGCTGGTCAAAATTCTGCCCCGGGCGATGGGATTTCGCTGCTCTGCGCTATCTTGGGCAAGGATCTGTGCCGCACAGCAAGCGCATTCCCATTCTGCGGGACGCACCCTCGGCTGTCGGCATTACGACTGCAAACCACAGCACCCTGACGAATTAGTACGTGGCATGTACAAAACGCCAAAGGAATTCACCTAAGAGAAAAGCTTTGTCTCGTGCAGCCTGAGCACCTGGAGCAGGCCACCTGCTCCTTCAGTAGCTGGACACGATCAAAATGCTGCCTCTCAAACCATTCATCGCCCACGAAGTGCTCCATAAAGCACCACACCCCACGCGACCCTTGCTGATCCTTTTCCGCGGGGCTTACTCACTGAAGAGACATTTGGCATGCACCAGATCCGTCCGTACGGCAGGGGCATCTCTCGTTCATCGGGGCTCATACAAACCCTGGCTTTTGTTCTCTTGCACTGCACCACGAGCAGAAAGCGGGGCGTGGGTTAACGTCACCGGTCCCAGAGCTGCTCCTGGGATTTACGGTGGCTGAGCAGAAGGGGGGGCACACCGGGCGCTGGGGACCTATTTGGATGTGGCAGCAGTGCTCCCTGATTTCCTGCCGTGCAGCTTATTCACCGCGCTTGGTCTTCTGGAGGAGGCAGCCACCACCGCCCAGCCGCCTGTTCCTCCACCAAACTTGCACGGTTGCTATGCCAAAAGCATCAGACGGGAGGAAAAAACCCACGGCTTGTTTATCATCTCCCTTTGGCCACGGATCTCATCCCCGGCCCCCGAGTGCCAGCGCTGCACGTAGCGCCCCGAGCACGGCCAAGCAGCCCGGGGGACGGTGAGCGGACGCAGAGGGTGACCGAGGAAGGGACGGGAGACAAAGCCACACACGCCAGCAGAGCTGAAGCTGCAGTGCCTGCAGAAGCTCAGCAGCAGCACAAGGGCACAGGGGCTGGTGGTTCCCGCAGGTTTTCCCTGCTCCTGTTCCCTGCTGGCATCTCCCACCCGTCCCCAAACGCGTGGCCAAGCTCCGCTGGAGGCCCCGCGCAGCCCCCAGCCCTCACAGCGGTTCCCCTGCTCCGAGGCTGGGTTCGAGAGCCCCCTTCGCCTCCCGACGCTTTACCCGTGAGAAAGGGAACGAGAGAAATCTCTTCACAACTGCATTTCATTTGAGTCCCCGCAAGCCTCCACGAGGTTCTTTATCTTGTTATTCTAATGCAAACAGACTTCTGTGATTTTTTTCACATCCAAAATTTCACCATTGCAGTAACCGCAATCCTGGCAGGCTCTCCCCCGCCTGGAAAGGGAACAAACTTTCAAATCATTTATAAATAACCATTTCAAGAACATAGCTTTTATTCTTTCATCCCACAAAAGGCAGAAATTTTGCTTGGGACCGCAAGCTGTCAACTTCCCAGCAAACCCAAAATCCCACTTAACTCTCTATTGTAAACAGTGTAGTATTGCGCTACCACATCAATAAATAAAATTCTTGAAGGAATTATTTTTGTGTTTGATTCACATTTGTTCTGCATATGCCACTGAGCCCAAGGTATTCATAACGTTAAACTCCTAAAAGCCTCAGCTTTCAAAAGGACCGCGCAGAAGGGAGAAGCCTTCCCGGGTGCTATTGTTTCAGCCTCAGCCCTAGGAGCAGCCAGAACGAAATCCCAAATAGAGGATGTCATTTTCCCTCCCACCCCCCTTATTTAAGAATAAAAAATGGAGCGGCTCGGAGCTGCCTCCGAAGGCAGGCGCCGGGCACGTCGAGCCCCCCTCCAGCTGACGCTATCGGGATGCTGCCTGGGTGGCCGGCGGCCGCGGTCCTCCAGCCTCCAGCCTGGTTCCAGCCATCTTCACAGCCCCTGCCTGATAGCCAGGGGTCAAGTTCACGCTTGGTAACCTCTTCCCTCCCTCCAAACCTTTGTCCTGGGAAGGGAAGAACCAAAACTGTGCTCCCCGGCCACGCTGGAGCTGCGGGCTGTCCTGCCACCGAGCCACCGCCGCGCCTGCGTGCTGAAGAGCAGAGCAATCCCCGACAGCTCCCCATGGGCTCTGAGATGCTGCAGAAGGGAGAGCTAAGAGAAATCGCTGGGAGAGATGAATTGGGAAGAGTTGAGCAGACACCTACAGCGAGAAGTGATTCCAAAGCGCCTTGCAGGGGAGGCATCCCCGTAACTTGGGCAGAGGGGATGCCAGAAGTCACAGAAGTTTCTGCGTTAGCAGAAGCCTGAACCCTACAGAAATGGTGTGGTGGGCACAAATGGGGTCCCCGGGGAGATACTGGCTGGAAGTGGGAGCAGCCCTGCTGAGGAGCAGCACCTGGAAAAGCCAAACCCCTTACGGAACCGCTCGGTGCTGCCTCCGCTGCCACCAGCGCAGAGGATTCGGGTTCACCGTTCCAGCTTCCCGCAGCGGGCATCTGTCTCGCTGCAGGAAAAAAAAATTCCTCGGGAAGATTTCGGAAACAGAAGGATTATTTAGCCACCCACGCACAGTCGAAATTAACTAGTCATGGAAATTCAAGATAATAAATGCCATAAGAAATGCCGTAATTTCGCCTTTAACTCTGAAAAAAAAAAAAATTCCCCCAAAAGTGAATGTTTCTAATTTATGGGGAGAGAGAGAGAGAGAAGGGGGAAGGGTGAGGGGGTGTAAAATAAAAAGACATTCATTAGTTTATTTTTCCACGGATTAGGGCTCCCCAAATACAAGAAATTAACACACTAACACGCAGCTGCACGCGGAGCAGCCCGAGCTCACAGTCCTGGAGCAGATTTACCCGGGCGCTACAAAAGGCTACCCCTCGCCAATTAGTAACCCCGGTTTGAGACTGATTGTAGAAAAATGATCCTATGGTCTTTTTTTCATCTTCAGCATCCAAACGGGAAAGCAGACAGCCGTCAGAATGCTGGGAGCGATGAGTTACAGCCCCAGAGATGACAGAAGAGATACACGAGGCACGCCAAAGCGAGGGGAAACCGGGAGGGAGATTAAATCACCTACTTCAGAAACAAAGCACCAGGCTCTAATGAAATTAATAGACGGGAATGAAAACAAAATAAATGAGGAATTTGGCGAGCATCAGAGCTAGGGAGACAGTTGCTCAAGGACTTCAGTCCCGTGGCTCACGGCTGTTGGTGTCTGAGCAGCACGAGCCGCGACCAGCAGCGCGATGGCCAAGCTCCCTGCCCGTAGGTCCCCCAGCACCCAATAACACACACCACTTCTGCTGCCTTCTGCTTCAGCCACAGCTCTTCCAGAGACTCTCCTTGGGCATCCATCACTCATCCCTTGGAATTCATCCCTTGGAGATACACAGAAGCCCTTTTATTGAGGAATTTGGGTTCTGTGCCCAGCAAAAGACCCCGTGCCACTTGGTCCCCCATGTCCCCCGCCCAGGCACCAGCTTAGCAGCGAGACCTCCCCTCCCTCTGCGCTCCATGTCGTCCCTCCAGTTATCAGCTCCAAATAAGTTGGCCAAAAATCGTTATTTTAATATAAATAACAACGGTTCCTGCAGCTTATCTTAACGCGAAGCTCATGGCTGGTGGAAGGGGCAATTAAGGGACCTGTGGCCTGATTTGGCATGGTCGGGTCGTTCCCTGGTTTTGCAACATCCAAAGCGACCGGAGCCAAGGCCAGGCCTTGGGAAGTCCGGGAAAGCGACGGAGAAGCAAGCTGGAGGCTCAGGCACCAGGGAGGGGAAGAGAAAGCAAGATAAGAACCAACCGTCAGACGGGTGTAAAACCGAGAGCTACCGGCAAGGCCGTCAAGTTCCTCACATCTATCACGGCTCTAACGCAAAGCCCGTGCTGGCCTCCAGCTCTCAGGGTTTTCCATTCCCAGCCCCTCGGCTCTGCCCTTGACTTAAAAGGAACAATGGTTAAAAAAAAGACTTTGGTTCAGTCTGAGAAGTCAGTCAAGGAAAGCCTTCATCTCTGAAACGGTACATACGGGATTGATTGCTCAAGTTTGAGAGCTCCTCGGGCCCCTACTTAGATAATCTTTATAGCTCCCAGGGCCCATTGAAGTGGTTTCCAAGAGCTAAAGCCTCAGATCAGCCTGTCAAACGCTGGGACTGGTGAAGTCGGAGCAAGGGAGCAAAAACGCTGGAAGTGCAGCTCTGCCCTTCAAAACCAAGAGCGCGCACACAGCAAATTAATGACGCGCAGTGGCAGTCACGTGCCCCGCTTTTATGCAACCCTCTCCATAGCAAAGTCCCGACAGCCCGGTTTCATTACCGCCCTTCCTCCTGCAGTTAAACTCGGCTGCCAATGAGAATTCCTGGTGAAGTTGTGTTTTTCACACCCTAAGCCTCCAACGCGCTTCGAATCAAAGAAGCGAGCAGCTGTGCCAGCCATCGAGCCCACGAAGGGCGGGCTGCCTACGGCACGGCAGGGACCCTCAGTGCTACAGGTGAACTCAGACCAAGGTTACACGGAAGGCTCCGGACCCCCGTACTCACTCTGTCCCCTCCAAAGCAGGCACAGCACGGCGCTACGCCCAGCCCAGCACATCTCATGCATCGTGCCACTGAGAAAGGGCATCCTGGTGATGGAGCTTCCCAGCGTCCAGGTGGAAACCGGCTGCCCAGGCACCTCTCTGATCCTGCCTCCGCGTGCACACGTAGGTATGAGCCATCCACAGGACAAGGGGAGGCCACCGAGATCTAGGAGATCCACTTAGAGAGGAATCACGGTAAAAACAAGAGCTTTGGGAGGGATGCAAAGAGCACCAAAGTATTTCGCACGCAGGGAGAGGTGAATCCTGCAGACACGTGTGCAGCAACTCCCGCAAGCAAAGCGGCGTTGTGTGAGGCAGAGAGGACAAGAAAAGGGCAAAAACACAAGCATGCTTTTTGGGTTTTATTCCTGTTCTTTTTAAGGAGCTCCAAAAGGTGGCTAAGCAAACGGAAAGCTTCTCTGATCGGCATTTGCTCTGCTCCCGACTCAGAGGGGAGAGAAACCCCCTGCTCATTTTCAGCACGCTGCAACTCATTCCGATCCCTTGGACAGAGCTCTGTGGCACCTCTGAACCTGGAGCCAACCCTTCAAGCAGGCGTTAACAGGACGGCTCCAACACTACAAACACTTCAGAGAAAGGCAGCACGCCATATACCTACTCAAGTGCTCCCCGCTGGACGCAAACACTGTCCGCGAAACATTGAACGCTCTGTCCCCCGCATACCAGGGAACAATTTCAACTTACACTTCACATTTGTTTCACGGGTTTGTTCTTTTGTCTGGGAAAGTCATTTTTCAAGCGAAGCGCTCAGCCCTTTGTCCCTCGGTACAGAACAGCCGAAACCATCTTTCACGCGCTGCTCCGGCACACAATAGGCTTTGTCTAGTTAAACAAAAGAACATGGGCTTTCAATTGCTTCCAGCTGCTTGATCAAGGTTTTACGGGATCAGGAGTCAACAGCAATCAGCATCTGGCTACCTGCGTAAAACCGACCCTGCGAGGCTGAGGAACTGGGTCCGATGAGCAGATCTCGTTATCACTGCAAAGGAAAACCCGCCACCTTCTCCTACCGCGGCACCGCCGCTGGATGCTCGCTAAGAGCCTGCACGGACCTTGAGGCTTTCCAGCAGCACGCCCTCATCTGCGGGAAGAACTGTTTACTTGCTTCGCTGCAGACACGTTCTCCGGGCAGAATTCATCCATCAAACCGCTGTGTTCCAGCCTGGGAAAAAGCAGCAAAGCCTCTCTGGCGAAAGCAAGCCCGAGCCCCTCACCAACGCCGAGGCCGTGGGATGCGACGGGCTCCTCTGGCTTTGGCTTTGGCAACACCTGTATGAGTCAAATTTATCCGGGTGGAATTTCTTAACGAGGGGATTTCAGGCTGGCGATTACTAGAACGCAAGAAGAAAACATTACGAGGTCATTAGGACCGATGAAAACCCCAAATTTCTTGACGAGGAGCCTTAATAATCGGAAATGACCCCTCGGTGGGTACAGCAACTGCGAGCCATTCCACGCTTCTGCTCAAGGCAAATCAGCCAAAAAGGATTTCTTTATTTCAAAGGGATTTTATGTAGGACCCAGGCCAACGTCAAGAGTGGCAATTGGCTGTGAAGGCCTCGCCTCTCCCGTCCCTACTCGCTGATCCACGGACCAGATACTGGATGTTACAAGGCTGGACTTGTGCAGCTCTCACATTTACACAGAATTACACACAAACCTGACATTCCAAAGAGGCAATTATCACAAACTCCTCTCCCAAAGCTGCTATTTCAGCATTTCATCCAACTCAGCCGCAGTCCCAGACATACCCCTACACACCGCCTTTCCCCAAAATTTCACTCTTTAATACCATAAAGTGGTCACCGGTTAAAAATAACTTTTTTTTTTTTGAAAGTGGAAGTTCCCTGAAACTTGAAAAATTTACAGCATTTAGACTCCAGCTGAAAGACTGCAGTAAAGTTGAATACTTCTCACTCGGATCACTCCTACGCTTAGTGGCGACACGTGTATTTCATCAAACGTATTTGTGCCGTGTGAAGAAATGCAGCATGGAGAAAGAACCTGAACCGAGAGGTTCCGTAGATCAAGGATCTGTACATCAGCTCTTACGTGACAACTGCATTGGAGGAAGCTCCACCAGGAGTTGATCCACATTCATACATAAATATTGCAGGTGATGGATGTAATTTTAATGCCTGAGCTGCCTTTATTATTTTGGAGCTACATAATAAGTGCAGTTTGGCAGATAAGAATCGTCAGCAGAGTCTTACTTAAATCCTTATTTAGCCTCCCTCACCAGCGTGTCAGCAGCAACCTCAGACGTTAAGGACATGGAAATTGCTTCAGCTCCTCATCTGCACGTCAGACCACCGCATCCTGCTGAGTTTCTGGATGTCGGCTACGTGTCCTTGCTGAGACAGCGGCAGAGCACGGGAGGCAACAGAACACCCAGTGCCTAGCCCAACAGACCATCCATCCCTTCCCGAGTATCTCTGGAATCCAAAACGAGAGCAGAAATCGCTGCTTATTTACCGGCCGTGACAGAACATGACCCAAGGAGCACTTGGTCCACGTGTGGTTACCTTCTGCTCCCTCTGGTGCCCCAGCAATGCCTGTGGAGAAGCCGGTGCCCACCAGAAGCAAAGCACACGCTCCCCTTGCCAGGGGGAATCACACCAAAGCCGTCCTTAGCCTTTCAGGAATTCTTCTTTAGTGTTCCTACAGCAAAGAAACCCGGAACAGCAAAACCGGTGCATCTGTATCTGAGTCATCATTTAAAATGTAAAATTTATCACCCGTCATTTCTCTTCTGACTCTTCCCCTGTTCTCCGGTGTGTAAAGAACCGGTAGGTCAAACAGGACACAGAAATGTCAGGTGTTGATGTCACTAATCAGATGTTACGCTGTTTTAGAGTCAATGGGGCATAAGGAGCCACCTCCACCTCGTACAAACCTGTGCCATTAAACACCTGCAACTCAGCTGCTGCTTACCAGGCTGCCCCATGCACAAATCCCCCTTGCTGCTAACGTAAGCCATTATAAAGAGAACTAGGCCGATGGACTAAGGAAGCAACACGGGATTAATTTTGTCATCTGTAAGAAGAGCCGACACCCACTACCCTACATGATCCACAGCACAGCACCCGATAATCAGAGGATGGGAAGAGGCAATCAGGTCAATGTTAGCAGTTCTCAGTTGTTTTTCTAACCCAATCAAAGCCCAGGCGTTTCACGGGGTTAGCGAAGACCCCAAAGCCCCCTGGCCTCCCCAGCTGTGCCATCCCAACCCCACGGCCACAGAGCGTGCTGTCATGTCCCTCACGTGTCCCTCACAGGGCAGGTGGCGAAGGAGGACGGACGAGGGACACCAGCATGGAAGCTTCCTGTTCCAAAAGAGCATTTTAGCTGCGGGCACTAAATACACATGCAAGGAGTGGTCTCCTTACAAGACACAAACAAGTTGGTAAGCCACAGGGTGGCATTCCTGAGGCTCCCCGGAGAAGGTCAACAATTCACCTCCAAGCACCGTTGGCTTGGAAATCACACAGAGGGGGCCAGGAACACGAGTTACGTTCCACGCTCCAGCACCACAGATGACTTAGAGGTACGGGACCGAGGTGACCAAGATGTCCCCAGTCACAGGGCACTACCAAGGCTGACAACCACGGCCAGAAGCTCCACCACTGCCCAGGTTTCCTGCATGCCCACGGAGGTGGTGGAAGGCTGTGGCTGCAGCACCAGCGACCTGCACAGGGCAGAAGAGCTTTAGAAGGTGAAGAGGAACCAGAAGATGAAGCAGAACCAGACCACCTTCGTGCTGCTTGAGAAATAGCCGGTCTCCCCCAAGCCTGCCCAGGCTGCAGAGCTGGGTCCTTCTCACCAAAACAGCTCCTCCCGGAGCTCATCTGCAGGCTGCTCTCCATCACTCCGCAGCTGTACGGCCTTCAGCTTCCAGCAGCGCTGATCTTGAACCTCTCAGACACGTTAAACTTACCTGGAGAGGCAGAACCACGGCCCCGTCTGCCAACATTTCATTCGGCCTCTCCCTAAAAGCAGCAAAAAAGCATCTTCAAATGCCACAGCACTTTGCATCCGAGCCGGAGAGATTTGTGAAATATGGAAGGCATTAAAGGACTCACTTTCCCTCAGCAACGAAAGAGCATAGACCTATAAACAACGCCTTCGGGGCATTTCAGCAGCTTAATCTACACAGGGCTTTTTTGTTTTGTTTTGTTTTTACGTCAATCAGAAATCAGAGAGTCCAGGAAGCAGTAAATGACGAGGATTTGGCTTAAAAGGGAGAAAAGCAAATAAATCCTTTAAAAAAAGAAAATCGTGGATCGATTCCAAAGAGTTGTTTGTTTGTGATAAAGGCTGCGAGGCTCAGCTGTATACAAGCTGTCCCACCCATGCGCAGACTATTGACATTTCATTCCAGTGGCACCACGCAGACCGCCGAGCAAGGGGGTCTGTCAACATTTCTATCAGCAACAACTCCTCACAGGGGTTTATAAGGCAAAAAAGCTAATTTTCTCCAGGCTGGTTGATGCTCAGTGCGTAAGGTCTCTGCCTCGGAGGAAATTATTAGTATTTAAAAGCCACATCGCCCAAGTGGGTTTTGTTGCTGGTGCAGGCAGAAGAACGAGCGTGACACCCAGAATCTGCAGTTTTGAAAAAAGCACCCCCAAAAAAACCAGCCATAACATATTGGAACCCAACTGGGGAGCCACGGCTAAGAGTAACACCCCAAGGGCCCTATTTAGCCAGGGGCCACCACGCTGTGAAAAGACAAAAAGGCTGGGCGGATGGCAGCAGCGAACTAGTCATGCCTTTATTGTTCGGAAAAGCAGAGGATTACATCTCGGGAGACGATGGCCCGTGCAGATGGCTGAGAGCAGGGCGAGGTGCCACCGTGCGGGGCAGCCGGGGGCGATGCAGAACAGGGCACTGGGCTTTGTGTGACAAAAACCATGCTTATGACCCCCAGCGGTGTCCAGTCTTTGGCCACTGTCCCGCACGAGGTTTCGGAATTAGCCCGAGGACACCTGGGAGCGTTCTCACATGTCAGGGAGTTTTAGATATACAGATTCAGAATACTCTCTACATAATATACTCTGAACTCGTACATATATATATGTATGTATTCAGATATATCCAAAGATTTCAAGAGCCAGACCCGGGCCATGTGTGCCCCCGCTAAGCCCCATCATCTCTCTGCGGGAGGCCGGCTTTATTGCTTGTGCTTGCAGAGCTGATCCGAGCTGCATCGGCTGAGTTTGCATTCCCGGACAGTGATATAATGCCAGCATCTCCCCGTCTGAGGCCCGGCTCATGGGACAGGCAAGTGTGACCTCCAGCACAGCCACCGAGCCAGCGTGCCCAGCGTTTCCCCCAAAACATCCTTCATCCTTGACCATGACGGGGCTGGCAGGTCCTGGCGCTTGGTGCAGCACAAAGCAGGGCACCCATCCTGCGCAGCACCACGGGGAGTCCTCTGAAGTTACACTCCCGTGTTCCCCAAGCACCCCAGAGCCATCAGCCTGCCAGAAGTCCCAAAAGAGATCCCACCGAGAACAGAGAAAACACAGACGAAAAGCCTGAGCATCCTTCGGCTGGGGACTCGGAGCCTTCAGGAGCAGTTGCATGATGCAGCCCTTGGGAACGTCACCACAAGGAGCCGTTCACCAGGTCCCAAGGACCTGTTAGAACCCATCTGGGATTAGTAAACCCCGGGACAACGCTGGCACTGACCACGTGCATCAGGTGGAGGCCACCAGCACGGCCAGGGACTGGAGCACGGGCTCGGCCGCCTGCAGAAGGCTTCAGGGGAACCTCAAGGTCACCTTAGTCCCTCCAGGCAGGTCACCAGGAGGTGCAGCCAGGCTCTCCGGAGGTGCACGGTGGAGGAGGACTTAAAATTGAGTCATGAACAGAAAAGAGCAGTTATGGTACGTAGCAAAATACTTCTTCACAACGAGAACAGTCAAGCAGGGCATCCCAGAAATTCAGGGATCTCCATCCTTGGAGGATGCTCACAAAAACCCTGAGAAACGTGGTATGACCTGCATGTCTGACCTGCTTTGAGGACAGGAGACCTCCCTAGATGTCCCTTCCAGTCCCAATGTTCCCTGAAGACCATCTCAGCCAAAGTTTCCCCGCAATAAATGGAGCTGCAGCACTTTGGAGGCTGGGTCGCAAGCTACAAGACATCTGAAGGCAGACTCATTGAAGGGTTGGAGGCCGCGTCAACCCCCGGCATTTCCATACAGCTCCTGAAGCTCAGGGAGCAGCTTCTTGCCCTTAACACCGTGCCCCGTCCGGCTTTTGCTGGTAGATGCTTCAGTGGGAATACCACAAAACGTCCTTCTGTGTGTGCTCACTTGCCTCCCACACAAGCACACGCACCAGATCAGACCTGCGGTAGCTGCAAATACAAGCTATCAAAGCTGCAGCTGCAACAACAGCACAGCGCCGTAAAGGCACTTCAATAACATCTGATACATTAAATTTTAAAAAGTCAGATTTACAGGGCCAACGTCCCTACTTAAAAATAAAGCGTGCACAGGTGGCTAATAAAACCGGACTTTAACAGGCACACTTGCAAAAGAAATTTATAAGAGCTAGCAAAGCTCATAGCCTTTTAATTGCATGTCAGATATTGGGCTCTCAAGAACCAAACCAGATTTCTTGTAGTCTGTGCCAAGTGCTTCTAGGTATTACACGTCTGGCGTGGGCGCAAGCCCGTCAGATACCGAGGGGTTAACTCGGCCTCCCAGGCCAGAAGTGGCTTCAAGGCGATGCCACCAACCCTGAAGGAAAACAGAAGACGTTTCTGCCAGCTTTGTTACAAATACAGGCTTATTAAAACCAGTCCCATTCGCTGCTAGCAGAAACGGCGCAAGAAGACGACATTTAGAAACCATCTGAACTCGTAAATACGCGAAATTAAATCACGACAAATTTCTTTGATCCAGAGAGGATATGAGTTCCCTTTCCCTACAGATCTGCTCATGAATCTTTCAAGGATCCACTTATGTCACTCCACGTGCCAGGAGTTTAGAAGGAAAAATACTCCAAGTAACAAAAAGCGTCTCCAGCCTTCAGGCTGCCAGCTGAGTCCTTCTGGTAAGCTCTCGGAGGAGCCGAGAGGGAACAGCAGCAGCACGGAGGCAGGAATCTGGCTCAGGGATCATGGGGCTCGGACACTACAGCAAGTTAAGGCAGGGCAATGGGTTTTCCTGAACCTGCTGCCACGCAAGAGCTTGTCCATGCGACCACTGAACTGATAATAGGTGCCTCCTGCAGCCCCGTGGTGCTGAGCTGTGAGCTGGGGGCAGCCAGCAGAGGTCCTGTGCAACCAGACTCAGCTCCACGGAGCATGGAAGGGCAGGGAGACACCACGTGTGCTGCCCAGCCGGCCACAGGCTAGGAGGATTCGGTCACTTTCTCATGGCTGTTTGCTTTCTCTGCACAATTTGCGATTCTGCAAGAAGGAGGCAGAGCGCGGAGGACCAGGCGATGTTATTTAAGTTCCTGCTGGGTACACTGAAAAGTGACCTGGCCACCTCAGCTACCGTCAGCCACCAAAGCCCTGGAGAGAAAACAGGAGGGGAATACACCTGCGAGGCTGGGCAGCCAGCTTGGCACACAGATGGCAAATGGATGGCACAGCTCCGTGCTGCCACTTCCCCAACGACCTCACCAGGTCCTTACGGGAGAAGACGGCAAGGCAGCAACAATTCTTCCAAGTTTTAATGAAGCACAGCCAGGCAGAAACAGAAGCAGCCAGGAGTAGGCAGAGCAGCAAAAAGGAGAGCAAAAAGCGAAACAAGATTGTGCTGGAGAGAAGGCAAAAGAGCACCGAAAAAGAAAAGGCAGCAGAAGGCACGAAGTTCACAGATGCATTGGCCAGTGCAAGAGTGAACTGGCAGGGGGGACAGCAAACTAGAGAATAAATATGGTTCCGCTTAGCGTGCCTCCTCAGCTGCTGTACACACCCCGATCTTATACAACTCCGAAACAGCTGATGCAGTAAAAACTGCTTTTCAGTGCTGATGTCCCTCGTTTGTGTAATCTGGGCCTTCCTAAAGCCTCTCGCTAATGCTCTCCTGAAGAAGAGTGACAAAGGCACTTAAAATCAGGAACACGAAGCGACCGAAGCTGTAATCAAGAGAAATACCCGAGGACGAGGCGCTGGCGATGCTGACAGCCCCGAGGAAACACCGAAGGCTCCACGTGTGCCCTTCCCCAGCCGACCCCAGCGACACCTGCACACAACGGCACCGTAAGGACAACGGGAACCGACTCGCTCGGTCTCTCTGACTTCGGAGAGCCTTTTAGGCACTAACATCCCCGTGCACATCTCCGTCCTGCTGCCCTGCACGCAGCAGCAGGTGCTGCCCAAAAGCCCTGGGTGCTTTTCTCATCGAAGCCAGCCTGAATCAAGCCGGGTCAAGCGCCCGCTGCATCGCAGAAGCACCTGCACCAGCAATGTGTTCTGGCACGTTCCTGCTCTTGGCTCTTCCTCTCCACCCTCCTGGTGTCGATGTTCCTCCTGCATTGGCTTCCTAAACCCTTCCCGAAGTTTGCCTGGGGCACAGGAAGGCACTGCCCTCTGCGACTGCTGCTGCTCAAGCACTGGCAAGAGTTGAGTTGGCAGGAGCTGCCCAGGACGTGCCGTGCTCACAAAGGAGACGTAAAAGAGCAGAAATAGGAACGCGTCAGGACCCACAATTTCCTTCCAGTTCTGCACCTAAGGCCCAGCTAAGCGTGGCCCAAGGGAATGCCCAGTATCGCACTGGGATCATCTCTAAAACAAAAATTAACCTGCTGTGCCTCTCAGAGGAAGCTTCCAAACCTTGCCATTAAGCCCTACTGAGACGCACAGATTAAAATAAATAAATGAAGCACGCCATATCAAACTGCTAAACCACGTCCTCAGTGCGCTAGGGAACCGGAGGGAGCCGTGGTGGGGCCGGGCTCCTTGCATCCCGTGCCGTGGGGAGCACACTGCGCCTCCCGGGGCACGTCCCGCGGCTCCCGTGGGGCCGTACCTGCCCTCCTTTCTTCTCTCGCTTTTTTACATCTGCTCCGTGGAAACTCCGAGCTGAAGGACACGACGGGGCGGGAGGGGGGAGCGCTATTATTTCCATATGGGTTTGGAAATAAACAGGGTTTCGATGGAAACACCGCAGGAGCGGAGGGCTCGCACGGGACCTGGAAGCGCTCGTGTGCGCGCACCGCGCAGGAGGAATGCCCCAGAAAGGCTTTCCCCCCGTGCGGAGCCCGATCCTGCCGAGACAAGCACTCGGGCCCTACACTGCAGCAAGACGTTTCTTTGCATGTCGCTTGGCAGATGCAGCCGTGGGGCCCTGCCAATTCACCCCGAAGCCCTCCGTTTTAATCAGGATCACATAAAGTTTTAACACATGCTTTGAAATGCGCACCAGATTCAAAGGCTCGCCTCAAGGGGGTCCTGCTGAATAACGCATACCATCCCGGCCGCTGCTCCTCCAGCAATTATCTTTCAACTCTGGCTGAACCACTCGAACTGTCAACGCCAGCACGCTGCCAACCGGAGGAAAGGTTGCGGGGTCAGAGCCGAAAACAAGGCTCCTCAAGGCTGGAGCGCGAGGAGAGCGGTACGGGGTGTTTGTTTATCCTGCTGTCTGCTCAGGAGGACTCCCAGGGCGCTTGTTTTAGGGGTTAGCAGCACGGCGAACAGCGGGCCGAGGGGCTGAGAAAGGTTAGCAAGGAAAAGGAGCACCGGCATCCGCAAGGTCCCCTTGGAAGGCGAAGAGGGCCGGGATGTTTGCACCTCGTAACCGGCAGCATCGCCACCAGGGCCAGGAGCTCCTTATCTCGAATCCCAGACCCCGGCCCCGTGAACCACGAGCCTCCCCACGGCACCGCCGCTGTCCGCTGGGTCACGGAAAGGGCTAAGGAGATAGGGAAGGATTGGGAAATACAGAAATTGTCAGCCTGGGGGAAGATTTCAACAGAACTGGAAGCAAGACAAAGCCTCGCACGGAGGCTCTGGCTCTCCTGGTGCATTGTCAGCTCCTTCCAAAGCAGTTTTCAAACTGTTCCTATCGGGGGCCGAAGATATAACTGAGCAAAACTACCCCAGGAGTAATTACGGAGCAAGAAGTGGGGTCAGTCTATGCGTGGAGCACCTGTTTGTCACTCCCTGTCTGTAGATTCTGCGTTGGTCTTCCTGATCCGACCCAAGCCCATGGTCCTGGAGCAGCCGAAAACCTCACCACGAGCTCGCAGACAAAGCCGTGCAGCTCCCTGCGGCGCCGTGCCGGGATATGAAAAGGCAGCCCCGTAAGCAAGAGAGGGAGGCAAAGCGGTGCTTCCTCCGTCTTAAAGTCATCGCTAGGCCAAGGAATTTAGTCCTCAGTCTCTCAAACAAAACTGCTGCTGCTGTGGGTTTCCTACTACTAATTCTCTCGCTGATGGCAGAAGTTACGAAGCGAGGGGAAAAGCTCGGAGCCAGAATCCACAGCGAACCCAGAGCAACGGCAGATGCAGCAGGGAGCGCCGGGAAGCTTCAGCAGTTATAAAACGTAAAGCCACGTTGAAAGGAACTGCAGCTGGGCCTCTCAGGCATGAATTAACTCGGAGCTGCAGTCTGTTTCTGTGTTTACTCCAAAAACTTGGTCTCAAACATTGAACTGCAGCAACCAGCGACGAAAGCAGCCACCGCCAGCAGCCAGCACTGGTGCTGAGGCTCGGCACAGCACCAGGAGGGCTGCGGGGAGCTGGTGCTTCAGGGAGCTGCCCTTTGGAGGATCTGGGGCTGGAAAACCAGGTGCCACCCAGACACACACACCGCTTCTGCAAGCCCTGAGCCTGTTTTCTGCCCAAGACCCCCGGCAGGAGCTGAAAGCACCAGAGGGAAAGGAGACGCATACGAAGCGGGGCCCCAAAGGCAGCTCGGCTGCACGCAACTCACCCTCCTCTGAAGTTTCAGGCTTCAAA
The DNA here is from genome assembly GCA_011074415.1 of Stictonetta naevosa. NCBI lineage: Eukaryota > Metazoa > Chordata > Aves > Anseriformes > Anatidae > Stictonetta > Stictonetta naevosa. Next base: position 94,374,617 of record CM021700.1, on the reverse strand, counting down.
GTCCACAAAAATGAACAGGTGGATTTTTTTAAATTTTATGATTATTTATTTCTACCCCTCCTTGACCCTTTTGCACATTACTTTTGAGGCAGATCCAGCTGCACACAAGGGAAAATTCACCAGTGACCGGGAAAAGCTGCAAGAGCTGCCGCATCCCTACTTCAACGCCACGTGCTGCGGCTTTTGTTTTTTATTTGAAGGCCACGTCCCTACCAGCACAGCTGCCCCCAGCCTTACAAACACCATCTCTGCACGGTGCCCAGGTGCTTGGGCAAGCGCCTGCTTCAGTAAGCGCCACCCGGCTGTAGGACACGCAGCATTTCACCAAAAAAAAAAAAAAAAAAACAAAAAAACAGACAAAACCAGCATTTTGATAAGGTCAAGAAGAGTTTTGACCTAATGCATTGCAAAGGCTCACTGAACACCGCCCTGAACATCTTGCACCGGCTTCGTCTCCATTCACAGAGGTGGCCGATAAACCCCAGGCCCTGAATCCCTCCAAACCCAAGGGCTCCCATCATCACTGCCCGGGTCTTGGGGTGCTGCAGGCACCGCTCCAGGGCCTGGGACTGAGATCAGTCATCCTCCTGCCATGAGACACCCGGACAGAGGTCAGTTCCCAGCTGAAGATCATCGCAAGCTTTATTTAATGAGCCCTGGCAGGATTTATTTCTACCTATCCCACTTGCATGGTAGGAAGAAGTGTGCATAAATAGCTACTTCCAGCAGGAAAACAACAAAAAAAAGCTACCACGTGCTGCATCTGCCACCGAGGGAAGTCAGCAAACCCCCTCAAACATACCAGTAACGCCAAAATCAGAGCCTCTCCGGCCACTGTGCTGCAGTGACATCCTTCAGAGTGCCATTGCCATGCAAACTGAAGAGAGTGAAGAGCAAAAGGGCATTCAAGCACTTGCATCGAAGCCTCCCTTCGGACGTGAGCTAACAGCAGCCGAGCAGATTTCGTGCTGCAGCTCTGTGTGTCCTTTAAAGTGTTATTTCCCCCAGGACGTGACAATTAAACCGTGATCTTCCTTGGAGCACCGTTCGCAGCAGCCAGGTACAGGCACTGGTTCCTCCGTCCTGTTTAAAAACCCGGGGGGGAGGTTCTCTGTTCGGTCAGCAGGGACTCGGGTCCTCAGCCCGTGCCATCAACAGAGCACACTGCAGTTACATTTGATGCCTGGGGAGCTAGGGGATTTTTCCCAGTCTAAAATACCTTCAGACTGGCAAAGAGAAAGAAAACCATGGCCTCCCCTTCATCCTTTCAATCTAGAGGGACTGAAGCAGACGAAATCATGTTACATCCTTACATTTCACTCCTGCTGGTGCAAGGAGACCATTCAGCCACCACGTTCTGCACACTGGAACACGCTCTCAGTAGCAGGTGTCACCGATACCTCCGTCCTGCAGGGCTAAAGCGCTACGCCACTCACGTGCCTTCCCGCTGCAGAAGGTATTCCTCTGCTACACGAGAGGTCTCACGGAAATAAACCCTTAGAAATACTTCAGCGGAGCCACGATCAGGCTCTGTGGCTGCAGTGACAAACCGGATCGCAGCGCGCGGAGGCTCCTCAAGTCGAACAAACGCAGCGCTGTGTTCGAGACATCCTTTCCTCATCCGCCCACGTGAACCTGTCCAGCCCGGGAGGAGACGGGGGGAGAAACAAAGCCGATCTGTCCTGCGGTAACTTAAGAGCGTTTTCATCCACAACCGAAAGCTGTTCCACATTTGCCGTATATGCGAATTAGAAGAGTATGTGGAGAGGCTTCAATGACCTGAGCCTGTCAGCAGAACTTCGGATTTAAACAGAAAAAGGGGGGGGAAAAAAATAGAACTGAAGGAGGTCTTGGGTTGCTGAAGGATTTCACTTGGTGATTTCTGCATACACCCGTTTGCAATTTGTACGGGAGTGTCACTCAGAGGGCACGGCACAGCCTCCAGTCCTCTCCCTGAGAACTCAGCCACTGGACCCCAACCCTACAAATACAGCCCTACAACCGTGTTTTCATCTCATTAGCAACCCGGCTGCCAGAATCCCCCAGCGAACTGACGGCGTTTCATACGGCCCCTTCCCTTCCCCATCGCCTGTGGACGGGTCACGGCCCACGCACCGAAAGGCGATGGCTGGGGTGTGGAAATGGTGCCGCAAGGACGCCAGGAGAACATCCTGGAGAAACGACCGAGTTCCAAACCACACGGGCAGTGGCTGGCTTCAGGAATCGTGCTGGGACTGGAAGAGCTGCAGCACCCAGAACCGTGAAAACCCGGTCCCGAGACGACAGGGTGTCACCTTGCCCACAGTGCCAGAACCGTTTTACAGCAGCGTTTGTGATTTGCCACGTCCACAAGATGTTTTACGCCTCTGGAAGCAGCTCTGGGAACGTACATGAACCCCAGGAGTGCCCCCGGGGCTCCCCTGCCACGAGTGCACAGCCAGAGCAAGCACAGAGCCATCCAACCACGCTGCGCAGGAATCCGTCACCAAAACCACTCGAGGAATTCAGCAAGAAAAATAAGGGAAAAATCGGTTAATTTAGAAGCTTTATTAGCAGCTGTGTTACAACGAGCCCGAGCCACCTAACCAAAAGCTGAAGAATTCACCATCCTGGGCAGCAGCATCCTGCCAAGAGCAATCCCCAGCGCTCTGAGTGAGCCTGACCCCCATCACCCTCCCAGCACGGCCGTCCTGCCCAGGTCCCCGTGCTCCTCCACGTCCTCCCCACACGTGGTGCATGCCAGAGCCACCACACCACACGGTTTTACGGGTCTGAGGTCGGCCCGTGCTGGCTCACCTCCAAAGCTGGCACGGCCACGGGCCACCGGTGCACCAGGCAGCGCCTCCCTTTAAGCAGCTCTCGGGCTACGTAATTAAAACCAGGCAAGATCAGTGAGAATTACAGCGCCGAATGCCTGCAGTCGGGGGTGAACAGAAAAGTTTAATGGCACCTCTTTTCCCAGCTACAATGCAAAAAGCGTAAAGCGGTTACTAACGGGTTACTAACAGGCTCCAAAGAAGGAGCAAGAGCTGCTCACGCCTCGGCTTGGCACCGCTCTTTCAAGCCTCGTGTATTGTACCACGACTCCTAACAGCTGCAAGATAAAGGATGAATTTCAAGAATCGTCTCTGGGTTTCAAGTGTTTGAAACGGTCTAAGAAGGCAAGCACACAAAAAGCCGGTCCAGCACACGGCTGCCCTGTAGTTAAACTTTGGGTTTTATGAAGTAGCCACGTCCGCAGCGCAGGCTGGATACGCCGCTGGGGATAGCAGGGTCCCTGTGGCCGTTAGTCATACACGTGGTGAAATAAAAAAGGCCCATGATTTAGCAGTTTCATTTTTGAGGTCATAAAAAGAATTCAGAGGAATACCCGGTTATTAATAAAGCTCCTATAGGGTATAAATTTTAAGCGGAGACTTAAAGGCACAGAATTCCGCTTAAGTAAACAGAGAAACCTTCCGCGGAAAGCCAGGAGACGTTAGAACGAGAAGTCCTTTTATGATAATAAGCACATTTGCACTCAAATTACGCGATGCGGGAAGGAGGAGAGCTAAAGCACGAGGAAGCACAAAGACCTCCACCAAAGCGCACCGGGGAGCAGAAACGTGCTTACATCTGCAAACACCCCTATCACCACCTCTCCACCATCACCCACGCGTGCTGCTGGCCCCCGGCCCACCCCTGCAGAAATCCTCGTCGCTGCCTTCGCCTGCTTTTCCCACCAGCGGTCGCCCCATCCGCCCCGACCCCATGCTCCGAACCCGAGCTTGTCAGGCTGCCCCGGCCCCCGCGTTTCCACGCGCGCCGGGAAGTCGAGGGATCACGTTTAACCTCAAGCTCCTGGCCAGACGATCCGCTCCAGGATCCGCTTCAAAAAAAAAAGGGGGGTTTCCAGTTCTCCAAACCTTTCACATCTATTCCTTCGTCTTCCTCGGTTTTCGCCCCTCCGGCACGCAGCCGAGCATCCTCCGGCCGTGAGAGATCTCCTCGGAGCCGCTTTGGTTTCCGCAGGCGAGCTCGGGGCTGAAGGTGCGAAGCAGGGGACGCAGGACCGTGATGAATCCATGTGTGCCCTGATGAATTTGGGCAGGGAAATTGGGGCAACATGAGCTGGAGGCTAAGGGTAAAGGAAGGACGTGCTCCCCTGCACGTCCTCCGCAGGAGCACAGGGTGCACGTGCGGGCAGCCCGACAGCTCCCAAGCCCCCTCCTCACCCCTGTGCTGCCGGAGGGCAGCGATCCCTGCGCCCTGCTCCCCATCCTGCCTGGGGCAGGGACAACTCGAGCTGCCGGCAGCTTGCTTCCAGGAACCAGGTTGTCCCCAGTTCTCTACAGAGCACGTTTCAGCTCCCAAAACCAGTAAGATCGCCTCTGATTCAAGAAAAGAGCAGGTGGGTTTGGATGGCGAATGCAGCGGGGGGAGGCAGACGCTTCCCCGTGATTTTACTTAAAAAGCTTTCAAATTAAGTGACAAGCGTCAAGTGATTCATTCAGTTGGCATCGAGATGGTGTCCAACGTGCACTGAAACAAAAACCTTTTTAGTGGTTGACTCGACTCTAAGTTGCCAAAGAGGTTAAGCAGGAGATGCTGAGGATAAATAGCTCGGAGGATTCAATCCTATTTATCCATCTCTTCCTTCTAACAACAAAAAAATATGAAGGCACTTGAAAGCGTCTCAGAGCTCACGCAGGTTTAACGGGGCAGTAATCAGTGTTAATCATTTCTCCCCGACACCAAAGCCCCCCCGTTCCCTGCTGCTTCACCCGCTTCACCCAGTTTGTCTGTTTTATGAGCTTCTTCCCCCAAACCTGCAAGCTGAGATCACCAGCCTTCCAATCCAAACAGCCCTCGAAGACACATTTCCTTTTGTAATACTTTAATATAACGAGTAGACAAGCAACAGCACCGAAGATTAGGAAAGTCTCCTTACACAGTTTTGCTAGAAAATTAAGTTTCTGCTTCACAAACCTGCCCAGAAGGGGAAAAAGCTACCTGCTCATCCCGACTGCCGCTGTGTAAATATCACCCCGCTGCCAGCCACCAGGCTGACCTCTGCAGGAGGCTCCCTTCCTGCAGCCGGGGCTATAAATTTCCCCTGCTTTTATTAAACCGCTTTATTTTCCCTTTGTTGTTGTTGTTAACAAAAACCCTTGGCACAAGAGGCACCGCTTTAAGGGCCGGAGGCTCGGATCTCAGGGTGCTTTTGGGAGGCTGCATTGAAACACCGGCCCCACGCGGCAGGCAAACGCGGGGATCTTCCAAGCAGCACGAGAAACCTCGGGCTTGGATCTGTTGAACCCAGCCCACGAGGCAGGGGAGCCTCAATTTCAAACACACGAGACTTTTGGGGAGCGTGGGCTCTGCCAGGGCACTGACACCCAGTAGAAGGTCGCTCCCCGCGCAGCGCATCCGGAGACGCAGTTAAATCTCATTTGCTCCAAAATGCGCACACAGAGCACAAACAATTCCCATATGCGCCGCGGAAGATTACGTAAAGTTACCGAATTGCAGAGATGGGGATAATTAGGAACACTGCACAAGCTGCATTTTCAAGCATTTTTTCGGGCCATCAAAAGGCCACCAGGCAGTATCTGGAGTCTGAGAAAATGTCCTTCTGTCCCCCGCCGCGCTCTCGTGGCTGGGGGTGGCGTGCATGTGTTTGCATTTACAACGAGGAGCAGGGATGGGACGGGATTTCCCAACAAGGCTGAAATCGCCGCATGCCACGTCTCTGCTTATCACCAGCAGTTCCAACAAGCTGCCTGACAAAGCTCCCTCGGATTTCTGGCTGCTGCTGAAGCAACCTGCAGCCGGGCAGCCCTGCTGCGAGCGGGCTCAGCCTGGGGGACACGGTCCCCCTGGGGGACCACAGCACCCTGCCCTGGGGGACACGTGCCACCAGCATCGCCTCCTCTTCTGGGTACACTGTGCTGGTGAAGCTGCGCGACTGAGGTGTGGCTTTGGTGATGCATGACCTGGACAGGCCAAGCTCTCCCCTGCTTTCCCTGCTTTCCATACCTCCTACCTCCCCTTCGTCCTTCTCACGCCCTTCTGCGGCACGTGCCACCAGGCTGAAGCTGCATCACGTCCCTCTGCTGTCCCTCGTGTCCCCTCCAAGGCCAGGAATCACTGATCCCTCAACTCCCCACCGCCCACAGAACCCCTCGGCCACCACCATCCTAAAGGAGGTCAACTTATCTGGGCGGAGATGCAAAAGGGGCACCGCTGGGCAGGAAGGAAGCTGTCATTGTAAAACCCCCTGCTGGGACCCAAAGGTAAGGGAAGTGCTTGGAGCAACCGAGGAGCCAGGCTCCACGTGCCAACAAGCTGAGTGCAACCCCTTTTTCTTCCCGTGGCCACTGCGCAGAGCAGCAGCTTTAAAAAAAAAAAATGCAACCTTTCCATTTAATCCTTACCGAAATTACACAGGAGCGTCTTTACTGCGTGTTTTTATGCATTCAAAATTAGGAAGCGTTAAAAAACCGCCGGCCGATTCTGAGGACTTGCCACCAGCAGATTGCTGCTTCTCTGTACTGCTAGCAAAAACGCACGTGAAGGATCAGTTACAGCTGTAAGAACCACCGGCAGCACAGAGCAAACCCTGCGAAGAAACCTGCGTCCCCAAACCTACCGTCATAAACCTGGGCATCTCGGGGTCAGAATTCAGTGTGCATGCAGACACACCTAACGCTGCAGCACACAGCTGGGTGCTCAGCAGCCTCACCGTGGCCCTGCAATCGCGCAGCACCAGCATCCCTGCGGTCACAGGGAACGCCTTTTAGCAGCTGTCATCCCCAGCAGTGACAGACAAAAGTAAAAGCTCCTTTTCCTCTGCATTTTTTCTGCACAAGGCCAGCTGCACGTTACCCTGTGCGACTGCACGTTCCTGTGCATACCTGGCACATCGGTACAGGGCAGCTGCACAGCCCCGCGTGCTGCTTCGTCATCCACGTCCAGGCAGCTTGGAGGCACAAAAGCCCACGGCACAGGGCAGAGGAGGTGCACAGCACACCGTGCTCTGCCCGTTTTTCTCAGCTCACTTCTGACCTCCTGCAGGGACAGCGCGTGAAGCCAGGGAAGTGGTTTACAGATAAAATATTTCAGAGAGCTGGTTGTCTCTCATTTCAGAGAACTGGTTGTCTTTTGTGCAGAGCTGCTCTTCAACCACATGATGTGCCTCACCATCTTCAGCTGCAGGTCACAACTGCCTTCCGACAAAAGGAGATTGACATTTTAGCATTTAGCATTAGTTACGCACATCACTGTGCAGGTTTTTGCCTCATTTTTAAGCCTGTGTATACACTCACGTTGCTGAGTTGGTAATTTTCTGCCACTGCAGGAAAATACACCTGCGTAAACCTCACCTCATACTGCTCAAAAGCGACACAGACTCCGATACCTGTTGCCAAGCAGAGCAAACAGCACCTGACAAAAGCACAGCTGGCACAGCCAGCCCTTGAAGCTTGTCCTGCATCACCACCTCTCAAACAGCAGCTCTTAGAGCGCATCCTCGCGAGGCTATAAAAAACGCTGGGCTGCCTCCATCTATTTGAAAGGCATGCTGAGCGTTTTGGCCGTCCTGACAAACTTTATCCGATAATGGCTTTTGGATTGCTTATTCTTGGCCCCCTGGGTAGCAGCATTCACGGCTTCCCCTCGGTACTTTGCGCACAGCACCCTCCTAAGTGACCTCTTCCACATGCCTCGCATATTTCAGTCTTTAAGCTAGATAATAAAGCCACATTCCGGATATCAGCAAGTGTTAATAAGATGTAATTCATCCCTGGCAAGCCCAGAACTCGGATCTCTTAAAAAAAAAAACAAAAAACACAACACACACAGGTTCACAGGGCCAAAGTCCAGAACGAGTTCAAATGTGCGGAGCTCCTTCCATCTGCTCCAGAGCCGTGTAATTAAGCACAAGGGCTGGAACGAAGCAGATCCCCCCAGAACCACAGGTAATAAAACTCAGGCTGAAAAAAACAAGGAGAGGCGTCGATGAGAACTCATCGTTTGTGCTCTGAGGATATAAGGTTTCTCAGCGCGCTGTTCCCCGCGTACGGCTGACCCCGGGACCGTCTCACTTGACTTCACCCCACGGCGGCTTTCCTGTCCAAGAGAGGGGCCAGCGAACTCCCCCATCCTTGACTGCCAGCCAGAAACGCAGCCACGGCTCCGAGCACTCTCAGACAGATCATTCTGATTATCACAAAATGAAATTTTCAGCTCTTGTCATCATCAGCCTCAGATTTGTAATGTTACAAAAACACGATTTCCTTTCCCCATTGTATCAGCCCCTATTCCATTCCCGCTGGTGAAATCAAACAATTTTAAAAGAATTTATATGATGCTAATTTAAACCGAATGCATTTAGCTGCCAATCGCAGTTCCCCGACTCTCCCAGGCCTCCTGCCAGCTCCGCTCCGCTCCAGAGCGGCTATCAATCACAGCCAGCAGACCGAGGAAAAAGACCCAGTGATGCAAGGAGCGATACTGGTAATTCTGGCAGAGGAAGCCCTGCCCTTCGCTTTCAGCACGACGATGTGAAGTGACCCCACGCAAGGGGAGGCTCGGAAAGCTTCAGCTCCTCATCGCCTCTCGGCGTTCAAGCAGCCCGTGACGCTTTCGGCAGGAATAAACCTAGCACGTTGCTCAAATTCCAGCGCCACTTCCAGCTCTGCGTTTGCAACTGGATGCGGCAAGTTTACCTTCCTCTCCAGGCTGCTGGGTGGGAACATCACTTATTTCCTGCTGAGGAGGTGGCGAAGCCTCCCTCGGAGATAGCCGCGGTCCACGGAGGCAAAGGAAAGCCCTGCTGCAGCCTGCACCCTGCTCTCACCCCCGAGCCGAAAACTGGGATGTGGGAGAGATGGGAAATGTTTGCCAGAGGATGCTAAAAACATCGAGATGTTTTGTGATGCTCCTCGCAAAAGCCCAGCTTACTTTATCTTTCATTAGCATCTACATTAAAAAAAAAAAACCTTTTCCACTTCAATATTTTTGTTAGATACATCCAAAGACTGAAGTTCTGATGCACCCATAACAGAAATGCTGGCAGCATCAAGAAAGAAAAGGAAAAATCATCACCGTCAGACCTCACTTTAGAAATCCTTAAGGTCCAAAGTGGCTGGAACTGAGCAGATGGTGAAAGATGAAGGACTTCTGCAAGTCTGTAACTGGAAAACGATGGCAAGGAGCAGGAACAGACGTGTAACTGAGGTCCAAGCAGGGGCCACAGCCCTAGCCGAGAGGCTATCTACAGCTGGAGAACAAATGACCAGCTTAGGGAAAGCTGACAATATTAGCAGGGGAAAGAAACAACGAGCAACAGAAGGCTGAGCGTAGAGAAGCAGCGTAACACCTGAACGTCACAGAGGAAGAGGAAGCAAGAGGAAAGCACACACTCTTTGGGGTTTCATTCAGACACAACTGCTTGCTGGCTCCGACCAGGAGCTCAGATAATGCAGTACTGCAAAACCAAGCCCCTCCACAAGACGAGAACAAGGCGAGTAAATATTGCCCTTTCCCCAAGCCTTCTCCCAGCTCCTCGCTGTTGTCACATCGGGCACTTCTTGAGCCCCAGACGTTGTGCTCAGGTACCGCAGGAACCCGCTGAAACCACTTGCCCGGTTTCTCCTGGAAGCCGTGCAAGTTTTGCACAAGGAGCTCCGAAGCTCTATCACCCACTGGATGAAGACCCAACTTTTCCCCCCTTCCTTTATTTCAAGCCTCCTGCTGGTTTTTGAAATGATAAATTTCTCAAAACGGGTCTGCCCAAGCAGCAAAAAGACGTGGCTGAATGTCCACCTCTCCCCGCAGGCTCTCCCTGCCCAAAGCCACCAGCCACAGTCCTATGAGGGCCAAATACCCAGTCTCACCCTCCCAGTGTCACAGTGACAAGACTGGAAAATACAAAAAGAGGACATCCGCATCCTCTTACGTCTCTGTAATTGGTGAATATCCTTACCAGGGTATAGAGAATTATTTATTTATTTGAAGTAGCACGTTTGCTGCACTAATTGGGCGCCAAGAGACAAACTGAACTTACTCCTTTCCGTCCAGAGCCACAGAAACCAAAGAATAATCTGTTTAAAAGTCTGGCTGCCACGACGGACTTCATTTTATTTTATTTTTGGTAACCAGCTGTTCTGGAAACCCTTGTCTCAGGTAAATTCAGGTAAATGCCTGGAGCCGTCCCAGGCACTGGGATGCCGCAATGACAGGATGCCCGGATCACGAGACGTTTCCAGCAGACTCAGAGGACCTCGTTTGCTTTATGCAATGACTAACAAAAATGTTTGCTGAACCGTAAGAAACACAACAGCATATCTCCAGGGCTCTATTACATAATGTAAGGGTTTGCTTTCCCAAAATACTGGAGAGAGGTTGTGAAGACGAGGAAGTAGACACACTGTAAATGAAACCAGTTAATGGAAATCCTCAGTTCAGTACACTTAACAGAAAGGACAGTGTTTATAAGTCTTATATCACCTTGTGAAAAGTTATGGCAAGAATCTTTCCCATAAATCAACCACCCCGACCAGTCAGTCGCTATCAGAGGAAACACATCTCGAGGTAACATTCCCTTACCAGTGGATTTGAATTTCATCAAGAAGTTGGTTTTCACAGACACTGTGAGCAATGCTCTCCAGATGTGATGAGAAAAACCGTACTGGAATTCAAAACTGGAATACTGAGGAAGTCTGAGAAAAGGCAACTCCACTTTAATACCAGCATGGCTACGTTCAATTGATCAGGTTCATCTTTTACAGACATCGACTGCTAGGCAAGTACAAACAAGCCACAGTAAAAGTCTACCCAACGTTTGAGAGTGAGGTTAAGATGCAAAAACTGAAAATCCAGCCGCAGTCAGTATGGGTACTTCTGTTGCTTTACTCTGAACCTGGGGAATCAGCACCGCTATCCCCAGCTCTTCCAGTTCTCCCCAGGCAGGGCAGCACAAACGCCCCCGCTCTGCTGCGTGGAAAACGGGAATCCACAGCCCCTGCACCCCCCGGGCCGTGGGGCTGCCAAGAGTCAGTGGCAAAGCACAGGCGGGAGAAGACGACGACAAAAACAAACTGCCATTTTTCAATGGGATAAAAATCAGAAAATTAGCTCCAGCAGCAATTACAGAACAGTAACTTTTTCACCTTAAAATTGCTGCGAAGCCTTTACTGCCTTGGCAATGAAAAGGCAGAACTCAGGGTAAGGTGACTGTGAAATTCCTTGCAGAACAGCTTCCCCTTCACCAAACAGAGCGAGTCCTTACCTGTTTCATTGCCGTCTCCCCGATCTTGTCGGAGTGCTTACGGATACTCTCCAGGAAATCCTTGAGGTCTGACATGGAAACTTCCTTTATCTCCTCGCGCAGCTTTGGGATGTTATCCACCATGATCTTGCAGAAGCGGTAGTGGCTCACCTGCGGCAGGTAGGTGTGCTCGAGGTGCTCCAGGGTCTTCAGCGCAGGGTAGTGTCTGGGGAAAGCAAGCAAAGCGGATGCAGAAGAAAGAACAGCTATTTCCACCTCTCTTCCACGCAAAAATGTGCATTGCACGTAAATAATTCAATAGATTTAAGAATTTCAGCTCTGTCTGAAGGAATATAGATCGCGGCATCCAGGTAACCATAAAAGCACCATTTTCCTTTCCAAAGAGAGAAGCAGAGGTGCGCTGTGGTGACGGTCCTGATGCACAGACAGGGACCAGCTGGGCAACGAGTTACCTGCACCAGCTGAGCCAGCTCGGCTCTCACCCACGTGCCTGCCCTGACGCCCCAGGCTCCGGTGTCCCCAAGACCTCCCCAAGGGGGACAGGGGGGTGTCTCCGGAGCACCCCCCGGAGCAGGGGGTTACTGGGTGAGGGATGGGGCATGTACCTGACCCGTGCAGCCAGCTGTGTGTCAATGCATGTGCTGTGTGTCAATGTACGTGCTGCGTGCGGTGTCCTCGTGCGCGCCCTCACCTCGCTACTGCTCGGGCCCAGGGCTGCTGCAGCCTCGCCTTTGTCGCCTCAAGGACTGGGCAGCCCCTAACAGTGAGGTCCCATAAAACAGTAGGATGGAGATGAGGATATACAATACGCCACAGGCTGACAAACTGCTATCCAACCAGTACGTGCTACTCGCATGGATGCTCGTTATTCTGTTGGAAGTACCCTGGGTGTGAGAGCGCTCAGATTTCTTGTGGTACAAGCAGTCGGCCCCCACCTGCCTTCCAGCTCTTCAAATGCTGCTGAGCACCACTGAAAAACACTTCCCACCCAAGGTACCTTTTCATTTCGATAGAGGTGAAAACAATCCCAACACGACCCCGCGGAACGAGACCAAAGGACACTTCTTCTGCGAGGTCCCTCCTTCTGCAGCTCCTGTGGGACCGCTGGTGTCCGTGAGCTTTGCAATGCTGACAATGTAACGACTTACGATGAAGCCTTAGACTGCAAGAACCCCAACGCTCCTTCCTTTTGCTGTGCAAAACCCAAGAGGCTTCTCAGACATAAATCAGCTTCCCCCCACACAGGTTTTGCTCACAGGGTTTCAGCAAGCAGCACATGCCTAAAGACTGCCACTCCACGGGGTCACGGTCCCCTCTGGGGTGAATTAAGGCCACTCGAGCTGACTCTACTCTCTGTTAATCTCAGCCACCAATGCCTACACCACTTACACCCTGAAGGTTAGGGTGACAAACAGCGTTTAGTCCTAAGCAATGTGCTAGTGCCACCGAAATAACCTGACCCTCAAATCCCCATTCAAAATAACTCTTGCCTAAACTCCGGGCAGGTCCGCAGGGAAGTTATTTTAACCCAGAGCTGCCTGTCCTGGCAAGAACACCAGAAGTTAACCGGATTAACCCCGTAACCCGGTCAGCGTTTATGCCCCGGTGAGGTATGAAAAGCCATGTGCAATAAAACGCAATCCTCTCCGGAGGGAAACCTCAGAGCGCACAGAGAGCCAGAAATTAAACCAGAGGAATAAACACACATTGGGGGTTTGTTGCGTTTCAGGACTTTGTTTGTTGAACTAGAAGAAGCTCAAACGTGGCCTGCGGGAACAGCGGGTGTTCATTGATGGGGTCGCCGACTGCCTGCCGAAAACAAAGCCCAAAGCACGTGGGGGCAGAGCAAAGTGCAGGCGTGCAGAGCCGCGATCGCTGCGAGCGAAGCCGAGCCGCCTGGCGCCGCGAGGCTCCCCACCACCGGCTGCAAGGCAGCGATGCCCCAAACCGCTGCACGAGCCTGAGTTTTGAGAACCAGTCTGATATCTGAACGCCTGTTATCGGCCACCCCAAAGGGGCCACCCCGCAGGACCACTGCAGCAACGAAACAGGAACGTTTGCCAACTGGGAACGGGGCATTTCAAGAAACTATAGGTTCAGAGGTTGGTTTTTTTTCCCCTTCTGGAAATAGCCAGGTCCTGCTCGCATGGCCACAGCCCTACAGAGGCTTCTCGGCTACAAGCAGGATGAAATATTCTCATTTCTACTGCTGGAGACCAAGTGACCCACGGGTAAGTGAGACAGATCCCTTTGGAGGCCCCCAGAAATGGGAGGCACCCCCAAGGCACACAGCCTCCACGCCGCGTCTGAGCCCTGGCATTCATTTGTCAGCAGGATTCATGACTTGCTCACTGACAGGCTCCCACACACAGCTATCTGCATCCTTTCTCCCAGGGTCTGGCAGAGGGATTTTTCTCATCACTTTCCAACGAGCAGCCTTGTGTGTCCCAGACGCTTGAGAAAAAAAAAAAAAAAAAAGTTCTTTCTGTCATTTCCTTAAGTTCTGGACAATGGAAGATGAAACGTTTCTCTGCATCTCTTCTCTCTGCTGGTAGCACGGTCACTCCTCTGGGTTTGGACCTGGCGGCGCTCCCCATTTCCAGTTAATGGTCACAGATTCTGCGTTTGGCAAACGCTCCCATTCATTTTATAAACATCACGCAGCAAACAGCACATAACTCTTTCTGTCTACCTTGGAAGAGCTGAGTTTACTCACCCAGAATGCAAAACCTATTGCTCCTCTGAGGTTGTGCACTCAGAACCCGGGACTCACACTAGTAACTGAGCCCCTCGCTGGCCATCCTGAAATGATGGATAAGTGGGACCGGCTGCAGACACAGAAATATTTAATATGTTGTGCTGTGTTTGGTGAATGAAGCCATCAAATCCAGACAAAGAAAGAAGGAGAGGGAAAAAAAAAAAAGCCAAGGGTTCAAATATTTCTTAAATGTGGCTTTCAACTTCTATTTGTTTCAAAATGAACCAGTCCAATAAAGGAAAGAAAAAAAGATGCAGTTCTTAGAACCAGACCCTGGAAACACTACCCAGAACGAGGGAATCGAGCAGCATGTGGATTCCCTTCAAAAGTTCACAGCACTGTGATCAGCTCAAGCTTCCCACCCCACATCTGTCAACGGGTAAGCCCCTCACTGTTCCCATAAACAGCAGAAAAACAGTTGGACGAGCTATAGACTGCCTACTCTGTACCGAGCCACGCAGAGAAGCAGAGAGAGCAGTGTGAGGAGCTACCTAAGCTCCCTGTAACCTCTCTGGCCAGCCCCACTTCCACGATTCATGCTTATCTGTTTATCCTGGGGACCGAGGACCACAGGGATCAGTGGAGGCAGGAGGGGAAGTGTAAAATTACGCTTAGCCAATTAGTTATCGCCTTGTTCAAAACATCTGGTTTCTCCTGCATTGTTTACATGATGGATGGCAGGCACAAAGCAGGCACTGGATCTGACTGCGCTCCCCGCGTGGCATTCAGCTGGAGCCCACCGCCTTTTCCACTGACCTCCTCCAGGCAGCTGCTCTTTGCCCAATTTGCCACCCCCAGGGCTACAGCGCGCCTCCAAAGTGCTTAAACAAACCATCCCCCAGGACCCCAGCCACGAATATCCTGGGCCACGGTTTAATTCTTCAGCATCGCAACAGATGCGGGGTGGGAAAAAACCCTGGATTTATGGCTCGTGATTTCTGAGCCACGAAGTCACTTCAGTTCAGCTCACTCTTCCGAACAATTGTTTCGATCCCAAAATAAGCCACGTGCCTTCTCAGCAGCTTCTCCTGCCGCCCTGCACAACGTTTCTCAGGTCTTTGGCTTCCACTCGCATTCAGCGGCTTCTCTCAGATCAGTTTTTGTATTATGGCATCCATAATATGACATCTAGTAACAACGCATAGGTACCGAGTTGTTTTGGAACGTCCACCACAACAGTGAGCATCCATGAAAAAAAAAAAGTGAACGTCTACCTTAATTAGAAAGCCTAGCACAGGATTAGAGCCTGCTGCAATCCCGGTTCTCCTCCGTACCACAGGAGGCCGAGCCGTACTGCGAAGATACCAGCCAGAAATCACACAAGTTAACTCGGAAAGGATGATTCTGAATTCCTAAGTTTTGAGAACCTCGTTGTTTAATTTAATTAGCACCGAAGGGGTGCTTTTCAACTCTTCCAATATAAACATTGGCCTGTATAAAATTTACCTTTTAGATTTCATTTGCTCTCGCAGTTTGCTGTACATCTCCAGGACTGGAAAGAGAAGGAAAACACACGAGCGTTGAGACAGCAGCATAAAGCAAAGAGATCTGAATTAAAATAAACAGCTGTACAAATAAAGAGCAATTGCAGATCCTCACCAGGAAGACACAGCGTTAGCTTATCAACCGTCGCTGAAATATTCCTCTGTTGTAATCGGCATTGCTTCAGCTCTTCCATTGCTATTATCAGCTTTGGGGAAAAAAGAAAAAAAAAAGTCTCACCAAGAATAGTAAACAGAGCAGAGAGGATATAAACTACTTGGCACTTGGCACGAACATCCACACAGGAGGCTGACAACAAAGCCTGTGCTGATAACGGGAGAGCTCCCTGAGCATTGCGCAGCATCGCTGAAATCGGGAGTGCAGGCAGCTCCGGGTGGTTTAATCAAACAGCAGAAGCACTCCCTCGTCTAATTTCAAGCAAGAAAGCAGCAAAGCCAAAGCCATCAAAATACCAGCCTTGCAGCACGTCCTGTGAATTCCAAAAATGATTTCCCCCTCCCCATTTTTTTTCATCTCTCCCATACTCCCGCTCCCTTTGCAAGTTTCTCTTTTCTAGCCCTTCTAAAAGGCAGGATGTGGCCGCTCGCTCCCGGGGCAATTCTTAGCATCCCAAACCAACCGGGAGCTTTAAAAGCTCCGTCTCCAACAGAAAAACCTACGCATCTGGACAGTGGCAAAACAAGGATCAGCCACCAAAAACTTCCTTAGTTCTGCTCTTTCAAAGGCGCAGGTCACAGTTCTGTCCTCTGGAGCACTGACTTGGCTCCGCAGGGCCAGAACGACTTTGTGAAGTCCTTTTCAAATCCCCAGCTATTCTACCTCAAGAGATGAATCTTCTGCTCAAAGTAACAGAGAGGTATGTTTATTTGGTTCAGGGGAGAAGCTGCATTACCTCCTCCCCACAGGGCATTTTTATCTTTGATCTTTAATAGAATAAGTGGTCTGACACAGTCCAATGTGGCATTTTCTCGTTTGTTTTTCAAATGCAGTGCAGCTCACTGAGACGGGGATGCCTGCGTGTCCTCACAGCGAAATGCAGCCTGGCTGTCTGGGAGGGCAGTTCAGAAGGAAAACAGGAAAGGTGCAAGGAGCAGGGGATTTACATGAAATAGCATGAAAAACAGGTAGGGCAATGCAATTCAACAGGAGGGAAGGGAAAAGACGGGAATAGGACCATCTCTGGAAGCTCTCTCAGATCTCTGAGGCACTCAAAAAGCTTCAGACATCAGCGCCTTCGTGCAATACCCAGCCATCACCCACCTCTCAAGTCCCTCCAGCCTGCTAACATTACAATGGAAGGACAGAGGAATGAATGTGGTCAGAGGCAAATCACACCCAAGGCACGTTCAATCATCTCCTTTCTCCATGCCTTGATGCCTCTACCCATGGGGCTCGAAAACCACGCCGGCTTTAACTGCTGCCGCGCTGCAGCACGGAGCAGCGCAGAGTCTCCAGCTCGCGTGGCCACCGCTGATCCCATCCACGCCTCTCAGGGCTGAAGGAGCGAGCCCACAACTCGATTCAAGGGCTTCCTGCTTTCCAGGTTTTCATTTCCACTAGCTTTCAATCCACACGCAGTAAAAAGAGAGGAAAATCACTTCCCAGCGCTCACACAACTTACGCTTCGCAACGAGATGAGAGAGACAGGAGAGGACCAATGCCCACCTTGACACCGGCGCCAGGTCACGCTCAGCACTTACTGATGCTCCGTGTAATTCGCCACCAGCAAGCACGGCCACATCACAGAAAAGCAACAAGGACAACAAGCGGACGCATCACTTACTTCTTTCCCTTCGTTCTGCAGCTTTCGGTTGGTGTCCGTCACTTGGTTCTGCGGGGATATTGGGGGAAAGAGAAAGAGCACATCTGCACGTGAGTCAGGACAACGCTTTTCACGAGTAATACCTGCACATAAACACCCTCACATTGCTTTTCACACAGCATCCTCCTGCATGGCACAGAACAATTTATTAACCGATCAGGTGCCAGAAAAGAATTTTCTTGCCTGTTACTGAAGGAAAGTAGAAGGCAACAGGAGTCAACACTGTTGGCACAGCCACCTCGAAAAGCTGCAGTACCGACGGACCACATCTTGTACGTGAGGGTTCTCATCTTAAACGCTATTTTACCTAAGTGGTAGGACTGAAATCACCTCCTGGAGAGAAATCTCCCCTACCCAACGCTAAATAGATTATAATTAGCCTTTAACTCCTTAATATCACAGGAAGAAAAGTCTTCAGTGTGGGCTTTACGTACGAAGTCAAACATTTTCTTTTAGACCTTCATACGCATCTCTCACCGGATGCCTCCTCCTGCCTCCCATGGTTTATTTTAAAGGATCACTTATTTTCTTTACTCAGCCGTCTTTCTGCATTACCCTACGAAGCTAGGGCTCGGAGTTTAAACATCCCCCGCTCTGCAAGCCCGCAGGTTCCCTGGACAAACAGGACCCCAGCGCTTCAGCCCTTTACGACCTGTGCATCTGTTTGCCTCAGTGGGAGCACGGAGGAGAACAAAGCTGCATTTTCAACTCATCAGGACAGCAAATAAGCAGCTAACACGTTATTTAGACAACAAGCAGAAAGATGACTTCGGGAATTCTTCTGAGTACTCGTGCAAGTTCAGACAGGAGGAGGTTTGTAAACAGAGATAGCATCTTATAGAGACCAGCTGGGATGGCTGAAAAATACACAAACGTTCAAGTAAACATGCCCACCTTCAGGTTTTCAACAAAAACAGCCAATTATAAAGATAAATACCACCAGAGAATAACTGCGCAGAGTTCAGGTGCCTCATGTCAGTGCAAGACTAACACGCCATAAAACTACTTTTTTCCCCCCCCATAAAATTCTCTTTTCATAGCCATTAAAGTTGTAAATTTCAATTTCCAGGCTCATCCTTGTAAGATGTCTCGGAGGTTTCTCGTTCTGCTCAGACCTACTGGACTGCAGAAACTCCTGGTGGATTTCAAGGGGCATCATCAAGTTTTATGAACCAGTTCACACGGTTTTGGGGAGTGCCGTTCATTCTACACGCAAAAATTGGTAAGAGAGGTAAGATGACGGCAGGAATTGCAATAAGGAGCATATTCAGGAGCACAAGATCCCACAAACCAAGCTAAGAGCTCTGCTTCCATTAAGAGACTTGGTAAATGCTACCCACTTGTCTTGATTTCTCCCCGTGAAAGCGTTCAGCCAGCCGCCAGCTGGCACGTCTCAGCAGCTGCAGCAGCAGGTACTGCACAGCCCCCTGGCTGCCACCACCTACAGCAGCCAGGAATTTTGAACGAATTCACTGCCAGTGAAGGTGTCCATGAAAAGTGTTCTCCAAATACCCAACGGAACACGGACGGTGCGTGGAGTGGCAGCAAGAGCAGAGCAAAGCAGGACAAGTGTCAAGGTGTATGCAGAAGATAACAGCCACGGCTCTCTTTTTTTTCAGCACAGCACAAGGCAAATGTTTCAGATAGATGGGGAGGTTTTGCATTAACATGTGTAAAACTGATTCAGGATCCCATTTGTTTCCTGCCAATTGCTGGAAGATCCTGAGCAGTAACGATGTTCCGAACTGGTCCAAATTTGAACAGGAGGTCCCACACGGAAAACTTGGTGCTGCTTCAACGAGCAAAGCCATCCTGCCTCATGGACCTCCTTTTGTGCTTCACGCTGGCCGTGCTGGTTATTTGCTTACCACGAGGTATGCGGAGGAGCCATCCCATCATCTCCCCGCACACAATTTCACTACAGCATCTGCATCACATTGCTCCCCCTTCTGCAGTAGCTTCAGCTCTCCTGGCTGCCTGCCCCGTGCAAAAAGTGCTCATTTCCTTTATGATGTACTGAGATTTTACAAGCAGGAGCACAGCATCTCTTCCAAAGATTATTTCATTTTCTTAGATCCCGAAAATCCCACCAGGAAAAAGGAATCCATGTAGGGTAATTTAAAACTGCTCCTACAATAATGCCAAGGCTGCACTGGTCTTCTATTAAAATTACGCATCCATCCCAGCTAAGGCAAAGGGTAAGGATAAATTCTGCCCTGGCACACTGAGAGTTTTCGGGAGGCAGGGGGTTCGAGATCCACATCCACACATCGAGAAGAAATAGATGCTTATTTATAGAGATCTTCTGTAAACACGTTGAAGCTGTTCAGACGAGGAGATTTTATAATCTAAGACAGACGCCCAGCAAGGGGGGGACCGACAACAGGTGGGCACATGGGAAGAATGAGACGGCGGGATCACGGAAGGGGCTTACGGGATGCTCAAGTTGTTAGTTCATTCATCTGCACGCGGAACATGTGGTTCTGAGCAGGGCTTTTGTCTGGAGGTGTTTAGGCGTCACTCTGCTATCGTTTACAGAGTGTCGGAGCGATGAGAGAGAAGAGCAAAGGGCGCTGGAGAGGAATCCTGGGAAGGGAGGCGAAGGGCGCCGGTCTGACCCCGCGCGGCTGCGCTGGCTGCGTCCCCCCTTCCAACGCCCGCCTACCCCGGGTTTTCACATCCTTTTCCTAAGAAAAGGAGGGCTGGCTGCGGAGCAACCCTTCGAGTCAGCTCGGAACTTCCCAATCTGGAGGGAGCACCCAAGGACCAGGTTAATTACCCACCACCACAGCCACTCGTCCTTTATCCAACCCCTTTGGGACTCCACCGCACGGCCGTTGCATTTTAAGGTGACCGCCACATTCCGTGGCAGCAATATCCACCCCTTGGGTTGGCGTGGGGAAGGTGAGCTTCCCTTTGCTTTACGCCACCTGCCTCCGTTTTATTAGATCTGCCTTAATCTGAATGCTGCAAGCAATAAAAATTGCTTCCCATTCATTTTCTTTCCCTGACTCTTAGCTTCGTAGATTTTACGACCGAGCACAGCACTACTGAGAACATTGGGAGAGAAGATTAGACTTGCAGATGGCTTCTCCGAGAAGAGCCTTTTATTAATTGCTGCTCGGCAGTGGCAGGTGTGGAGCACTCAGCTGGGGCAGAGGTAATCAGCTGCACAAAACAGGACAGCAGGTGACTGGGCAGCAGCTCTGAGGAAGGACCCGGCAAGCACAGTGAACCAAACTGAAAATCAGTCTGTGCTGCGCTGCTGCACTGCGAGCAAGCATCAGAGGAGTGTGCATGAACGGAATTCTACAGCACACCTCAAGTAACCCTTCTGCACCATTTCGCTGGTGACTGATTGCCTGCTCCAGTTTAAAAACCATGCTGTTATAATAAAAATTAAAAGTAAATAAAATAAGAAAAAACCCACCAACTGGAAAGCCTTCACAGTAGAAAAGTGAAAGCAGTGAGACGCCAAGAAAGCACAACCCACTAGGATGGACTGGGGCTACTGATCTTACGGACAACAAGACCAGAGAAGAACAATCCTGCAGCCTCCACATTACAGGAGACTGCTGCAGAAACCAGAAGGAATGATCTCTGTTCTGCCTGATAGGCCAAAAAGTTGTAGACCTGGAAAAAAAAAAAAAGTTTTTAACCACACAGCTTGGGTTTCGTAGAGAAGGAAGGGCAGGACTACTCGGAGGGAGGACTAACTTTAGGACAGACAAAAATCCATCAGGAACAACACAGCTGAAGCAGGGCTTGCTTAAATTGACCCTCCGGAGTGGCTGAGGTTGGCACCAGCCCTGTGTCTCTGTGATCTGTTCCCTTTCACACCTCCAGTCAGGTTTTCCAAGTTGAACCACTCTAATGCATAATTTATCTTTGCTCCTTTTATTTCCACTGAAGCCTTTGTAAGATGGAGTAACTGGACTGGTACACGGCTTGCAGGACCCAGTGGGAGTGCAAACTGGGAGTCAGCATCAGAAAGCCGACTTCCTCATCGGAATGGAAGTTGTTGTGCAGTAGAAGGTATGACAATATTTAAGATGTACAACATGCAAAAAGAGCAAAGCAAAAAGGGTTTTCTTTAAAACCACATAAGAAGTTAAAAGTGAAGAGCCTTAGTAAAGCCATGCAGTTAAAAAAAAAAAAAAAAGAATAAGGAAATGCAGAAGTTTTGGTTTAATAAAAAAAAGTTATCACCCAAAATAAGGTAAATGTCTTTTTGAAAGTGTGCCCTATGTATTCCCAACTAACTTACCCTTTTTTTCCCTTTTTTTTTTAAATCATATACTGATTATGAAGCAGTGACTCAGCATCCTTTGAGATCAACACAAAGCTTCCTAGTGCAGAAATGCACTGCGGAGGAGCTCACCTGCGGAGCTAAAAGCTCAAGCTCCCAGTTAATTCAGAGCTAGCCCTTCGCAGAAGAGAGCAGAAAGGAGAGCAGGAAGGCTGGCCACGCAGTCCTGGTCAGGGTTCAGCCTGCCTTGGGGCCACCTGAGCTGCAGCACTGCAGTACAAGAGGAAGAGAGCAGCTGCAGTACACGTGAGCGAGGGGAGACAGCGCATCTAGCTCATAGCTTGCACTCTCAAAACAACGAACGGGGATATTTCTGCAAGTGTGACGTTACACTGAATGCCCCAAAGCTAAAAGCTACGGATACGTCCTGGAGATGCAACACGGAGGGCATTTATTTCCTAGCTGGCTGTACGGACGTTCAAAGAGCAGTGCTGTTGAGAAAAAGACCGAGATCAAATGCAGAATGAATAGCTGGAACAAAACGCGCTCTCGCCACTGGACCCACGGATGATTCCCTAGGGAAACCCTCACAAAGAGGGCTCAGTGTTTCTCAAATAAGCTTCTGTGTATATTTTTCCCATGTGCCGTTTTATAGATCACATAGTAATGGAAATCAGGAGAGATCCTGAGGGGAGAGATGGACTTCACAGTGCGCCACCAACAAAGTAGCTGCTTGTAGAATGGGAAACAGCAACGAGCCTTTGCAAACAAACAATGTGGAATTCTTGGCCAGAAACAATGGCTTTAAAAATCTTCTTTCATGGTATTTCCAATGGCCTCATCATCCTGCAATGGACCCCTGGATGAATTCTCTTCGTGGAAAATGCCACTGTAATAATAAGGGTGCTTCTTGTGTCAGGAAACACCCCTGGAAAGGTGTTCCTGCAAGCACGTGGGGGATCAAGGCCATGTGTTAATCCTAAAGCAAGCTTGGAAATGCCAGAGGTAGCTTTAAATGAATAAATAAATGTGTGAAAAGCAATAGTCGGCACAGTGAAGGTGGATTTTTGTGATTTTTTTTTCTTTTCCAGAAAATTTGATTTTCTGAGATTTTTTTCCCCTTATTTATGTCTTCATCTTCTCTAATGCCCACTGAATAGTCCCCCCCACTTCTAGATGCCCAAAAAGGTCCTTCTCAACAAGTCAGACTCCACCTCTCCACCCAGAATCCACAGGAAGACTTCTTGTGCTGGTCTCCAGAGACAGAACTCTTTTTTGGGTGCCACCCAACTCACTCCCCTTCACTGATTGTTCCAGGAAGTTGTTTTCAATTTTTATATCAAGGTCACACCTCGGTGCTGCAGAAAAGAATGGAAAAGGCACACACATTATCTTCTCCACCTCTGCTCTAACTTCAGTAGGAGAAAGAGGAAGGCTCTCCAACCTCTGATGCTCATCACGTCACTGCTACGCTTTCTTATATGCCCCAAGTTGTGTAATATTCATATTTTAAGGCACACCAGCCAAGCTCAAACTGCAAGCCCACTTGACCCTTACCTGTAGGGACACCACCAATCTCTAGATACTTTTTGTCCCCAGAAACCTTACTACCACTTACCTACCTTCCAATCCTACAATTTTTTTTTCCACACAATGCTGAGCACATTCTTTCATTAAATATGCAAAAATCCACCTCTCTCTCATCTTTTTGCACACCTTCAAGAGCCACAACATTTAGAAAATCCACCCCTAGCCGTAACCATTTTGCCTTTTCCATGCCTGGCTCCAGACGTTTTATTTTCTAGTTAAGCCAACCACACCTGGACATGCAACAGAAAAAGAACCAAGCCAAGTATTTGTTCAAACAGTGTTCCAGTATCTACCGATGACTTATTTTTCACTTCGGCTCCTGCTTACTCTGAATACCTTAGCATGCTCTGATGTTCCTTTGCTTTTTAAATATCTCACTTGCCAACGTTGGGCAGACACCTCCTGACTGAAGTCAGATCTGCATCAGGTCTTTTTGTAGCTCTGACTGATGCAATGCTATCTGTAACGAGCATTTGACGTCACACAGGGCACTGGAGTAGATGCTGCTATAGCAGACATGCAACAAACCGTAGAGCTTATTTTTGCTGAAGAAATTGGTCTAAGGTACACCAAGAAAAGCATGTGTTTCCTAATGGAGAACAGACTTAGAATCACAAGGAAGATTAAAGCTGATGTACCACAGCATTCCAGTTTGTCAAAATAATTGTTGAACTCCAAATGACCAACCGGTCATTGCAGGAAGAAACAATGAAGATTGCTGGGGTTTGTTTTTGTTTTTCCCAGACGGAGGAAGGATGCTCTGGACAAAAGGAGATGTTCTCTTGGTCAATCACAGAATGGCTGAGGTTGTTGGCGACCTCTGGAGGTCACCTTGTCCAACCCACTGCTCAAACAGGACCACCTAGAGCCGTGTGATTCAGGTGGCTTTCTCTTACCTTCAGTTTTTGAGCTTCTCCCCTAACTTTCAGCAGCTCCGTGATGGAGTCCACAAAGCCCTGGTAATGGAAGTTGCACATTTTCTCAATCTCCCGATCATGATTTCTGATTCGTGCTTCCAATTTTTCCATGAAACGACCGTGCTCCTCTCCATCATAAACAGACCTAAAAAGAAGATGCCACCGTGAGTCAGGGTTCCAATACTTGTTAGCATAATTACTTAAAAGAAATATCCAGAATACAACTTCTAAAAATCAAAAGAAAACCTCTTTTTACTTGCCAGGCACCAAACTCACGTTTGAAAATTCTTCTATTCCAGCCTTCCTCCCTGTCCCCACACTTGTCAAACACCAGCTCGATGTTCCCTCAGAGATCACAACATGGCCAGCCCAGTTCTGAATCCTCTGAGATGAAGTTTCCATGCTCTAGCTTTGAGCTTAGCCATCTCTGACCACTACGTGCTATCGTATGCTGTAACACTGAGCAACACTCGCGTAATTTCTCTGGGCGTTTTTCGGGATTCAAGGGAAAAAGCTGCAGTGGAGAAGAATCACCTCTACAGCTTCCAAAACCCATCCCCTTTCCTACCTCCAAATTTGAACAGCACAGTTAGCCTTGCTCCTGGAAGCCTTACAAAGCTGAAAACCACCCAAACCGACAGGGATACCCCCATACAAGGTACACGCGTGCTGCAGGTACCAGACAGCCTTTGGTACCACCGAGCAAAACCACTAATGCTAAATTCAGGGGAAAAGAAATAAAGTTACCCTTCTTGTTTTGTTAAATTCCACACAACTGGGAAGAGAAGCTTGAATTGCTGTGTTCTAACATTTCTCGCTCTGTACATTACCAACGCACACGGCCCAGCAAAGATTATTTCCACAAGTTTTGTAACGCAGCCTAGAATGCAACTCTCCTGTCTGCAGAGGAAGGGACCACGGCACAAACCTCACGTTAGTGCCGAAAGCAGAGGGACGGTGTCACACCTGAAGTGGGGTGTAGGGTTCTGAGAGTTGTTCAGGGGGGTTTCTGTATTGTATTCGCTGATTTTGAGCTGTCTTTGTGAAATTTTATTATTTTATTATTTTGAGGAGAAGAACTAACTGCTAGACCTGAGTTCTCTCTAGTCTGAAAAATGAAGTGCACAGCGAGCTTATGAAACCCAACATTGTACTGCTGCAGAAAGTAAGGGTGAAATAATTACACGCCGGACTCCACACAGCAATTAGAGATGAAAGGTGGGGAATGACTCAGCTGTAGCCAGGTATAAGAAAGAAATAAACAAAAAACATTTACCATTTGCAGCAGTACAAGTCATACCTCTGAAAGAACCACAGCTAGATGAATCCCACTCAACATTTTACACCTTCCAGGCTGAACCCCCACCTGATGTGACCTTCAGGTGTGATCTGTGCCTGTAGGTCGCTTGGGGAATCCCACCCTGCAATCTACAACAGTCTCAATGTCATACAAAACTATAAAATAAAATACTGAGACAGGACTAAAGCTAGAGGAAAAGTATTGAATTACCATTCTTTAAAACCTGCCCAGTTGCATAATTGAAGCAATTCCAATTATGCAATTTCAGTAAGCCATTCTCAGAGGAAAAAAATAAAAATGCCAAATCCTCGTAAGCCTGTTTAAATCCCCATGCAAAATAACAGCCACCAGGAGCAGAGGTGACAGCACCGCCTCCTGCAGCACTAACCGGCTTCTACCTTGGAACAGAGGTGAAAAAACAACTTCCTAAAGTTTTATCAATGCCACCACGGTATGATGCTAGTGGGTTTTCTGTGCAGCTGAGCAGTTTTGCTGGTGGAACATGAAAGCTGGAGGCAGAGTGCCATCTAGCGCTGTGCAGCCCATCCACAACGTGGCTCAAAAAGCTCAGAGGCACCTCTGCTCTCAGGAGCTTAACTCAGAGAGGACAATTCTTATATAATAAGCAAGTGCAGCCAGGCAAGTGGTGCTTTCGTTCAAGTACAAGCTTAACAGTAATTATGGGTGTCATATAAATGGGTTTGCACGAAAAATAAATACTGCCAGAATTTACAAAGGCATCTATTTTCAGAAAAAATAAATAAATGACTTAAAGCCTTACAAACTCTAGGCGAAATTTCCTTTGCACGTGGCCAAACTAAGTCACAAAGGTCCCACGACCAAAGCCATTCCCACCCCGAAACCAAATTCTGGGGTCAAACAACAAAAAAGCTGGTGACAGGCAGCAATATAAAACCCATCTTGGGGGCAGCCCTAAGCTTACATTTAAGCAAACTCCACAGGCTGCCTTTTGAGGTCTCCTATTCACCCACAACCCTCCCTTCGATGTAAAGCATCCTGCACTCCCATCATCTCTTTAAAAGACAAGCAAACGGGCGACAGCCATGCAAGACCCAGAGAGAAGCGCCGTGCCTCCACCGATGTCAGCTCCAAACCTGCAGGATGCCGGGTTTGTGCTCGGTATTGAACATCAGACACCCAGGGTGCAGTGGCTACGTGGTGACTCCTCTCAAATGAAACAACACGGGACTCTGTGACTGCAAGAACAAACCACTCCACACCACCCCTGAGGTCCCAGACCCTACCGCCACCGCTTCTGGCTCCCCAGCCCCTGGTAGAGGTCCACTTCTGCAGCTACCGGAGCCACGGCAGCACCCTCGGAAGGCCGTTCTGGTCCCCCCAGCCCACCCAGCATGGCCAGCTCTGTCTCCAGGCCACCTCCACGTCTCAGCTGCTCCTCTTGACTGAGCACCACCAGGAGATGAGGACGGCCACGTGTGGGCATTAGTACCCAGTAATAATCACAAGCGCACACAACACAAAATATAAAGCAAAGACAAGAAGAATTAAAAGTGGAATATAGGTTTGGGCTATTTGTCTTTTTGGTCATGAAAAAACAAGGCCTTGTGACAATGCTACAGAAAACGAACCTTGAGGCTGCCTTTTTTTCTCTGATATAAAAAATTGCTGGTCAGATCGCTTCAGTAATGAGCCTCCCCCACAAAAAAAAAGCTTTTTGATTAAAAAAGTCTGAGGAAGAGGGGCCTGTCCCACAGGCACTTATCTCAGAGCGCTGAGCAGGCCGTAACTCTCCGACTGAAGACTACGCTCATTGACAGATCTGTCTGGTTTACATTTTTTTTAAATACACTCGCTAAACAAAACCATTAAGAGGACTTTTTAAAAGTTCTTGGATTGTATTGTTCCAGTTTCACAATTTCTGCATTCATTAAAAATCCACTCCAGTTGTTTTTTTTTTTTTTTTTTCAAAAGGTCAACTGGAAAAATCTTTCCAGGAAAGCTGTCGCAGGCAAATGCCTCCGTGAGACCGGGGCCTCGGTCCTGCAGGGCCCGACCCCAAAATGTGGGTAACCCACCCACCCCACAGCGAGACACCTAGCACACCACAGGCAGGGACTCCCCAAAATCTGGGGGAAAGAGGAAAGATTTGGGGAATAATGCCCAAGAGGGGACTGTAAGAGCAATGAGGGGCAGGCCCAGAGGCCGCGGGCCCAGCCCAAGCTCCAGGGACCTGTGGGGACAGGGACCCTGCCCACCCCCATGTCCTGGGACCCCGTGAAGCTCAGCTACGAACCTGCTCCCCAAAACACGCTGCAGGCCAGATTCAACGTACATGCTGAAGGAACACCCAAGAAGCTTCAAGTTATTGAACATACATAAATTAATGGTAGGAAATCTTTAGGAACTAGGTCTGCAGGGCCTTCCTCCATCTCCCACTCAGCTGGTTAGCAAAAGGACTTGAGGCAGTTCAGGAGAACGAGGAGCTACGAGGCTGATCCTGCAGCTTCATTCCCAGCGAGTTGCCTTGTAGGACAGGGACTCAAAAGTAACCTAAATAAGTTCAGCTGAAAGTACAGAGGAGGGAAATCTCTGGGGGGCAAAATGAAAGAGATCTGGAACAATGCAAGGAGGACATTCTGGGGACAGTGGAACAGAAGTGACTTGCTTTTGTTTTCAATTAATAAATGGAACAAATTCCTGAGTCTGTTGTGGACTTCAATTTCCCCCCCCCTTTAAACTTCTGTAGTGGTTTTAGTCCCTCAGAAACATTTTCTTCTCATTAAGCTACATAAAAGCATTAGCAGTTTGTTTAATCTTATTCTAACTTTTATAATAAACAAATTAACTACTGAGCAATGCAGAAAAAGAATCAAGAGTGGTGCAACAGCTCCATGGAAAAAAGGTCAAGGAAAGTTTGCAGCACTAATACCTGCTTCATACTGCCTTACAGCATGCAGCCTGAAGCCTCGTGCGGCACGAGGTCCGTGCACGGCCATGGCACCCGCAGAAACTCGGCCAAAACCCTGCTCACCGTACTGCACCCGGAGTATTTCAGCTGAAGATCAAGTGAGGAATTTGCTTCTTGCTTTAATTCTAGTAGATAAATGGAGATTAAATCCACTGTTTTCCTATGTCACTCCCATAGGTTCACATTTATATCATGAATATGGAGAAAGAATCAATTCCTTATCTTTTTCAGTAAAGTATAAAACTCATATGAGTTTATATAAAGATCATAAATATCTTAATGTTATAGTTTAGAAAGCATCCCCATTTGTATTTTTCCTACCTAGACCCACACTGAAGTTTACCCCTCAACCCTATTTTCAGTCTACAACCACAATCCTTTCAATTGCTGTAAAACTCATTAAGTTATTAGCAATATCACATTATGGCAAGGTCCTGGAGTAGGGAACAAGGCAGATCTGAAAAGCACCGCTATCATCTGGCAGGATAACTGGTTTGATAGCAGGGGGAAGCTGCCCACGTGTACCTTGACTTTGGCAAGGCACAGCTCTGGCAGCTGTATCTCTCAGAGCGCTTTCGGAAGAGCGCTGTGCAGAAATTACCATAAACCACATGCACACACCAGTCAAAAACCATTCTAAAGACCAAGTCGCTTGTCAATGACTGGGCTCAACCAGAAGGGACTTTTCAACAGTGCTTCCACATGAATTTCTTCCGAGCCTGGTTTTCTTCAGCAGTTTTAATAGTAAATTGGAAAATATAATACAAACTGTACTTTCGAAATATGGTGGTAGCGCCAAAGCGAGGGCAGTCACGAGCCTGCTGGAAGGCAGCAGCCAAAGACCTCGAGAGATTGGGAGCGGGACCAGGAGCTGCAAAGGTGAGAGGGTGCAGGAGGCAGAGACCAAGATTTTTGTGCACAAAGAAGATTTTTTGAAGGCAGCAACATGGGTGGGACGGGACCAGAGGGAGACAGGATGGACTAAGGCTTCTGCAGGATGGCAGTCACCACCACGGCATCTCCCTTACTGGCCTGGGAAGAAGAGCTGAAAGAATTGGGCTTCGATTTGAAGGACAAGCAGAATGAGGACAAGACAAATTAATAATGAGCTTTATCGGGCAGACAGAGAGGCATCTGGCACAGACATGCCCAGGAAGCCACCACGGGAGGCACCAGGAAGCATGTTGGTGTAAGATCACAAAAGCAGACAAAAATCAATGTATGGAAGCAAAGTAGGGGTATTATTAATATACAAAACCCTTGTCTATTGGAAAATGTATTTTAGGTATAGTCTATGGCATCATACATAATGTCTAGTCACACCTGAGCTCAGTCACTGTGTTTGCAGAACCGAAGATCCTACTGTCTCTCATCATCCACGCAGTGCTGAGAAGCTTGAAGACCTGAGCCCCAGGACAAGGCACCAGGAACAAACCACCCCGAAAGCCACCACTGGGCTGAATGCCGACTCTGCTTGCCACGGTACAGCTCAAAGTTGGGGACAGTAAACGGAGAGGAAGCAGAATGACACAGGCTGTGCAGAAACGGGGAATAAATGCCCACGGAAGTATCTGGGGTAAAGCAGAGCCCAACAGCAAGAACTGAGACACTGGGAGCACCTCGCTGGTCCTGCTGCGCAGCCACAGCCGTGCCCACGTGCGGTGCAGGTGCAAGTTATCCCCTTCTAATTCCTTCTCCCCACTCCATGTAAAAGCTATTTCATCACGCTAAAAGCCGTGCACACAGAGAGAACAAAAACGATGGCAGTTTGGCCACGTCCCACGCCCAAAGCTTGGCGAGATGAAGGCCATCTCCATCACAAGGAAGACTGTTCTGGAGAAAATCACGTTCTGTCAACTGGATGCCGCTGGCCTCCCGCTGGTTATTTATCCTACCAGCAGCACAGGAAAGGGAGACACTTGACAATGAAGACAAGAGGCACGCTTCCAAAGCACCCACAAATAAGGTTACTGATAACAAAATATCTTTTTAAAATAAACTTTACAGGATTAATACTTGAGTCATTGCATCTATAAAAGCAGATTAGATTACCACAGAAAAATTTTAATGTCTATGCTTGCTGTGTTATTGCCCAATAAAAGCTTTTTCCCCTCCTAACAGAGTTCATTTTGTTGTCTTATGCATTGTTTAAACAAGTCGATTTTTTGTGCGCGTGCATTCTTGGCTCTAGGACTCGGGCCCTCCTTTCTGCTGTGAAGCAATGTTGTCACAACATCCAGCAGAGGCACAACAAATCCCCAAGACATGCCCGATATTAAAAGCGCTGCATTAGAAAACCGCACGAAGCGCGCTCGAATTGACAGCGGCGTGATGGAGAGCTTCCACGCTCGCCGCACGCGTACCGGCGCCTCTCCTAAGGACCGGGGAACCAGCGCTGGTGAACTCATACCTGGTCCTTGATGCCCAAGAGCAGCCTCACCTCCACCTCGGGAGGCAGAGAGCACAAAGAGCTCTTGGCACGGGCATCCTGGCAGCCTGTGGTGCTCAGCGGTGCCAGCTCCAGCCCCTCTCTGCTTGCAGAGCAGCGTGCCGCGTTACCCAGGTCAACCCAAGGCCTGGATAAGCTCGTGGGCAGGAGCTGAAGGAGATGGAAGGGTTCAGCCCTCCATTGCCACTTCATCGTGTCGAGATGTTCCCAACTTGCAGCAGCTGCCAGGGGAAAGCTCCTGCTCCGGTCCCATTAACGTTCCTGCCCTCCTGCCACAGCTTCTCCTGCCCCACCAGCATCCTGCGGGAGTGAAGGTGCTTTAAAAAAAAAGTCTGAAAAGTTTCTTTACCTTACAATCAGAGTAATCAAACCAGATTAATCACACCAGTGGCTCCCAGGAGGAAACCTCACACAACTTCTGCCAGAGATGAGCATCTTGCTGCCCGTTCCTCCCATCAGCACAGGCTGAGCAAGAGGAGGCTCTCATTTACAACCTAATAATTGCTTCCTAAAAACTCATGTGCAGCTCTCAGATTAGGGAACATGTAGGATTTGGTTGCCTAAAATACAGACGTGTAGTGCCCTCTGAAACAGCAGCCTAGGGTCTGGCAGCTTTGAGAACAGACCCCACACCCGGAGCTCAGGGTGTATGTTAGTGCCCACGAGCTAAGTAAGAAAACCTAAACCAGAACAAGCTTAGCTAGCCTTGCTGAGCTGGAACCCCTCTAGAGAGCTCCGTACAGGAGGCACCAACCCTGCCTTAAACCGCCGGCATCCAGGGTTGAGGTCTGGGACTCAAAGGCCGAGTTTGGGGTGAGCAAACCCCTCCTTCCCCACGGATCTCAACCTCGCTTCTGAGCTGCAGGGCTGCAAGCAAAAGCCCATCCTCTTTCTAACTATAGATGCCTGCTCTGGCAAACTCATCTGGAGGACATGAGGCAGTAACAGCAACATCCTCGGGGAGGAAAGCTGGATTAACAGGCAGCAGCATTTGGGATGTATGACTACCAGAGGAGGCCCAGACTCACATTCCCATGAAAACATTTCTGCCTATTGAAGAGAGGAAAAATAGTAATGGGCTTAAATTGCCCAGGAGAATTAGGTTAAACATTAGACAAAGCTTTCTAACTGCACGAGTGGCAGAAAACCAAAACAGAACATCTAGGCATGCTATAGGATCTCCTTAAAGTCATCTCTTCTAAGAATAAGTCAGAAAAACATCCAGCAGGAACAGGTCAGACACATTTGCTCCTGGACCTCCTGGACCTCCTCAGACAGGGAGAAGATGAGCAGCTTCTTGAGGTTCCCTGTAGCACCCCCCTCTTTTTTTTTTTTTTTAAATAGGGTCTGAACTAAATAGCTGAAGCTGTTTGGAAAGCACCTGATCTTAGCCAACGCTGTACAACATCCCGAAGCTGGAAGAAATGGTGTCTCTGGCTCTGGGTAGGAAAGCTTTCCATGTTTTTTTTTTAGAAGGACTTCAAAGAACCCAACTCCACTTTCACTGAGGGCAACAGACAAATTCCCATTTCCTTCATCTGTACAAGATCAGGTCTTTAGTTATAAAATACTCTAAAGCCTTCTTGAGCGTTCATTTCTGACAAAGACTTTTAGACTATACGTTACTGGAAAAACAGAGCCACCATAAAGCCACAGCCATCTCCGGGGTAGGATATAGCTGCTCTGTGCCAACAAGACTCCAAAGGAAACAAAGAATAATTACCCTAATTGGAAATATAATGGAACAACTCGGCTATAATGTCCCCATTAAAGAACGACTCTCAGACGATAAAAGACATGAAGAGGGAGAGCTTGAACAAATTAGCGCTCGGCCTCGAGACGAGCCAGGAAATGTAAGGAGCGACCCCAAGCCAGGCAAGGCAGAGCAGCTAGAGCAAGCACGAATGCCCCCAGCCGAGGCGAAGATGGAGAGAACTGGCCACGAGCAGAGCTTTCAACCTCCCTCCTTCTTCTGCGAGCACAATGGAAACAATTCCCCCAAGAACAAAAGCGATGCGTCAGCAGGCCCTACTCTCTCAAGCTCTTTCAAGTTGGAAGGACAGTTGATTTGCACCATGTGTAGGATAGGAATGCGAGCTAGAACCGAGCGAGATAAATTTCGCCCCGTCCAAGCTGGTTAACATTAAGACGGGGATGAATCATCTTTACAATGCCTGTAAACAACACAATTTTAAGAAGGAAGAAATCTAACGATACACCCTAATCGCACTTACTCGCAGGAAGTTCCCCAACGTTTCTACCACATGTACTATTGTTAGGAGAAGTGTCGAAATAAGGGGGCAGACACAAAGCCACAAGAATCAGAGGATGTGGACTCCGAGCCACCGCAAATGTTCTAACCTCCCCTGCGCTGCGCCTGCAGTGGTGTTCCGGCACGTCGAGCCTCCGCGGCAGGCTGAGGCTGGGCCGAGGGGACACGCTCGGAGTCGGGGAGGAGATGTACATCAGGCGTGCTATTTATAACGGGGCAGGAAGCTCTGGCTCCGGCTGATTCTCGCTCTGACCTGAGCTGATGACTTCTGAAGGGAGAAACCAGATTATCTTAACCTGCTGCAGTGTCGGTTACCTTTACTCGGTAACTCATATGAAGGAAATACCAGCTCCAGAGCAGCGAACGAGCAAATCCCAGAGGTACACGAGTCTCAGAACATACCTTAAGGTGACTGCAGAAGATCACGGGCTAGAAAAAGTGCCTTGGACACAGCATGATGCTATGAGATCTCTCCACCTGGCTTATTCAGAAGGGAGATCAAGAGACAACTTAATTACTAGATGCAAGTACATTCCATAAATATGTATATTTTTTAAAAAACACCCACATCAGGTACCAAGGAGCTGCTTCATTCAGGGAGGGCAGAAAAGCCCGACAGCATGACGGCTGCAATCCCAAACCAGATGAATTCAGCACAGACCGGAGGCACAGTACTTGTCTGCGTGCTTCCAGAGCCCGTGGCACAGACCAGCAGGGAAGCGGTGGAGTCCCCCTCTCCAGCTACGTGCTTCCAAGCTGGCCACCGCTCAGCGCAACCTACACTAACCAGACGCGTTGTCTTGCTCAACATAGGCACAAGAGTGAAAATTTACAGCCTGTGACATACAGATACGCCACGGAGTGCATGCTGAAATAGATCTTGCCACGTAACAGAGTACATCCAGTCTTCTCCTCGCCCAACGGAACTCCACAGCTAACCCGAAGGAGAACAGAGCAGATGCTGCCGGCTCAAATATTGTGCAACGCAATGACAACGACCTCATGCAGTGGTGTATCCCCTGGGGCTGATGCTGGGGACAATGCAGGTTCCCTCTTCAACAACGACAGAGATGAGGAGACACAGTGCACCCTCAGCACATGATACAGAACTGGATGGAGCGACGGACGGACCCAAGAAGTGCGCTGGATTTTAGGTGGGATATTAGGAAGAATTTCTTTACTGGAAGGGTTGTTAGGCATTGGAATGGGCTGCCCAGGGAAGTGGTTGAGTCACCATCCCTGGAGGTCTTTAAAAGACGTTTAGATGTAGAGCTTAGGGATATGGTTTAGTGGAGGACTTGGTCAGAGGTCGGACTCCGTGATCTTGGAGGGCTCTTCCAACCTAGGTGATTCTGTGATGTATGTGTAGGAAGCATCCTGGCTTTCACAGGACCACAAGAGGTCAGGCTCATTCATGCTGCTTCTGTGAAGATAACTAAAACCCACCTGGACAGAGTCCTGAGTGACCCACCCTGGGTGACAGTGCTGAGCTGGGAACAGGGCTAGAAAAATCTCCAGAGGCCCTTGCCAAGCTCAATGAGTCTGCAATTCTGGGAGTGTTTTCCACCAACAGCAGTCAGTCACCGATGCCATCTCTCTTCTTTCCCCAACCACCACCAACCCCCCCAAAAAAAATAAAAAAAATAAAAAAAATCAAACACTTCAAATCAGTCTGGTGTTTTAGTGGCTATATCCTTACAAACTACATGAAATAGTTTAATGTGAAACCTAAGAGACAAAGAGAAATCTCCCTCTAAAGGCCTAGATAGGACAACTGCCAGGGGAAAAGAAGAAGAATGAGGTGAACCAAATTGAACATTTTATTCCTTTCCTACCTAAATGTCAGGAAAGCCCACCCCCCAAGGCAGCAACAGCCCAAGTTACAGGAGTAACTGTGCCCAACACCTCACCAACAGTAGACATACAAAATGATAGCTTCTGCTCCTCAAGGAGGCCAGTACTCATAATTGCAAGACAGCAACCAGAAATGAAGACTAATTTGTTAAAGTAACTTTTTTTTTCCCCCCAGAGCATTGTTACTTTCTGCTAACGCCTCTAACAGCAGCAACCCTACAGTTCATAGTACCTGCACAAAGCACTGATGAACAAAGTCCGGGTTGCTTCTGGTTTTGTTTTCAGAAGTCTAAGGTCCTCCTGCATTTTGCCATTTAAGAACAAGTTGTTTTTAAAGACTTCTCAGCTGATCATCCTCTAAACACAGGATGTCACCGGAATCCCACAGCACCTCTCACAACAGGGTCCTGCCCTTAATTCTGTTTTACATCTTCCTCTTCTTCCCAAACACAGCAACTTTGAGAAGGTCCCAAAAACTCAGCAGCTAATTCAAGCACCTCTCATCTTTGCTTAGAGCGTACCTGGGGCAATTCCACTCCCATTTGGGACAATCAAGTCTTGTTCTTTACAGACCCTGCTCCTGTGGCTGATGAAGTTCAGTGTCTCAGCATGTGCAGGCATCAGCACCCTGGTTCCGTGAGCAGGAGTTTTACACTGCCCATGCAGTGTCCAGCAGGAGGCAAGGCACAAAAGCTGTTCACCTGCAGGCTCTTCTGCTCCCCTGGGCCATCTGCCTTCACGGGAGCTGTAGGAACTCAACACCTCTGAGAGTCCCACACCTTTGTCAAATGCATTAGGAAGATGTCCAAACCCAGGTACCCTTAGAGGTGGAACCCAGAGGCATCACGGAT
Organism: Stictonetta naevosa; assembly: GCA_011074415.1. Taxonomy (NCBI): domain Eukaryota; kingdom Metazoa; phylum Chordata; class Aves; order Anseriformes; family Anatidae; genus Stictonetta; species Stictonetta naevosa. Next base: position 94,338,830 of record CM021700.1, on the reverse strand, counting down.
AGTTTTAAGCTTAGGACCACATGCTTAGGGACATTTTAGGGACATAGTTTTGTAGGTAATATTGGTGGTAGGAGGACAGCTGGACCAGAAGCTCAACCTTATGATTCTAGGATTATCACCACTACTATAATATCTTGCAACAAGGACCATAAGAAGCACCACCAAAGCGTGCTGATAGCAGCACTGCTGCAGGCATCCCTTACCCTTCTCATCCCACCTCCTATGACGACAGGGAGCTGACCACAAAACCTGTCCCACTTTCGGGGCTCTTGTGAGCCTCTGGTTTCCTGCAGTTTCTTCACACCCACAGCTATGATCCTGGGTCTCAGCAGGTCAGCCCTCCTCAGCTGGAGAGGAAGGAGCTCATGTTAGGCTTTAAACCCTAGGGAGGAAAGCAACAAGGAGCGATGAGATGTAGTTCTTATTCCAGCATATAGTTACAGCATATATTCGTGCCTCAACAATAACAGATTACTACAACAAAATATCAGAAGACATCCTGATAGAGGGAAGTAATTTCCCCAGAGTGAAAGCACATCACCTTCAGTACTGCGTACATGTATGTGACCCTAATTGCCCAAGGACGTTCCAATTCTAACAAGAGGAAGAGCTACACAGAGGTGGGTAGCACAAGTACCCAACAACTTGCCTACAGACATGCTATAATTCAGTTAAATAGCACACAGACAAAAAATCAGCCCCCTTAAACCCTGCATAAAAACCACCCTATTTTTTTTCCTTGAACCAGACATCCCGCTGGTTTCCCACAGAGGGAGTCATTCAGACTCCCCCCAACCCTACAAAGACTTACAAGAAGGATTGTGACCACCACAAACAGATGAAAAAAAAAAAAAAGCAGTGGGAGGCACTTTTGCCAGTAATTCTTGTACAGTGCTGATTTTCACAGGCTGGCTCAGCCTTTCCCAGTGAGATAGATTCGAGCTTGAGAGAGATCGTGTAGATGCTTCTCCAGCTCCTCTGGGCTGCCTGGCCACAGACCGATAAATGACTCCCACTTAGCTGAGTCCAGCTGGTCCTGAAAGCCTGTAGGGACTCTTCTCCTGCCACCGTTTCATCCTGGAGAGAGCTGCAGGCCATGGGATGGGGCTGGAGGGGAGAGCACTGCACGGGCCCAGACAGAGGCCTGCAAGTCGAATGGCACCCGCGCTGTGGAGGGTGGCAAAACAAAGGCCGTGGGGTCAGCAGCACTGGAAGAGAGGGAGGAGCAAGGAGAAAGCATGCTCTTCAGGCTCGTATTTAGCCAAAAGTGGCACAAAGAAAACACGACCCGTGCAAGACGTGCTGACAAGAGCTTAATGCACCAGACACGAACCAGAACAGCAGCACCGGGCCAAGAACCGCAAGGACCTCTGTTAACCTCTGTCAACATCAAAATCGACCTTACCAAAGCCAAACCAGCAACAAAAATGGTCCATAGGTGCCCAAAGGCTCTCCCCAGCTACAGGGAATAAAGAATACTAAGGAGAGACATCAAAACTTTTTGTTCCTGATCTGGCGCGAAGCCTGAAAGGGCTTTAGGGCAACGTGTGGTAGGAGACGTGACAGCTCTGGGTGACACACACAGGCCTGGATGACAGGGAGGCCGGAGGGAGACGGGCATCAAGAAAACATGGGAAACAAGATTGCTCCTGTGGCTGGGCTTGGCTGAAACGAGCCACCCCACCCACGCTCCCCTGAAGCAGCATCGTGCAAAGTTAGGCCCGTACCAGTACGTGGTCAGCTAGTCCTTGCCAAGGGGGTGCGCAGCCAGCAGGATATCTAGAGCAGCTTTAAGTCCAGAGGAAGATCAAAACCAGGGATCGAAGGACATGAAGTCGTGTGTACCAAGCACGAGGGTGAGTTAACCACTGCCAGAAATCCTGGGGGCTCCCCAGCAGCTATCCTCCCGGGGGCTCTCTCACCAGCTCTTGCACAAACGCCATCTCGGTGGCTTGCTGAGCACGTTGGAGGGGAGAAGTTTGGGGAGAAATAGACACGGAAAGGTAATTCAGAGCCACCGGAGCACCACGGCGCTGATGACAGCAAACCAACCCCGAGATCGTCCCCGGCTTTGGGCCACCAGACTCATAAGTGGCAACCGCCACCCTGTGTCGCCAGGGCTGAACTGCACGGAGGCTCAGCACCCCCACAGCACAGCAGCTGTCAAACCATGCGTAATGCGCCCTGCAGCACGCAGGCGACCCAAGCCAGTCCGGCTTCATTATCTGGAAGGCCTCGAGTTGAACTCTGCACGCAGGGAGGCTGTAGCCAAGTATTTCACGCTGACGAGCCATCCAGACTCCAACTGCAGCGGGTTTTGTAAGGCTTGAAGCCAGACATAGAATCAGCAAGAGGCAAGTTTGCTCAGGCAATTGAAACCTGAATAGCAGGGTTACCAAGAACGGTTTGGAAGCAGTGCATCACCTCCTTGTTGAACGAACGACGATCGCCCTTGCACAAGACCTGACCGTGCTGCAGTGCGGAGGGCAGCCGGTCAGCCTCTGTTCCTGTCTGCAGAGGCGTTGTGCAGTATTCCTGGAAGTATAACGTTACAAAGGATCTCTCCAAGCATTTGGATTCATCTTGAGATCAGCAGAATACTTCTTCCATCGGGTATACATTAAAACAAGAACCTAAACCAACTGCATACCCTTAAATGCTATATTTTTATCGGAAGCTATCAGAATACCTTGCAAACACCAATCTGTCCCAATTCCCTTTCAAGGGAAGCACCGCGCGCATTTTGCATGCTGCCAAACGCAGGCACAGAAGAATTAAGTGCAGCACCTATGGCCACACAACAAGGCACGGCGGTGCCAGAAATCAGCGCGCTTCCAACCCCGAGAGCAAGCAGAAGCCAAGGAAGCTTGAACCTCACCGTAGTAAGACATCAAAAATTTGAGACCATGAACCAGCCCAGTTCTCCTCCTACCTACCACACAGATACTCAACATTCAGTTAGATCCAAGGCAGGTAGAGAAAGCACGTCAGCACTTAATGCCAAGCACTGAAGCATGATGTTGGAGCCGTGCACGCAAGCCCCTCGATGGGAGAGGATCAAACAGGCTGAGCTTCGTGGTGTTTTAGCCAAGCTGGGCAATGCAGCACTCGCGTCCGTAACGCTGCTAGCAAACAAAACACAAACAGCTTAGCAAAGTAGGAAAAAGTCATAACTAATATGATTTAGGGGAAAGTTAGTACGATAAAACAGTACATTAAATAAAGATGCTACCATTAAATGCTTCCCTATAAAAATAGCCACAGGATGCCTGTGCCACCAGGCTTGTCATTTGAACAGTAAGCACTCAAGGAAATACAGTAAGACTTGACCAAACAGCAATGCAGCTTGTGGGCAGCGAACACAAGTGGGTTATCCCTGACTGCGTCTGCCATTCAGCCACCAGAAGTCCTCCTCTCCCCAAAATGATGCCCTCCAGAGCACGCTTTCACTTCTGCTCAGCCCTGCAGGGGTCAGGCACTTGGACTCGCTGACCTGTGTAGGTCCCTTCCAAAAAAAAAAACATCTCTTCTAATCTCATCGCCTCCATTACCCTCATCCCACCTCCACTCCCAAAAGCCCAAGTCCTCCAGCCTGTACGGCAGCTCCCAAGCAGGAGAAAGCCAGTGTAACACAGAAGCAGGCTGCCCTAGCACTTATTTCCTAGCCTGGTGCTTGTAATAACGAGCCCAAGCTGTCCATGAAGACTCACTAACTAGAAGAAAACAGCTTCCAGCTGCCGCCTGGGCAGACAAAGGTGCAAGTCCCCTTGTGCCAGCCTGAACCACACCAGGGAAGGGACACGGGGGTACCGGAGCCGCACCAAGCCACACACACCCTGCAACAGCACAAAAACCCATGCCCAAGTCATTCAAAGGGCTTCAGCCTTTATTCTTCCCCTGTTGGCAGGAGCCAGCTGCCAGCAATTGTTTTCAGCTGTGGGGGCATTCCCTCGTGAGCCATCCCCTGCATCCACCACCCGCCCACCCCGATTCGCACCCTCCTCCTCCTCAGGAGGACATTTCCCCATTCCAAATAACCATACTAATTATAATTCATTTCACTGAACTTAATTAAGGTTGGTCTTTTTCTTAACTGACAACGAAGCAACCCATTCAGTCTGGAGACAGCTTCTAACTTTAACCAAGGATTTTGGGGAGGGGGAAAAAAAAAAGTCAGGCAGCACTGCTGCTTTACAGTACGTGATCTAAGGATGCGATTCTCCGTTACTTTAAGTATGATAGCCCACGGAAAATTAGGAAAATGAGACATCTGCACATAAAAACTAAGCAAGGCAGAGTGGTCGATCTTCAACGAGGTACCTGCTCATCCCATGGTTTTTATAAGTGCCAATGACCTGACAGCTCATATCTACCTTCCTCGACCGCTGCAAATAAATAAATCTTTTTTTCCTCTTAGCAAGTGAGCTGTGAGGAGCCAAACCAGCTCCAGCAGCAGTCCTGCATAGCTGCCAGAGCAGGGAGCTCTCGGTCACGCACCAAAATAAGCCGTCCCTGCTGCCTTGGAGAGAAAAATTTGGTCTGCATTTGTTTCACAAAATGACAGCGAGAAGCGAACTATGTGCAGCAAGCCCGAAGTGGCCCTTGACCCGTGTACAACGGGGCCGTACGATTATTTCCCCCACGTTCACTACTTCTGACGAGGTAACAGGATCAGCTGGGCATGTTCGGCTGTCCGAGAGGCGGACACGGTGCAGGCACCAACAAATAACTCCCACCAGAAAGAGCTCACTTTGCTTTTTTTAGTGAATTTTTAAGCTTCCCCTTACAGGAACCTTGAGAGCACAGATTTAGCATATTGCATAGTACTCGTAGGAACTTCTTAGCTAAGCCACGCTGGACAAATACCATTTTTTTTTTAAACATCTAAATGGAAATAAGGGCCAAAAGAGGTCATTACCATCCAGAGAGGCCGTTCAATCACAGAGCAAAGGGACTGTGCCTTTTGCTCAAACACTGGGCTCTTCCAGCTGCCGCAGCTCTGCACCAAGAGCCAGGACGTGCGACAGTGCCAGTCCTCAGACGGGGTCCCCAGGTCCAAAACACAGTGATGGAGTGGGGTCCCCAGGGACCCAAGGGGACCAGGCACCATTTGCTGCCCCACACATCAAAAATAAGAAGGTCTCGACCCAGCTTTCCTGCTGCCCTTTAAGCCCTACAAGTCCACGTTTGTGGACTTGATCCAGCTTGATTGATTTCTTCTAGTTGCTTTTCTCTACTTAAGGAAGTTCATTATCCCAGTTTTAATGCTCATTAAACCTGGTTTGGTTTTTTTTTTGGCCATTTGAAAGCCGTGCCATTCAATCTGGGAGGGCACTGCGAGGGGATGTGGGCAGGCGGTGGCTCTGCTAGCACAGGGACCAGCCGCAGGATGCTGGCACACAGCAAGACCAGCCCCGAAGCACAGCAGGGGAGATAACGATGAGCCTAAGCAGGCTGGCCCAACTCTCCTGGGGTGCCGCACACCACCACAAGCACCCACAAATAAACTCGGGGGTCTTCTCCAAGATATACCTGACCGCTTCATGGAATTGGAGGTTTTATCCTGAAAGCAAGCTTCCAGTTCTTGTCAGCTGGTTTGTACTTTTACAAACTCCAGAGTAAGGGGCTGAAAGAAAGCAAAGGGATTTTATAAATAAATTTCTAGATGTTTCTGGGTGATGAAGAGGTACTGCCCAGTTCTGTCATGCCAGCAGAGCCTTCCTGGTGGTCCTGCAGGAACCTGACAGGCACCCAAAGCAGTGTCGCCAAGGGGCTGGCAGCTCTGAGCGAGGGAGAAGGGGAAGAAAATACAGAACAGAAGGAAAGAAATCAACCCAGGGAGGCAAGGTGCACCAGTGGCAGTCCCAAAACAGCAGCAGGAAAACTAAAACACATATCCGGCTTCCCTTCTCTGGGTAAAGGTGAAAAGGGCTGCGATTTAGGTCTTTGAGCTCCTCTCTGATACCCAACAGTAACAGATAAGCCAAGCTGTGGCCAAGCAGAACACGGTACTACCCAAAGCACACCTTGCAGATCTCCACCTGGAAGCACATCTGATCTAATGAAGGCGGCTTAACTGTCAAGAAAGTCTCCTTTCCCTTCCCTTCCATTGTGCAGGCAAAGCCATCCAACAAGACAACGGCTTTACTCAGCCCTGTAGGAAACCATGCCCTTCAGGAACAGAAGCGATGTTCTTCAAGGGCCTTAAAATAAAAAGAAAAAAAGCCTTTTTTCATCTCTGTAAGTGAAGCCTACGGCACACTGATCTGGCTTAACACCTGGATCGAAGTACACGCTGCTGAAGAAAGCCAAAGCTAAGGTTTGAGATGTCAATTCTTATTTTATAGCTACGTATTGCGATTAAGGGACTATTTTTAAAGCCAGTGAACTGAGTAGTTATCAACAGCTGATAACTCTGACCCCTGCTGTCGGCAGGCACGGGCTGCTTTCATTCCCCACATTGCACCCCACCAGCTCCAGGGGGAGGCAAGGGACAGGGACGACAAATTAAAGGGTGTTACCCTCAGGCAGTGAAACAGGAGATTTAGCACTTAAAATGTATCAGTGCCACTGGAAAGTTATTTCTACTTACAGAAAGGCCAGGAGAGAGGAAAAAGCTGCCCCGGCAGGACACCAGGAGGTAGAAACAACACCAACCCTACAGCTGTCTCTGCGCAGAGTCCTGGGATCTGGTGCTTAAGCCTTTCCCCTGTTCTGTGAGAAATGAAGAGAGGTACCTGCAGCTCAGCACCCCCCAGAGCCTCCGCAGCAGCACTTAGTGGAGGAGCAGAGACGTTTCCTGCAGCTAAGGAGCAGTTTGGGACACATCGCAGCAAGCATTACAGGAATTTATCCAAGCCACGCATGAGTGTTTTTCACAACAGCTTTACAACACAATATATTTTGCTCTGTCTGTACTTCTAACCCCCAGGAGCAAGCTTCTCTTTCCCTAAGCAGGGTGCTGAGGTCTCAATCCCCTCGCTCCAGCTGGGGAACGTTTACCCCCAGGAGGCGGCAGCCACCCGAACGAGGTGCTGAGTTTTGGGGTGAGCGTGTTGTGCGATCAGGGCTACATAAACCCAACGGCCACGTACTGGGCGTGGATTTCCAAACCGAGATGATTTAAGAGGTTAGAGGTCCCCAGCCATCCAGCCTCCCCCTCCACCTGGAGGTCTGCAACACGCGCAAAGGGTGGTGGAAAAAAAAAAAAGACAGCATGCCTGCAGCTGGCTGAAGCACTGCCTCCGCAGCACAGGGTTTGCAAGCTGTGCTTATCAGAACCCCGAGCAGATCTGGCCATGGCTGAAGGACACGCGGCCCCTCATTATCAGTCTCCTCCAGAGGTCAAATACTCTCAGACTGTCACAGCATCTGCACCACAGGGGGGGAGCCAGCACGCACACCTGGGCTGAAGGGCTGTAAGGCAAAGCAGCAGCGGGTTTTGCCTGAAAAAACTGAAGACAGCAAAGGCGTTCCGTCCTTCAAACGGTTTTTAATGCACAAAGCCAAGAAGTGCTCTGGCAGAAAGCAGGCGGGGAAGGAGCCAGTTGTCCAAAAATCCCACTTGGCGATTGATGGAACTGAAACCAATCCTCAGCCAGGGCAGGATTAGAAGCATCAGCTGTCAGGACCGTGCCTCTCAAAGCACACCCTGCACTTTCCATCCTGGTCCAGACGGGACCGTATTGCTCAAAAACCAGCAGCCTGCCCAACCCAGCACTCCCACAACGCTGCCAGGGATGGAGGCACGAAGATGCAGGTTAGATGTGGACAACATAAGAGCAGTGCACATGGTGAACCTCAAATAGGGTCAATGGCAGGACCAAAATATTAGCACACAGTTCGGGCAGCGAGCGGATTAGGGCTAATCAGGTTATTTTGAAACCATCAGTGCTGATGTTTGTACCTTCACACCTCACGCTGCCTCATCTCGCGCTGCCCAGGAGGAAGGCAACCCGGACCGCAGGCTGGGAAGGGCCAGGAGTAAGGGATCGTCGGCTTCCCACTCCTCAGCCAAAAACCTCACGGCACAAACAGAGCCAACTGATATCACAAGGATTGCCCAAGTAAACAGACTGATGGTGCCGCTCATCCCGCAGCTGCTGAGCATCCCCTGCAAATGGAGCAGCTCCGGCACAGGAAGATCCTGAACCTCTTACCTATTTGAAGGGAAGGAGCTCACACATGGATAACACGAGCAGAACCGGGTATATCAGTTACACTCTCCTCAAGGACCTGCCGCTGTGTCTCTCTGGCAGACCGGACAGGCTTCTGGATCGATGTTCTTCTCTTACCTGGCTTTATACTGTGCATAAATGGTATCTTTGGGGCTTCAGCTTTGTTTGTGGAGTATCTGCTTCCAGGTCATTCTTTTTCCCCTTTTGAAGTTCTCATTTTACCCCTATCGAGACAGCTCAGCCGCTTCCACAGCTCAGGCTTAAGAAAAAAGGATTTGTCATAGTATTAATTTCTTGCTGACGCTCTCCTGGAAAAATATCGTCCTTGGGATTTGGCACGTGAAGCCTGTCACTTGGACCTGGGGCGGTGGCGTTTTTTTTCCAGCAATGCCCAGTGACCACCCAGGCTGGGGCCCAGGGGATGCTCAGGTGCCTAAAACATCACCTCCACTTATTAATAATAACCTTGCAGCAACAGCAAGGCCTGTGCACCCAGTGCAGGTAAAGCAGCTCGTTGAGCAGTAAGAAACAGGGGCAGGAGCAGTAAGAAACAGGGGCAGGAGCAGCAAGAAATAGGGGCAGGAGCAGCTAGCAAGCCTCCCTGAAGCTGTATGGCCAATAACCATCCTGACACCTGAAAGCTACACTTTGCGACAAGCCCACGGGTTCAGATGAGAAAACCAGGACTGAAAACCATCAAGGGTTTGGTTCGTTAGAAGCAGCAAACCTGAAGCGAAGTAGTGGCAAGTCTACCACGCAAAACCTGCCTCCATCCCTCCCCTGCTCCAGCCCGGTGATACGTGAGGCAGGTCCTGGCACAGAACAGAAAGCAATCGCATGGACTCTGCTTCCAGCTCTGCTTCTACCTGTAATTTAGTATTTAATGGAGGGGACAGAGAGAAAGGTACAGAACATGGGATGTCCTTTGCAGGACAAAATCCGATACACTTGCTCGTGGCCGCTGCTGCCAAAGAAAGGCCGGGTTCAGTCTGCGCATCTCAGCACCATCCGCTCGCTGGTCTTGCACCAACATACCTGAGCAGCTCGTCAAAGCTTGATAAAATAATTTAATTAGGTGTTTAGAGCCTGTTTAGGAGCAAATGACGTAAGCACATAAATGCTTGAGATTAATGAGAAGGGCAGGAGTCAGACAGAAATAGAAAGAAACCCGTTACATCCTCTTCAAGGGTGTAAAATTATCCCTACCATCCCCAGATCGCGCCCTTCCCACAGACACGTCCCCCGTGATCTCCCTGCACCCTCAAGCACGAGGGATGTCTGCCGCTTGCAGCCTCTGCTGTCCCTCACCACCACCTCCACCGAGCACCAATACTGCGTTTTGCCACTTGATGGCACCAAAGGAAACCCTAAATTTACACATTACGAGGCCAGATTCAAAGGAGATGGTAAAGGCTGGGTCTAAACCCTGAAGGAAAAGCGGACGGCCAATACATGGCACACGAACACATGAAAATGCCCGTTTCCTAGCCTTTATTGTGCACCCAAACAGTGAAGCAGAAGCGATTGTGCTGCTTGGATTTACAGACACAGCTTTTCTCATGGTCTTGGAAATTGGCCCCAAGCCCCGCAGGAGCCGCAGCGAGGAGGCACCAGCACCAGGACAAGACAAGCCACCAGCTCCAGCCCGGGCAGCGGAGGCGCAGGAGGGTGCTGGGGGTGTCTGCCCATCATAGGCATCATCTCAGAGGTCTTCCTCACCTCCGTTTCGGCACAGCCCTTCGTACCCAGCGTTTTTCAGCTGCACTCTGCCAGAGAGCAGAGCAGGGGCAGTGGGATGGGCCGGCAAGGAACCAGCTCAAGGACCAGGCTCAGCACCAGAAGCTCAGTGCCTGGCGAAACCGAGCCAACGCCACGGCACCAGGTCACCTCAAGTGTCCTCGTCCAGCACACGAAAGCGGTGCTGGGCTCCACGTAGGAGAGCCACATCCTCACCGTGCCCTGGTGCTAGAGCCAGGAGAGCCACGGCGTGCTCCCCGAAATGCCGGCTGCAGGCGGCTGGGATCAGCCTCCGGCCACCTCCTGCCCCAGGGCACCTCCTGATTTTGCAGTTACCAGCCTGAAGTGGCTACAGAGGGGAAAATTTAGGAAAAAAAAAAAAAAAAAAGTGATCTGAATCTGTTCTAAAAACATACCGTGTTTCAGAAAACATCTGGGATATGCTTCTACTTGTGCCATGTACCCAAGCAACAAGTATTTGCCAGTTATTTAAACGGATTTAGTAAGAAGCACTAGCCTCACAAACATACACGGAGCTTTCACCTCAGATTTACATCCGCTGTTATTAGCCTAGACAGTTCTCTGTGTTACAGCTTAATTAAAAATCCATGCTGAAAGTTCAGGCCAAAACCACAAAGCAAGCTTGTTGGGAGCATCGGACGGGGACCACCGCAGACATTCATCTCCAGAGCCATACATCAGCCGGGACAGGCAGGAAAATGAAGCGGCTTGTGCAAGCCAAAACAAAAACCCGCACGGACAAATTGGCTTTACCACAACGGGGGCTGCTCTGCAGGCTCTTGCTCAGTAAGCGCATTAAAGCCTTGCTCCAGCAGCGTCTGCTCGTCGGGGAGCTGGGAACACAGGTCACATCCATGCACGGGGACGGTTTAGGGACGAGAGCTACAAGAAAACTTCAGACAGGTCAATGCCCTGATGGGTTGTTGATGGAAAACGTTACCCGGTGCAGAAATACGGGGAATGCTGGCTTTGAGCAGCGAGGTGCTTGCGTCCCGCTGCACACCACGAATGAAATCAGTAAGAGAATCAAATCCAGCATCTCCCATTAACATTTGTCCACCTGGGTCTGAACTTCAACGTGTTCCTTCAACCACAGCCGCCCAGAGGAGAGCCAGAAAGCCAAACCCGTCCCCAAAGCAGCCACCGCTGTGACCTGAGGCTCCCTGGGGAGCCACACTTTGCGCGTCCCCTCGTGGGCACGGACCAGGGGAAACCAGACCCACACAGCCACCACCTGCAGCAAAACCAGATGACCTGGGGGGCCTTTTCCAACCTTCATGATTCTATGAAAATCGGCCCCCAAAGACCCAGGAGTAACAGCAGTGCTCACAGCGACCTGCTTTGAGTTTTCATTCCCGGATGATGCCGGTGACGCGATCCTAACGGCGTTTCTTTGCTGCTTAACGCTCGTGTGGTGGCATTACTGATGCAACAGAACCGTTTGATGAACTGGAAGAGAAAGGACAGGCTGAAAGCGATTCAGAAACCCTGATTTAAGCCCAGATGAACCCTAAGAGTGACCTCAGGAGTGCCACCTGTTTGGATTAAAGAAGAAAAAGGAATGTACAGAGTAACTTGACCTGTTCCAACTATTTGCCATGTAATTGCAGGTAGCACGTCGCCGTGCTGCTCCCCACAGCAGGACACGGCCCACCTGGGAACCACAGCCGGGCAGATTCCTGGTCCTGCAAGCAGTAAGAGTAATCCCTTTGTAATAAAGAATCAAGAGAGAAGACAAACTTTCCATCCCAGCCCTTTTCCACCGATGCCTAATCCCGCCTCGAAGCCGTACTCGAGCTCAAGCAAAGGCCACGGCCTTTAGTGGGGAATTTACGGTCTGCGTTGTGCAAAGGTCAGCGGAGATAAATTAAGAGTTCCTTCGTCCTTAAGAAAAGCAAAACTATAACGCTGCCAAGGGAAGCACGGCCACTCAGCCAGCGGGGAAGGGCGGTGAACGTTGTCGTGCTCTGCTCCGAGCACGGGCAGCGACGTCGGCAGCGCTGGGTGCAGACACCGGGAACGCCTCGCATGGCCAGCAGAGACCCGAGGGGCTGGGGGAGATCTGCCCGTGCTGCCTGCGAGGAGCAGACCCCGAGTGAAGCAGCATTTAAAGGAAAGAGAAGAGCCTAAACTGACTTGGGAGCCAAATAAAGCACCACCACTTTCCATTTTTTAACTGGCACATGGTTATTCACCCTTCTTACACCGGGCCCGGTTCTAATAGGCTAGCCAAAAAACACTTCATGAGAACTCCAGTGGAGAAGGAGAGCAGGGAGGCAGGACAACATGCTCCTGCAGTAACGAAAGGTGACGATAGAGCAGAGGAAGCAACTAGCATGGGCATTCAATGCACGGCAAAGACAGACTTACTCAACAAACCTTTTTCAGATTTTCGAAGGCTTTAGCGAATTTACCTTGGAAAGTTTGCTCCAGAAAATCCAAGAGCGCAGGGCAGCTCCGGCAGCACAAGCTCCCCAGCGCCTCTCCCGTACGAGCAAGGAGCCTGAGCCGCCTCCAGCACTGCCGAGGCTCAGTTTGCAACCCACGGGCTGCACCAAACGGGGGGGAAAAACATCAAACTGCCAGCGTGGGGGTCCCAAACCCACCAGGTGCCCACCGCAGCACGGGGACACACGAGCACCTCGTGCTGCTCGCTGCGCCGAGCTCGGGCAGCTGCAGGATTTCTTCAAATGAGAGCAGCTCAGTTTGTTTCAGCTTTTTGTTTTCAGCAAAAATTAACGCCAACAGCCCCAAACGACGGGATAAGCACCTCTCGTACCAAGGGTTCCTAGAGAGTTTTCCAGCTCCCTGCTTCGTGAGCGACTCAAGACCCAGCTATCGCCGGAGCAGAACAAAGCAGCTCGCAGCTATTTAGGACAGGAAGCGAAGGACGCTGCGTCCAGCTGATAGTGCAAAAGGAATTTTAAAAAGGCAACGTGTAATGGCTCAGGCCTCGAGCCAATTTGCTTCAAAGGACCTCAGCGTCCCCAGCGGGAAAGTTAAGGAGGAGAAAACACACGCGGAGAACACAGAGAAATCAGGCACGAAGCTCTCGCCTCTGTCCAGGTGCCGTGCCGGCAGGGCCAGCCGCTGCGATGGCCCGTGTGCGGTGCTGAGCGCTGAAATCTGGTCTCCAGCCCCGCGGTTATCGAGCGAGCCAGGCGTTTCCAGGCCAGGAGGGGCTCTCGGGGCCGGCTGATCCGCTTCATCAACACGCTGCGCAACAGCCCGGCAGTTCCCAGAGCGGATGGAGCTGCTCCGAGCCTCCTCCATGGCAAGCACCTCGAATGCCACAGGCACAAGACGCCTCCTTGGCGGTATGCAGACCGGTTTGCAGCTCTATCAGTGCTTCAGCCAGGGGAAGTGGAAGGCAAGGGGTGCTGGAGGACAACAGGGCCTTGTCGCCTTGCAACGCCGGGTTTGGGATGCTCGCAGGGCGGCACCCAACGGCAGAACCACTGCCAGGAGCGCCCTCAAAGCCCATCAGGACTTAGGTTTGGCTTCTGCAGCAAACCAGCCCTCCTACCCCTGGGTATTTCCCCCAGGAAGATCAGTTTGCACATCCACTTCACCACGGAGCCAGCCCAGCACCACGGTGGCGCAGGCATGCAGCAGCCCCCGCGCTTTCACGAGCCGTGTCCTGCAGAAGAGGCTTCTCGAAGCCCCGTCCCACGTGAAGATTAAAGACCTCTCGTATATTTACACCTCTGCCTTGTCCAAATAGGCCTGTCACTCAGCAGCAGTTTAGAATTCTTCCTCGGGAGGAAAAAATAAAGCCCTGGCTTTTCCTGTTTGGGAAGCAGGCAGGGGGGAAAAAAAAAACAGCGGTGAGCTCTTTCAATTTAAAAAGGAATAAAAAAACATACACAGAGCACAGGATGTGTAAAAATAGGGCTCCTGATTAGATCAGGACAATCGACTATTTATGAGTTCCACCTCCTCTGCTCGCTCAGGCTCGTCCCTCTTGTGTCCCCCTCTCGCTGGGGGCTCCCAGCTTTTTTTGTTCATCCCCGACCAGTTCCCCAGTCTTTCCCAGCTACCTTCCCTATCACCTGGGAAAAAAAAAAAACAGCAGAAGAAGTCCAAACACCGGTCTCTGCGTGGAATAATCGCTCTGCAGGCAGCTCACAGGCGTGCGAGTGGAAGGAGAGCCGGGTTAGCAGAGTGTAAGCAAGGACCCTGGGGATCGGCGGCTTGCAGCTGGTCCGGAGCGGGAAGCTCAGGGCTGAGCAATGCTCATCGCACAGCTTCGAGCATGAGCGGCTCTAAAAATACATCCTGAATTAAGGAGACTCACAAAAGCATGCCAAGAGCTCATTAAAGAGCAGCGGAAGGTCCGTCGGAGTGAAAAACCGGGGCGGGTGCAGGACTCGGAGCACGCTGCTATATGGGGAGCCAAAGGAGGAAATATCCCATGGACTGAGCTAATGAACCATCACTGCCATGGCTTCAAGAAAATAAAGACAAAACTGTGCTGTCACACAGTAAAGAGACGGGGAGTAGAGGTATTCACACACAGGGCTCGCAGCAGGGGCCTAAAGCACAGAGGTTTAGCAACCCAACCACAGAAAACCCTATATATGTTACAGCAGAGGGAGGCAGGGTACCAGACCTGAACAGCTTTGCTCGTGTCCAAATCCTCTTAACGGCAGAGGAAACACCCCACCAGCAACGGGGAAGCCGTAAGCGTGATGGAAAAATGAAAATGAAAACCAAGAGCAGCCCAACTGCCCTCCAAGCTTGTTAAATCATCCCGCTACCAGCCCCAGGTCTGTCCTGGTGGTGTCACCCCAACTGGTTTCAGATGGCAATCAGCCCCGACAGCCCCAGGCACGGGCTGGGCTCAGTCCCCTGGGGCCGGCAAGCCCTCGAGGCACTTACGCTTAACGCTGGGCTTCTCGTGGCGTTCGTCTCCTTCTGCAGGGAACTTGCCTGTTTGTCACATCCCGCCCCACCTAGAGAGCCAGCTTCTTCCAAAAAACCCTGGGCAATTGCACACTGATGATAAGTTCTTCCTTTATTACACCTTTTCTGAGCAAACACAGGTTTCAGAAAAAATAAATACCTCTAAAGCTTTGGACGCTTGGTGATGGAAAACCGCAACACCCAACCCACGATGGCAATAGCAGCCGAAGGACTGGATGCAACCACCCCCTTCCTGCAGACGTACCGCAAGCAACAGCCAAAAATAAATAAATAATTAATACGAACACAGCTTTTAGTGAAGAAAGTCACCCCTGGGCAGCAGGGCAGTGAACCAGAAACAGGACAGATGTGTTTGTAGAGGGCCACCGCGAAGCAGCTCCCGTTTCTCACGCGTGAGAGCAGTTACCACGCGCTCCCCTGGTCCCCCCCGCGGGCAGACGGGCAGCGCACAAAACCCGCTCGCTGGTCGCAGCAAGATGAGGAGATCTCACAGGAGATGTGGCGGCAGCACCCCGGGGACAGCCTCGGTCCTTGTGCCCGACGTGGCCAGGCTGCAGCACCTGCACCGTCTCCGTCATCTCTTCGACGAGGAGAGTTTCAGGCTGCGGGGGTGTTATCGAACGTCCTGCAGCCCTAAAATCATGTGGAGGAAAAATACCTTCAAGGGCAACAGCTGAAGAATCGCTTTAAGATCTGTGGTGCTGCCCTGACTCTTGTTTTCAGCTGCTTCACCCACGAAATAACGTGATTGTCAGCACCTGCAGAGATCAGAGTGCTGCCTCGGTCAGTTTATTCAGCAACCTCACACCCTCTGGAAGGAAACGGGCCCCCAGAAGGGTATGTCACAGACATCAGCCATGAGAATCCACCTGTGAAACCACTCCTAAATGCCACGCGGATTATGCAGCAGGACCGGCACACCCTACTTTTCCAGCTACACGTTGCAGGACCGCTCCTTGTAGCACCGTAACGCAACTCACGGTTAATCCGCGCTGCAGACAGCGGCGGTCTCCTCTTCAGACTGGGAACTCGGGCGAATGGATCCCACGCCAACAGGAATAAGACACATCCTTTTGGCAAAGCACATCCGTGTTCAACTTCAGGTGGGTATTTTACGTAGATAAAAGCATGTAAGAAGCCACGCTGGGGGCAATTCAGTACGGGCTGCAGTTTCAGCCCACCTGCAGCTTCGCACTTAGTTTCACCCGCCAGCCGGCTCCCATCGCGGCTCTTGGTTTGGGATTAGTTTCTCTCCTCGACAGGCAGCTTTACTGCTGTGTGCACAGGCAAATGCTCAGCAGCGGCAGGGTACTTCTCCAATAAGTCACTGGGGTTGAGCCCGGCTGAATCTCAGTTTGCACTTCCTGCTTTTATTTCCAGCTTCCATTTATTTTTCTGTCCCCGCCGCCGCGTCCAGCCTTTGCTCTGCAGCTTTAGCCACACGTGTAATTAAAGCTGGCTGCATTATTATCATCTCTTAAAGATGACTGTTCTGCTACCTGGCTGCGCTCACGGGCCCTGAAGCAACTACGTCCCTGATATTTTGCCCTGCTAACTAAATTGTCTCATTACCGTTATTTATCGCTTCCAACAAAAATGAAAGCAGTGCCCAAGTAGCCTGAATGGATTAGTTAACCCCACAGGCCAACGAGCATCCTGGACTTCAAACGAATCTGGACCAGACAGCTCTGCCCATCAGCACTAAAAATGCTCAGAAAAAAAGGAATTACAATAATTCTCTCCACCTGCACAAGTGAGATCCTGTCCTGGACAAAGCACAGATCCGTTCAGGAAGGACAACCTGAAGAAATGAGCCCAAAGCGCATTTGACCTCGTCTCTGTCTCCCCAAAACAGCTACTTTTAAGGAAAATAACAAAACACTGCTTTATTTCAAACTTATTTCACAGGGATCTCTGTTATTTGGAAGAATTGGAGGGGAATGAATTAGATCACATTTCCCAGGAAATAATAGTTTGTTATTTGCTTCGGACTTTCATATATTTAGTTTAAAAACTAGAAATAAGGAAATGGGACTAATAACGATCAAGCAGTCACATAAACACACAGCAGGTCCATAAAAGGACTGAGTTTTGGTTTTTTTCCCCCTATTACGACTTGTTGCAAAAGAGTTAACTTTCCACGGTGATCTGCAACCATGTCCGAAGCTTTAAGAAAAAAAAAAAATACAACCCCCCTGGTGTATTCACTGCCGCCTGTGGATGTGTCATCCACCAGGTTCCCTTCCAGCGCCTATTTTGGAATCCTCTCCAGAACAAAGCGCGTGCGAGTCGGTCTGGCACGCAACAACTCGTGGCACGGCCCCAGCAAAGGACGGGCACTTTCAGCCGCTGCTTCCGATCCAAGCGGCAAACAAGCAGGACCAGCACATTGCAGAGCACATCGGAAAAACTGCCGGAGCCTGGGGGTTTTGATTGGGGTTTTTTGTTGTTTGTTGGGTTTTTGTTGTGACTTTCTGTGGGTTTTTTGGTCAATTGATAAAGTTCAAAACCAAAGCCTTGCTCTTAACATGATTTCGCTACCAAATACTGCTAGCGGGCAGAAACAGGCAGACCCAGATGAACCACCTACAGATGAGTGTTGCAAACCTGCTTTGGCTCATCGCCAGAACATTTGTCTCATTTATTTATTATTTTATTTTTATTCCACCTGGGCCAGCCTGGTGCTAGCAAGCAGCATTTTCGGCCTCCAGAAGCTGCCACGCGGATCTCCAGCAACCATGAGATAAATACGCACCTGAAGCAAAGCCCACGAGCACGGGGCAAATCAGACAACTCCAAAAATCGGGGTCCAGGCCATAAACGTCCCCTTCTGTTGAGGCCACCGCAACAGATGCTTCCTGCAGCGTTCCCAGCGTGGAGTGCTAGAGGAACCTTGGTGACGGCCACCCCTGGCAGCAGTCCGGCTTACAACCAAGACAAGCACCCCGCCTGGCTTTGCTCTTGCTTTGTTTCCTAAAGAGATGTTTCCTACAGCCCTGCATGAGAGGGCAGGGTGTCAGAAAGCTCAGACTGGCGTTTTTCTAGCACTTACATGCAAAAGAAGTGCAATAATATCCAACATTTCTGATGGATCCTACCTAGGAGTGACCATTTCTCCGAGCACCCGGGGCAGCGCTGTGGAAGAAAATGAGTAAGACAGACAGCATCTCCCCAGCGTGAGCAAGTCGAGTTCCTGCATTTCAGTGTAAGGAGCATTCGAGCCCACGGGGTTCATTGCTCTGCTGGCCCCAAAAAGCCTCTTCAGGTCCCTGCTATCTCCTACGGCCCAAACGCCCCCAGAAGCAACAGTGCTTTAAACCACACTTGAGTTCTGACTCCAAGATGTGAATTTTTTCCTACCTTTATGAACCTTTTAGGGAAGAAAAGCAGCACGAGGAGGCAGAGGATGGGTGAGCCACCTGACGAGCAGCTGTGTTTGGAGGCAGAGCCACGCCAAGCACAAGAGGAGCCCAGGAGGCTGCGTACCTGCACCAGCCCCCCAGCTGCTGGGGCCAGCCCTGGCACTGCTCTCCTGCTCGCTAGCTGCACGGCTCGTGGTGTCTCAGGTCAGTTCCACGAGAAATTAAGACCAAAAGTGTTCCTCTTGTGGATGGGTAACCCCAGCCAGAGCACCAGCAATTCCCAGGCATGGTGCTCCAGCTCACGTGGTCACGTTCCAGCAGAAATCTGACCTTAGCAAGTTCATTCTGCAACGGGATTCATCTGCTCTATTCCCACTTTCTGACCTTCATCCTGCCCAGCTGAACACACAATCGCAGTGAAGAGCTCTCGGCTCTTCGTGAGAGGGACAAGGCACTGCGTGGACACCTCCTACCAATTCCATCTTCTTCCACTGCTTCAGAAGGGTGTTGTTAAACATCTCCAGAAGTAAGCAGAGGCACAAAACACCAAAAATGACAGCCCAGGACTGAGACTGCCTGTACTACAGCACGCAGCACAGCAGGGCTCTGGTTTCCTGGTGGGGGCTCCCCTCGCAGCCCCGCACCCCTTCTGCAGATGGGAACGGGACCCTAACTCTGCAGGGGTACATCATTTTGAACAAAGGAAAAAATCTCTGATTTGTGCAAGGAGTGGCTCCAGAAGACTCACGGCGAGCAGACCTCTACCCTCCCTTAACACAATTAGCAAGGCAGTCTGCAAGCTCAAAGCGTTAATCCAGCTCCTTACCAAAGAAGCTGAGCACAAAGTTCCTACTTTTACCTACAGCAACATCTTCCTCACGCAGGAAAGCCCCACGAGTGGGTTCTGGGCAGCAGCCACGGGGAAATTCACTCGGGATCTAAAAGCCACAAGCTCGCAGGTGAAGCGGCACACGATGCTGGCTGCCTGAGGAGGGCACCGACACATCTGTCAGCCTCCCGTGGGGCACTGTTTCTCTAGCAAATTCAGGTTTTAATCCTTTGGTGTTCAGATTATAATCCTTTGATGCTCTCCTAATCAGGAAAAGAAAGAAATGGATTAGGAAGATGGCTCGAATGGTCCTTACGCTTTCTAGTTTCTTGTAACACAGGAACGAAGCTTGCTTAATAAAGGCAGTATCTGGAAGATATTCCTTTAACAGGTACCATCTTCTAGGGGATTACACCTAACAAGGAAGCTCACACCCAAGAAATGAAGAAATTCCTGCTTTATATCAATTAAGGTAAAAAAAAAAAATCTGGGACCCCAGCTCAATTTTGGCAGCACTGCCTCTGCCCAGACTTGCTCCCTTCCTCATCACACCGCTCCCATCAGCACTGCTCATGTGCTTCGTCTTCAAGACGTCAGCCTGAAAGCAAAGTCCACAGCTCCGTGCACCGGCCAAAACACTGCCTCTGCGTTTCCAGGCGCCTACCTTACCTTGGAACTCGCCGTGACTCAGCAGGGAGGGGAAAAAAATGCTCCCGACAGTCAGCTTTTCCCTTTCTGTTCCCCTTGAATGGCAAAAATAAATAATAATAAAAAAAACACTGCATCTCAGTAAACCTTTTATGGAAGACCTGGCAAATCTCTGAACCTCACGGACAGATTTTAAGGAGGAGACTTGCTCTGCTGCCCCTAGCCGCTCTGCCTGAACTCAAAACGCAAGCAGAGAGCTCAGCACCAGTCACAGCCACACACCACGCTGCAGAGCATCCTCAGCCCCACGTCCCAAAAGGTACGGCACGGGGCAGCGATGTTCAGAGCTTTATTTGTTGCAGGAAGGGAGGCAAGGAATTAATTCTGCTCAGAGGAGGGAAAAGAGCTCCTCTGGGCTGCATGTGAACCACCGGCTGGCCCGGGCAGAGGAACACAGAAGAGGACGAGGTCATTGCAGCTCCCTTTTGGCACGGGGAGCAAAGCACAAAGACTGTGGGGATGTCTGGGCTCGAGTTGTTTAGCTCAGTCCCCACCTACTCACACACCCGAGGGCACATCCCCAGGGCTTTCTCCTTGCCCAGCTGGGCACAATGCCACGTGCATTTGTGGCACTGCACCTGGAGAGCCCTGCTGTGACCCAAGGAGCACCCCGAGAGCCAGCAGCCCCTCTCTGGAGCCCTCTTAAGAGCCTCTCCCCATGCACAAGGCTCCCAGACTTCGTTTCATTCTCCCCATTGGCACCAGCGACAGCACCGGCACGTTCACCACCTGCTAGAGTCCAGGCCAGAAGCAAAGTATAAAAAAATAATAAGCCTTCAAATAACAGGTTGCTAAAGCACAGGGATTTCAGGAAGAGTGCAGCCACTTCTGCAGATACTGACCTTTCAGTCGCTGCTGCACGCAGTTTAAAACCCCAAAAGCACCGGGCTGGCCCCGAACACAGCCTCCTCCCCAGCTTGTTCCAATAAGTACCCCCGAGAAGCAGCAGAAACGAGGATTTGCTCACCTGCTGCCCTGCCCCAATGAATGCTGCTCAGCCCCTTTGGCTCTAAGTGACTGAAAGAGCACAAACCAGCGTGGGTTTGCCCGAGCAAATAGCCAGCCCTAAGGCCAACCCAACAGCAGAGGTAATTATCTGTACGCCGATTTTCCGAACCCAAACCAATTTTGAAGAGGAGGGAGGAAATTCCAGCAGACAGGCACACAGAGCATCCTCATTTCTGCAAGACGAACGGCTCCTGGGAACAGGAACAATTCTCTACGATGACCTAAAGCTGAATCAGAGGTGTTATTAAAGGACGTTACTTCCTACGGCACATCCACGGGAAGCTCAGCAGCCTGGCCTCCTGTTTTTGGCTTTTCAAGGAGCCGTGGCAGCCACCCTATGGTGCATAGGAGGGGGGAGCACTTGACAAGGGCAGCACCCCGCGAACAACCCAGCTAACCTGCTACCTCCGACGAGCCCCCAGAAAGGAGGGCAGCCGGCTGAAGGAACTGCTCTGGCACAAAAACCATCCTGGAGGCTCCTCAGACCCAGCGAGAGCAGAACGAGCTGTCCCCAAGAGTTCGGGCACGTACATACTGGAAACACCTCGAGCGTCACGCACACGGGAGCGAAACCAGCCTCGCAGAGACGCTGCTGCCACACTTACTCAGACGAGATGCCCCACAAATAAGGTTTCAGGTTCCCAAATCGTGTTCGAGGCAGGTCGGCTCCAGAAGGTGCCTCAGCTCCCAGCCTCTGAAGCACTCAGAGTCTGCAATGCAGCCCCGTGAAGCCCCGCACCACGCACCTCTGTGGGAGCAGGAGGAAAACTCTTGCAGGCACAGAGGAAGACAAAGAAGAACAGCGTGAAAAAGGAAATTAAAGAGGAACAGCGAGAAGAATTAAGAGCTCGGGGGTGGCAAGGTAACTACTTAAAAGACATTTATATGCTCCAAGTCAGCAGCGCGCTAACGATGAATAAAGGCTTCAAACGTTCACGCACACGCACCCCCCTCAGCAGCAGCAGATTTTCAAGGAATAAGAAAAATTTTTCCAGCTCTGCAAAATTAAAGAGCACAAATCCCAGTGAGCTAAATGCAACTGCAAAATAAGCTATGAAAAAAGAATTAAAAAACTTTTAAAAGCTAATTTCTTAATATATGAAAACCTGTAACTTACTCAAACAGCAGAGGGAGGAAACCTGCCAGAGCAAGCAAGGGGGTGGGAGCTCTTCGGGAAAGCAAACCCGGCGTGCAAAGGCTGGCAAAATGCTTTGCTGCGTGCCACAATCTCTAAGAGGTAACGAGTCTAAGAGTCTCTAAGATCTAGGGTCTAAGGAGCTTCTGCACCAAAACCTCTCCTGCTGCCACGGACCGAGGTGTTAACAGAAGATGCTGAGACCAGCACAGTTGCGTTTGCTCACAGACACGTAAAACTGCCAAGCCACGAACACGAGATCAGCAAGAACCTATTGCTGGTACCGCTGTTACTGCGAGAGAAGGGGAAGATGGAAAACACGACACCCATTTCGGCAGCACGCGAAGAATCCAGCCCGCTGCAGAGCGCTGAGCGTGACTGGGCAGAGCAGGGAAAGGCTTCCTTACAAAAGGGTTAGCAAACTTGTAAACGTTCAACGCAGGGAGGAGGGAACAGCTTCTCTGGGTGGCATTCATGGAGCTGATTTACCAGCACTTTGGAGGAGTCAGGCTTGTTAACAAGGGGCATCTGGTCAGCCTAACACACTCGTGTGCTAAAAGCATTGTGAAAACTCTAGGGAAATAAAAACAGACGGTTGATTTTCATCTAGTTCGTTGTTCTTAACAGTGGTGCGAAGAAGGACTGAGGCGGAGGACACGGAACCGTTCAGTCTGATTAGCTGCAAAGCAAAAAGCAACTAACAGGAGCGTTATTAGGGCCACACTGCCAGCACGACTGGCTCAGGCCAGAGAGACCGCAAGGAACCACGAGCGGAAGGGGAAGCAAAGCCTAAAACATCACCGTGCCGCTTAACCCAGCTCAAGAACCGAATCTGCATCTTCATTTCTACGTGCGGCTCTGATCTCCCAGCGTCGCTGCAAAAAAGGTGACAGATCTATGAGAAAATACAGCAAGAAAAGCAACAGGGATCGTGAGCAACTCAGAGCAGTGCTAGCAGGAAAATAGACTGAATTGATTCAGAGCTTGGAAGGGAAAACAAAAAAAGGCAACAACTGACCGACAATTTCTCATAATCCTTCGGGACAGCCCAGGCCTTGTCCTAGCAGAAAGCAATTTGAAACCCTAAAGAAGTACACAACGCACAATTAAGCTGCGGAATTCATCACCTTGCAATGTCTAAATGTTCGAGCAACAGCTGGCTGAGTGATGAGACGGAGCTGTGGGGAAGAGATCCACCAGAAGCTCGCGAGCAGAGCAGTGCTGGTGCAATCCGAGCAGCAAGCTCGGACAGACGGGCTGAAGAAACCAGACGCGTGTGCTCGTACCTGCTCTGAACTCTGTTTGATAAGCACCCATTCCTCACTACCGTCGGAGACAAAACAGCGAACAACAAGAGCCTTTGATGTGACCGGCACAAGCATTTGCAAGATTTTCTTAACTACCCATCAGAGAGCAATTCCTTACGTTTATCCCGAACCCCCGCTGCTGCAGCTGTAGTCCAGACCTCAGCAACACACAGCAATACTGTAAGAATAACATACAGCAATTCTGCAGTTTTTATTTAATAAAGAAGCTCTTCTTCATCTTTTCAACAGCCTGGTCTGTATCTGAAGATGAATTACATGCCCGCCTTGTCTTCTCTGGGTTAAGCAATCCCAGTTATTTCATGTTTTTTTTTTCCCCTCAGAGGCTGCGTTTGCGCTCCTCTGGGAAGAGGGAATCACAAAATACGTACTATTAGGCTTCTGCATCCATGGAATAAATGTCCATTTTATTTAAAAAAACAACTTCAAACCACTGAAAGTGGTATCAGGAGGAGCACGACACAGAGGACAGAGCAGGTAGAGTTTAACACCGCAAGGCAGCTTCCAAAGCGGCCCAGCAGAGCTCCGAGGACGAGCCCAGCTCCGAGGAAATACTGCGAGGTCACACGCAGCGACAGCTCCAGAAGACAGCAGCACAGACTCCTACGGCTGCTTTTCCCTAATGGTACCAGGGAAATCTCTCTCTTTAACTTAAGACCTCACAACACTGCTGCCAGGCATCAAAGGTGCCTGGGGGGGAAGCAGAAAAACAAACTCGGAGAGCTCCAAGAGCCCAGACACTTCCACAGCCCCCGGAACAGGAACAGCCACTCGATAATCTGTCCTTTGACAGTGATTCATTAAATTCCAGAAAGGAATGTACTTCTGCGAGAAAAAGGAAGAAAACCCAAGCTATAAATACTCAGGCAGCACATTCCTGCAAGCTGTTCCCTTCAGCCTGCACCGGGGTGCGGACTGAAATAAAAAGGGTTACACGATTATGGGGGTTCGCCATCCCAAAGTGGTCTCCAGAGCCTTAATGCTCCAAGTGAGGAAGTATTTCCTAAAAGCTGGCATCACGAAGTGAAGCATACTTCCAGGCAGGGCTTGCTGGATGAAGTATTCCTAAAAGCTGGCATCATGAAGTGAAGCATACCTCCAGGCAGGGCTTGCCGTCCATCTCCTGATGTACCATTAGTGCTGGTGCTGAATTACTTCACAGGAGCCCTCGCTGGTTATTTTTTTTTCCCCTCTCCACAGCACAAAACGCAGAGCTGAAGAGCACCAGCCTGACCAGAAGGGAACACTAATATAATTCAAGCAGCATCGCAACGAGCTGTCTTTTAAAAGACACTTAATTATGTGCATATGAACAGCGGCACAGGCTCGTGTGCAGGAGATTGCCGTTTCCCCGGCTGGGTGGCAGGAGAACGGGCTGAAAGATGTTTCAAAAGATCCTGCGAGGCTTTTATTAGCAGACAATTTACAGTTGTTACAAGCAGCTTCCCGAGCGAGCTCTGCAAGCAGTTAGTGTCTGGACGGGCTGTGCTGCGCCGCTTCTCCGCGATGCTCCCTCGGCGGCGGCCAGCACCGGGCGATCGCCGCACGTAGCGCAGGGATGGGACTGGGAGAGCCACACGAAGCAGCCGGAGGGCACCAAGTGGAGACCGCGACACCTCGGTGAAGTTTTACCCCTGCTCAGCTGCCTGCCTCGGGGGATGTTTTTGTTGTTATTTTTCTTTAAAACAGATGCTGCGTGTAGTTTTTGAGTGCTTCTTCAGTTCTTACCTGGCCTGGGATTTTGACGGGGTGCTTGAGGCAGGTCCCAGCACATGTAGAAGATCCTAACCCTGCTCCAGCCTGCCCTGCCCTCCTGCTCAGCTGGAGGACGGATCACAGCAGCCGCCTGCCACCAGCGTTGGTAGAGCGAGCAGAAGGATGCCCACCGTGCCCTCTTCACGCCTCCCCGCGGAAATACTCAGCGGGAAGCTCCTAAACCCGACGCCTGTCGCTGCCCCTCGCCCCCCATCTGCGACGCAGACCCTTATCCTCGTCTCACCCACGGCAGCAGATGAGGACCAGCCCGGCTGTCCGTCCTGCCCAGCACCCAGCCCCGAAGGCTGGCACAGCACCGCTGCTCCTGCTCCCCGCCAACCCCTATAAAGCAGCTCCACTCCCCAGCCGAGCACCTTTCTGCCAGGTGAGGAACTAAAGCGGCTCACAGCGGGCAAGCCAAGACGTGGATGTCAAATATCTAACAGCCCAGCTGGCCCCTGGAGCCAGCCGTCACATCCCTCGTGCCACTGCAGGCACTGGGATGCCACAAAACAAGCCCGAGATGAAGCGGAGACAAAGTGATCCAGCTGAAATAATGAAGTGGGAAAGGGGAGGGCAGTGTTTTAGCACCCGCCTGAGCCCTGTCCCATGCTGACACCTGGGACAAGGAAATGAAAGACGGGAAAATGCTTGCGGCACTGCCAGCCTGCCAAGCCATGGCACTTAGTCCCGGGAGGCACCCAGCACTCACCTGCCGGCTTCGTGCCCATCTTGACAACTCAGGAGGTCAGGTCAGGGCTGGACAAAGGCATCCAGCTCTCATAAGCTTTTTGGTTTTTATGTGTCTGGGTCCTTTTTTCCACCCAGCCCCATTGCTGATGGGGTTCACCAAGGACGCACCTCCCAGCTGAGGAGGTGCTGGGCACTCAGAGGGACTAACGAGAGCCCCACCACCTGCCTGGTCCTGCCCACAAAGCCCCAGTTTTCAGAGCTCTGCACCAGAAAATGGAATGGGATGGGCACACGGACTATGACAGAGCCTGGACCCCAGCAAGATGCCGCTATTTGTCCTGCAAAACATGGCTCCAGCCCAGAGTAGCGAGAGGGGAGCTTGGTGCACCCCCAAAACCAGCACAGTACCTCGGCCGGCAGCACTCCAGTGCTACTTTATTTAATCCAGAAAATAATATTATTTGTTATCCCTTTGAATCAGGAGACCCAGAAAGCTCCACAAGGCAGCTGAGGACCTCTGGCTCCGGTGTCGAAGCAGGACCACAGCACGGGGTGGGTGCAGGCAGCAGGATGAACGCGGCACGCTGCCGGGATGATAAAAGGGTCGGCCAGGCAGCTACGGGTCAGTCGGGACAACGCTAATCCCAAACACAGTCATGGAAAACTCGATAAAGGATTAAGAGAATCGAGCCTAATTACAGTCCTGCTTTAATCTCCGCCAAGAACTGCTTAGGAGAAACTACACCCTATCAAGCGGGCTCAATTTCATTCTTCAGTTAAACAACTCCGTAATCTCCCCGAACAAGCATAATTAGCAGAGACACCCAACTCCTGTTAAAAGTACAGTTCTGTATCAAAGCACTCGGGGAACGACTAATTGCTAACGTCTGTCAGCTTGCTGAAGGGGCTCAGGTAAGTACAAGCCCTACCGTAACTGATAAAATCTCAACCACTGAGGAACAATCCAGAAAGTAAATATATATCTAAAAAAAAAAAAAAAAAAAAAAAAAAGGCCGATGATATAATTTGCAGATGACACAAAAGCTGGCAGAGTAACAACTCCTGAACTCCGGCAGCCACGGAGAACAATCCCTCGCAAGCCTCGGTCCTTCCCAGCAGCTCACGCTGCAGCAGGCTCCAGCACAAAGGTACAGGCGGAGCATCGAGGAGCAGGATCCACAGCTTCGAGCAACTGAATTCCCAAGAAAATAGCTCCGCATTAAGTAATAAATCCTGCTCTAATGCTGAGGAAACGAGAGCTGCTCCAAGCTCACAGCGTATGAACAGGAGACTACTCCGGAGAGCACAGACACAGTTTTATCCGCTGAGGAGGCGGCAGGAACGCTGTAGCTATGTCTGTGTGGCCAGAGGGGTTTTTGCTTTAATTTATCAAACATTGTTTAAAAATTCTTGCTCGACTTCAAAAAGCTGCAAACGCGGCTTGAGAGCAAGAAAGGCAAGGCACTTTAAGCAGTGGCCGATTTAAAAAGCTCAAGCCGTAGAACTGCAAAGCAGATTAAGAAGTCACTTGAAAATCCAAGCGTGCATTTTAACCGTGAGGTGACATCTGCTGCTAAAGGACACTGCAGAGTAACAGGGGAAGCGACAGTGAAACATCCGCAGGCTGAAGCCAAAAGAGAAATGCAAAGTGATCAGCAAGCCATGCAACCGCACGGGCTCCTCCGTAGGTGACCGGCTGAGCACGGGGAGCAGCGAGGGACGCTGCACGGCCCACGTATACGGGCTGTCGTGCAGAGTAACCTCCCTGCTTCGCCTGCCCTTACCCTGCACCAGTCTGAGTCACTCATTTATACTGGGAGGAGAGCACAGAACACGGAGCTGAGGATAGGGCCTTGTATGTGAAGAGCCTGGGAGAAGTTAAAGAGAAAATAGGAAAGTCACAGAAGACAGGAAGGCAGCATGAACTGCGCGATAATCTCGGCGTGTTTAGGGGAAGCAGTAACAGTGAGGTATTTCAGGACAAGCGCTCGGCAAACGCTGTACGAGGTTGCCCGGTGAGGGACCAGCCTCCTCCCCACAGTGACTTGGGTTAGAAAGTGCAGAGGCGAAGCAGCAACTGGCCCCGCTCACGGTGACTGCGGCTACAACATCGTGGTCCTGCACTAGCTCCCTGTCCCTGAAAAGACATACCATGGGGACAAAAAGCTCGCTGAAGAGCAACAAACTTGATGGGTCAAGTGGGCGTAATAAAAATCAGAGCGCTCTGAAGTCACAGCTTGGTCCAGAGGAGCTTTTAGGCAAGTTTCCTTTTCCCTCGAAGGTTACCTGACCCTACAAGCTTACACGATTCTTAGAAACCTGGAGAGAGGAGATCCAAAAATACTCTGCAAAAATCACAGAGCATAACAAGAGAGGGGGAAAAAAAAAAAAAAGAGGAATTAGAACAGCAGAAGGAAGTGGAATTTGGAGCGACGGATACAATTAGTAGGGGCTGAATAGCAGGAAAGACATCCTGACAGGCATTATTTGGATTCCAGGAGCATCGCAGACTCAAGGGGGTCCCCACAGAGCCTCGCTGAACTTGCTCGGTGCCCTCCTTCAGACACAGAGACATTCCCTGTCAGGTATTAATCTATCTGCATATACAAAATAGACATGAAATATTTTGAGAGCCCTCGACAGCATCTGAGCCACCAGCGTAGCAGGCCACGAGACGGGCCCAGCTCGTCGCACAGCCCAGCGCTGTCGCAATGCTCCCTCACATGCCCCCGTCTCCCGTTTTATATTTAGAATGAAACGGCTCTCGTTGAAGAGGGGCAGGCTTTGTCCCACATCTGCACAGCGCCTCGCACAATGGAGACCCGGCCCATCCTGCTGACTCCCAGAATCACAGAAAGAAAACAGCAGAAAAATAGGGCTGGAAGGGACTTCAAGAAGGCATCTCGGCCTTCCCCCGCCCCAGGGCGAGAATTACTACACTTGCCTTTTTTTTTTTTTCCCCCCTAACAGAAAACTCTCCCTGATGGGTGGGACACAAACCCACCCAGACAGATGAATTAGCTGGACCTTAACTGTAACATCTTAACCCCTCAGCCACCCTCTGATAATACCGATTCAGCACCGAGCGCCGTGCCCCTACAGCACGGGGCAGCTGCAATCGTGGTATCTAACTCTGCCGTGGCAGACACTGATAACGGTGCAATTCTGCAGAGAAGCCAGTGCTGGAGGCAGGAGCCCAGCAGCGCAGCCTATTTCTGAACCGTGTTTTGGGACTGCTGTTCTAGAAGGGAAGCCAGCCCGGCTCCTGAGACACACTTCTTCCATGATGCTTCCCAGCAGTGAGTCACCTTTTTTTTTTTTTTTTTCCAAGTTTCCATCATCCACTTTCCCGGACTCACCAGCACATCACGTTTACCCCGAGCTGCTTCAGTTTAAACTCTAGAAGTCCTCGGAGCAGGGAGCATTTATGCTCGTGTAGCTAACAGGCCTCCTGACGAAGTGCCACGGCTGAAGTTAACGCAGCAAGGGACAAACCTTGCGTTGCCCCAGATGCTCATTAGTGTTTCTTTCTGTGGGTATGCAAAGATCGATATAAAGCCTCCACATCTAGCCTTAATATTAAGGAACCAGACTAACTGTGCTTAGCTCTACGAAGTTGAACAAGAAGAACCACCCACACTCTTAATTCCGGCAGTTCCCAGCCATTCTAACCAGTTTTTTCAGTTTATTTAATAGAGCGAACGACGTTCGGTTTACCTTTAAAGGTTTACAGAAGAACTTCAGAAATAAAACTGCAAAGTCAGAAAAACTAAACAAAGAGGCAGCCCTTCCAGCAAGATGAACTCAGCATCCTATTGATCCACACACAAAAAGCTCTGCCTTTAACTTTCTGCCTGCGCTGGAGCATCGCCACACGTCAAACAGCTTAAACCCATTTATTTCTAAAGGAAGCCACCTGAGTCATTTAAAACCATGATTCTGTACAAGTTAAACATTGGAAAGAAATGAAGGGCTGCTGTGGAGGGGCTGGGACAGGGGGCTGGGGGTCTGTTTGTACGTAAATGCTCCCACCTGGCACCGCGATTGTAAGTTCAGCAGCTCCTGGGCTGATAGAGAGAAGCCAAAAGATGAAGGTGGAACCCTTACAGCGAGCTACAAACAGCCTCTGCACGTCTGTATCATTAACCTCCCAGCAGATAACGAACACATTTGTGCCCGGCATTATGAGAAACGCGTTTTGGTTTTCACGTGAAGTTCCCTGGGGACCTTCTTTCACTTTAAACGGGGGCAGGAGGTGTTCACAGTTTGCTGAATCAAGCCCGTGGCTTCTATCAGGACCCTGACGCTACCAGCATGGCGCCTGCCTCCTAAGAACAGCTCTTCAACGGGCAAAATTTATCAGAAAACATCACAAAAATAAATAAATAAATCAGACGACTTCTCCTGAGAAGCAGGCTTCAGTGGAACAGCCAGCTGGCATGTCTTTCCAATTAACAACGCAGCAGAAACCCCTGCTGCAAAACCCTAAAGGGCATCGCAAAGAAACACGCACGGGGACCAACGGCAGACGCAGACCTACGGGCAGGAGCAGGAGGGAGAAGAAAAGCTCAGGGACGGAGCTGCGGGGCAGGCGGCTGCCTTCGCCTGCGCTCCTCGGCCAGGAGAGCTCGGCAGCGGGGTCTGCCAGCTGACGGCCGCCACAAGAACCACTGGAAAAAGATGTTTAAGGGGAGAACAAAGGAGCCGTTAAGCAAACAGAAGCATTAACTCATATCATCATCGTCAGGACCGTAATTGTGCCCGCACCGCAGCTCCGCAATTAGTCATGGTTTTTGTGAAGCAAATACAGATCAACAAGAAGGGCGGACAATGGTTTGAAGAATAACTTTGACAAGTTCTGGGATACGGGTAGCAAAACCTGTATGTTCCTTCTCCTCCTGTGTCCTGCCCATCCTACAAGTGCCACCACGGGAAGCGTGACAGCTCGTTATCATCACCCGGGGACGAGCACGCTGCCGGAGGGGCTCGAAGGAAGCAGGCCCCGAGAAGGAGGTGAAGTGGTCCAACACCCAACGAGTCCTCACGGCACAGCTGTGTGTGACAAGGGGCAAAGCAGCACGGGGACAGAAGGAGACATCGCCCAAAGGTGGGCAAAAAGTCGGAGGACCAGGAGGGGCAGGCAGGTGGCAGGGCACAGCCCGAGGCACCTCCCTTGCCCCCGACCCCAGGGGTGTGGGGGCTTCACACCTCTCCCGAGGGGGGGGGACCTGCAGAAACAAACCCCGTTTCTCCTCGCATCCCCACCAAGCGCAGCCCCATGCCGGGGACGTCCCCTATGGGCCGCGGGCAGGTGCCACCTGCCAGCCCCGCCGCCCATCAGGGGAGCACCCCGGGGTGCCCCCAGCCCCCGTGGGTGCTCCCCCAGCCCCGTGAGTGCCCCGTGCCGGGCCGTACCTGAGCGTGGGGCCGATGCAGGCCGTGTCGGTGCTCTCGATCTCCCGCAGGATCCGCTCGTGCTCCGCCGCCGTCTCCAGGCTCTCCAGCTCCGCCATCTTCCCCCGCTCCATGGAGGAGGAGGAGGAGGAGGAGGAGGAGGAGGAGGAGGAGGAGGAGGAGGAG